>JAKSZU010000018.1:1647565-2064269 GCA_026018925.1 Tupaia tana
GTCGGGAGCCCTCAGTGTCTGCCGTGGCGCTGGCCGCTGCTGAGGCTCTGACAGGAGGCCCTCGTTCCAAGGGATCATCAGACCAGAGGGTAAAAATGGAGATTGTGGAGGAGAAAAGGGAGCAGTTTTACGGGAAAGAGGCAGACAGGGCGTAGAGAATGCCTTGCACAGAAAGTGCAGAGGCAGCAGCTCTGCTCATCTCCTCGTGGGGCTGCATGAGAACAGCGGGGAGCCCTGGGCAGAGCCACCTGCAGCCGGTGACAGGAGCGAGGGCTTGCTGTGCTGGGACGGCGAGGCCCAGACACCGTGGGAGAGTAAGAGGGCATTAGGAAAGGCCTTCTCCAGGGACTCCAGGTGGTGACACCTCTGAAGTCTGCCTGGGGTCCTTTCCGGAGTCCTGGGGCTGGGTGGGAGCCCACGCACCTGCCACACCTGTTAACGACCCCTGGACTCTCCGCCCTCGCCCTCGCCCTCGCCCTCAGGACCAGTCTCCAGCTGGGATGGTGTTATCTGAGACTGCAAACAAGCACATCGCACTGACAGGGGGTAACACGGGTGCCACGGCCAGCAGGTGGTGTGGTAGCTAGGGTGGCTGGATGCAACATGGGTGACAGCAAGTTCAAGTCCCAGACCCAGCAGCTCAAGAAACACGCCAGGCGCGCGTGTGTGCGCCCCAATCCTGAAAGGAAAATGGAGAAGGGACGGGCCACGTGGCCAGTCCCGCAGGGGGGTGCTTTTTCACCCCTACCCCCACTCTCTCTCCCAGCAAGCACACACACCATGAAGCAAACTTTTTAAGAAAAGAAAACCCTGATTCTATTTCCTAAGTTTCAATAGACTTTTGTTTCCAATTAGAGTGGAGACAAAGGGCCTGTCTTTGTAGAATGCCATTTGTGTGCGAGTTCAGATCCAACGGCACGTCAGCCATGGTGACACCCCACCACCAGCACAGATCCGAGCCGCTCACTGGCGGGAAGCAGAGAGGAGGCCCCCGCAGGAGGCCACGGAGGAGGCCCGAGAAGCGCAGAGCAAGGTGAGGAGCCCGACCGCTGGCACGCAGAGGGGGTGGCGAGACTCCTGGGCTGCACGTGTTTGGCTCCGACGAGAGCATCTACTCCATACTCCCACGCCACAACTGCTGCACGGCTGTCCGAGGAAGACCCCACGTATGCTGTCAAGATCAAACTGCCTAAAACTGCCCTGCTCCACGCTCCAAGGAGTTAAGAGGAAGCCCAAGGCTGTGGCTTCCTTCTGCCCAGATGCAGGAACACCCCCAGGCGCCCCAGCCCCGACGTGCGACACTGCAGGCCTGGCTGGTGACGAGAAGGAGCGCGGACCACCCACGAGCTTGGCAGAAACCACTCTGCTTACGGCCCTCGCGGCAGTCCCGGGGTACATTTTATGCAAAAGGAAGAGTGTCGGACGCTGTAACGACAACTGGGATATGGTACCTGCCTCTTGGGCAGAAACTCAAAGGAGTTCAGGAAGAGAGACCCCCAAACCACCTGCAGCCTCACTCCGTCCTGGACAGCAAACCTCTCTGAGCTTCATGCCAGGGACTTGGCTGTGCAGACCACCATTTCCAGGCGTGTCCGGGGGCAGTTACCCTCTCAGCGGCAATCCCGTCACACGTAAAGGAAATGTAGCTCGGAGTGTCCTCCACCAGGCGGAAGCTACCGAGAACTCTCCCAGAGAAGTGACGGTGGCCCTGCGGCGACACCCGCCTCCTGGCACCTGTGTGGCCACCATGAGTAAGCCCAGCACTGCTGCAGCCCCTCCGTGAGAGCCCTGACCCCTGGGAACGCCGTGCTCAAGCCCCATGCACAGCGGGCCACTCGGCAGCGGGCAGAGAGCACCTACCTGTCCGTCCTGTCCCACGTGGTGGATCTGGAGGTTGCCCTGCAAGAGAAGGAGGAGGCCGTCAGGGACGGGGCAGCTCTGAGACGCAAAGGTAAGGGCCTCCCACGCCACTCGGACCAGGGGGCCACGGCGGCAGCGAGCCGCACCGGCACGGCACGGGGAGCCCGCAGGCTCTAGGCTCTCCTCTGTTCTTGTAAAGGCCAGCAAACACGGCAGCTCAGAGGACACCGCACCTGGCCCTGGCCTCGGCGCCAAGTCCAAGCGTCACCTTCCTTGTTGCTTTTTATTCTGAAACCATCTTGGACTCACGAGGAGTACGGAAGCAGCTGAGCCTGTCGGTGTCCCGGGCCACCTCCCCCACGAGCAGCACGGCTAGACAGCAGTGCCAGCAACGGCGTCAGCCGAGCGGGTAACTCGGCCACGGACCTGCTCGGCTCCACAGGGAGAGATTCATTCTCATTGTTTAAAAAAAAAAGTTTTAAAAAGGCTGGTAATAGGTTACGTATTCTCAATTTAGCAAAATAATTCTTTTAAAGGCCCCCGTAAGGGGGTAAGGCCTCATTATCATAAGAAGGCTGCATATCCCAAGTCATCACAAGAGACCTTGGGTACCAGCAGCAGTCCCTTCTCACCTACTGAATCCAACCTCCAGTGGACACAAACGGTACAGAATATACAAATAAGGTGGATTCAGTTTGGAAGACTGAAACAAAATAAACAGTAAAAAATTCCAAGCCAAAAACTAGTCTCAAGGTTGTTTTACCACACACAATAAAAAAGCAAGGTGTATTGATTTTGTTTTTAACCACTGTATCGCTTTCAAATGGCCACACTCTGGGGAAGCGTCCACGCCTTCCTGGCTGGCCTCTGGGACTGGCACCCAGCCCACGGGCTGTGCCTGTAACGCAAACCCTCCCGCCCCAGGGCATCGCAACTGCCCGCCGGCCTGGGCTGCGGAACGGCCAGTAGTACCCTCCCAGCAGCTGGACCGCCCTGGGTGGCCGGAGGACATCAGGTCAGGCAGGTAAGCCGGCACCCCAGGAGCTCCGGATTGGGCCCCCTCGGACCACCGCACTCACACCGGCCCTTGGTAGCTCAGGGTGATGTGGTGCTCCGAGACCACGTGGGCCTCACAGCCCACAGCCCCATGGCCGCGTCGCTGGCATACCCACACGTGTCAGTGTTGTGCGACAAGAGGATTTGCTGCCCCGTCCGTGCTAATCGCAGTTGGCGGGACAGTTTCAGGGGCCCGGGCCTCTGGGAGGGAACAGACGCTCCCAGGAGGAGCAGGGGTGAGAGCCAGGCACGGCCTCCCAGTGTGACCTCACGGACTCCTCAGCTCCACGCAGCGGTACTGGTCCCCTGTGCTGGGAGGGAGCTGGGCTGGCAGAGTCGTCCCCGTGGGGTGACCACTCTCCGCCTCACCGGGGCCTCCCCAGGAGGGGAGGGCCGCGAGGGCTGCCAGAGAGATTCCCCTTCGGAGCAGAGGAGCCCGCACAGCAAGTCTTCACAAAGACAGACAGACAAGAGGTGTGCAGACAGACAGGCAGCACGGCCTTGTTCCCAAGGCCCTCGCGCTGACACAGAACGGTCCGGGGAGTTGAGGACACGGAGCCCGCGGGGGCAGCGCAGCGAGCCAGGTGGCCGGACTCACCTCGCTGTCCTGCGTGATCTGCACCTGCTCCCCCTGAGGCACCTGGGCGATGTGGAGGTGTCCCTGTGGGATCCGCAGCAAGAGGACAACAAGAAGCATCAGGAGGAAATCGAGACCCAAGGAAACAAGAACCGTTTTCCGGAACGTCTGTCTCCACTATCTGCTCACGGGCGAGAGGAGTCTTATTCCCGAGCAGCGCAACACCGTGCGTGTGGAGGAAAGCCCCTCAAACCCCTCTGTAACTCCGAGTTAATGGGTGGCTTCAGTGCTTCCCGAAGGACAAGGGGGCCTGGGACGCACCTGTCCTGTCTTCAAGTGTCACTGAGCGAGTTAACTCACGAATGTGAGGGACAGAGGGAACACTTGGATGGCTACTCTTTTTCCAGTTATACTTCCAACTGGAAAGCCCAGAGGCCTGGAGGGCCACCAGGGACCTTCTGGCCGAGTCGGGAGGCAGGAGGGTCTCTGGCAACATGTGGCTGCTGTGGCTCGCAGCTGCACACACCCTGCCCTGCAAATGGGCCGGGCGGGAAGGTCCACGTGGCTATCTAAACAGCTCAAATACTCATCAGTGTGGTGCCAAAAAATAAAATAAAGGAAGTAAAATCATGGAGTCCCACTCAAACAGAGGCAGGGAATCGTTCCTATAAAGTTTAACTTAGCTAAATGAAATGAGTACTCATCTAATGTAGCCTTCTCAGGCTCGATGAATCTTAGCCACTCTAAAACGCCCCGTGTGAGCCTACGTGGAAGGTCCTGCTGAGTTCCGCAGACAACTTCCTCACTGCCGTGACAGTGGCAGCCCCTGACGTCGAGCGAGCAAACGTAACGGGCCTGTTACGTTCACGACTTGTAGCCGCCTCGCCGCCTTCGGAAGTGAAGGACGAAGCGCTCTGAGAGTGCCTGCTCGGCATTTTCCAGAAGCCTTCCCTTCCGGGCACTACCACGCTGGGATGAGAGGCGTGCCTTACAGAGCCCGCAGAGCCCCCGCTTCCCGGGAAGGCCTGGGGCGACATGGAGCTACACCTCGACGGCATCTCCCAAAGTCCCCCAGGAGCTGGGCGACCTCGAACACTGACCCCGCTCCCTGGCCAGGTTTCTAAAGGCCTTCCTTCCCTTCCTGCCACCTCCCACCCTCGCGCTGCAGGAGCCGTGCAGTCTACAGAGGTTCCTCGACCGGGAGCTGGCCCAGCTTGGCCCTGAGTGCCCCGACGCAAAGGCCGAGCAGTGGAGGCAGGACGTGCTGGCTTACGGCCGAGGCCACGCCTGCGCGCTGGTGCTCAGAGCACCTCCAAAGGAAGCACTACAGAGTGACTCGGCCGCAAGTGTCTCCCGCGGTCTGCAGAGAAAGCCACGTGCCCTTCCCTCAGCAGACATCTGTGCTCCGAACTGGGCCGTGAGCTGGTTCCTGCTTCCCAGGAGGACAGGCAGAAGCAGAGCCCACTGGGCAGCTGAACCTGAGCTGACGGGGCAGCAGGCTGTTTGTGAGGGTGAGGGGCTGCACCGTGAGGACCGGCGGCCGTCCTCCCGCTCTGTGACTGCAGCCACGCAGCGTCGCCACCAGCCACGAGAAGACCGCACTCTGGCCGGAGGCCCTGCGGAGCAGCTGCAGCGCCCCCCGCTGGCTGCCCGCCCTCCCCCGAGGCCCGCCACAGTAGCGAGAAGGGTACATACTACTTGGACCTGTCCGTCCTCGCCGATCTGGTGGATCTGCACCTGCTGGGCGTTGGCCAGGGCATAGTGCAAGGCCTGGGGCTGCGGCTGCTGGAGCTCGCTGGCAGGCGGCGGGGTGCCCATCATGGTCTCTGTGGGGCAGAGAGGCATGCTCATCACACAATGGCCACCGGGCCCCTCTTGTCCCCGACCTGACCTGTGACCCCCCCCAGCAGAGGAAAAGATCAGCCCTGTTCCGAGCCGTGGACCGACGTCTCTTCACAGAGAGCAACGTGGCCCGGCTTGCACAGCTGAGACTCCCAGCAGACACCAGTGTCCAGACTGAGCATCACTGTCCCGACTATACCCCTCCTAGTCCCATCGCCTTACTTAAATGAAGGCAGCTCCTCAGCACAGATCTGCAAGAAGGAAAAATAAAACCATCTGCTCTATTGTTTCAGACCAGCAGGAAGTATCATAGCATTTGTCTGTGGATAATTAAACAAGGGGAGAAGCCCACCCACTCAGAGACATGGTCCTACACAATCTCCCGCTCTCGGTTTAATCGAAATGAGATCACGCTTGCTCAGGCATACTGCATGTCAATGTGGGCACGTGTCTGTCTGCGTCCCCTAGACACCGAGGACGTCACGAGTGCAGAAAGCTGCATTTGATGTGCACGCATCGTGACTGAGAGAATTACGGTGATGAATCAAAATCTTTGAAGCACAGAAATATACGACGATGAAATTCTGTGAGAGATGAATGGAAAAATGAAAGATAAAATTTCTGCTTGTTGCAGCTTTTCACGCGTATTTTTAGCAGCTAACGGTAAGTGTCAAACTGCCACGGTATGTGGAATCACGGAGTGTACTTTTTAAACATTCTAACAGTAATAAGAGGCTAATACAATATGCTGGAAAGGACATCCTTTGTACTTTGAACTATATCAACCAATTTTAGGTGTTAACTTTTAAAATATCAACTTAAATCACACAAGAGTGGACTGTCACAGGCTTCAGTTAGAGGGAGGCCACAGCTCTAGATAATAACTATGTCACTAAATCACGTGTGTGCAAATGCTAATCAAACCATCTGAATGGTTCAAAAATACGTTCAAAAATACAATGACAATGCCCAGAGTTCTTTCTCTTTTCTTGGGAGAGAGATTTTTGCTGTAGGTCGTGTGTGCTCGCCAGAGAGACAGAGAGAGATGGAGAGACAGAAAGCAAAAAATCACCCCCAAGGGGATGGCCATGCCGCAATCCCTCCTCCTCTTGGATTTTGGACACGCACACACATGCGCCTGGTGTGTTTCAAGCCTCCGGGTCCGGGACTTGAACGGTAGTTGGCCATGCGGGAGTCCAACGACATTACCATTACGCCATCTGCTGGTCCCCAGAGCTCTTAAATAAATGAAAACCACAGAAGCTATGGTCTGTGGGTAAAAGGCAATGGTTTCTGAATCCAAGACCTGCTGGGCTGAACGAGCAGCTGTTGCGGCCACGCCCCAGGAAAACCAGTCCGTGTCCACGCCGACATCTGCACTGACACCAGCTCCAGCACAAACCTGCAGCAGCTACTCGTCTGCAATCAAGGACAGACGAGAGCTGCAGCCAGGAACTGGAGCCACGTGCACGCTGCGGTGAGGTCCCAGAGCAGGAGGGGCTCCGGACCGCACAGCCTGTACAGCCGTGGGCGGCCTTGTGTCCCAAGGACTCACTACGAAGGCCGGCGTCAGGGGCTGGTGCTCCGTGACCCTCACAGGCTGGCCTCCTGGCAGACACCCACCTAAGATTTCCGACTGACCTGGGGGCTCACCAGGGAAAGAGAACTGTGTTTAAATCATGTGTAGTTTGCCAGAGGGGTACGTACACTCCGAGAGAGGGAGAGAAAAGGAGCGGGAGAGAGCACCCTCTAGGAAAGCACCCCCAACTCCTTCTCCATTCTTCCTCCTGCTGGGGTTTGGGGCATGCACACACACATGCCCAGCATCTTCTTCAAGCTACAAGGGCCAGGACTCTAGCTTTACCAAGTGGGAGCTGGCTTGCTGAACCAGCAGGCCACAGAGTTGGCCTGAACTTATTTTATTGGATTGGAGTTTAAGAGAGATTTCTGCCATAGGGTGCATGTACTCACCATAGAGACACAGAGGGAGACAGAAAGCAAGCAGTCTACCCCATCCCGCCTCGGGGCATGGTCACGCTGCAACCCCTTCTCCATTCTGCTCTAGGGATTCTGAGCAGGCACATGTTTGCACCTGGCTTGAGTTTCCAGCTGCCAGGTTCGGAACTCGAACAGCAATCACCTACGTGGGATTCCAGAGACGTAACTGTCTCGCCGTCTGCTGGCCCCTCGGACTGTAATGTTAATGGCAAAACTGGCCGCCTTAAACTGAAGCACACGTTAAAAATGTACGGCCCCGGGAACCAGCAGTTAGCGTAATGGCTATGTCGCTGGACTCCCACGTAGTCGACCGCGGTTCGCGTCTCGGACCCGGTGGCTTATAACTCACGCCGGGCGCGTGTGCGTGCGTGCCCAAGATCCCGAGAGGAGAATGGAGGAGAAGGGATTGCGGCGTGACCATCCCCCCTGGGGGCTGATTTCTCGCTTTCTGTCTCTATGTCTCTGTCTGTCTGGCGAGCGCACATGCCCTATAGCGAAAAAAACCTCTCCAAAAAAAAAAAAAAAAAAAAAAAAGTACAGCCCCGCCATACAGAAGCGTGACACCGACACCTTACCAAACTGATGTCTAAGCACCCCTTCCGGCTCAGGACCTCACGGCCTGTGCTCACCTCGGAGCAGGCGCTTCTACGCGGTCCGTGGGAGCCCCTTTCTGCCGACACCTGACAAGTAAGCGACACGCCCTGGCTGGAATGACCTACTCCTGTCACCGAAGCAGCCTTAAAGTCAACGTGTCGGTCCACAGGTCAATCCGAAGAGTGATGTCTGACGCCCTCTCTGGTGGCCTCTACCCGAGCGCCCGCTCAGCTCTGTGCCCCCAGCTAAGCCTGAACACGGGATAGGGCAGCCAAGCCGACCG
This sequence comes from Tupaia tana, assembly GCA_026018925.1. Taxonomy (NCBI): domain Eukaryota; kingdom Metazoa; phylum Chordata; class Mammalia; order Scandentia; family Tupaiidae; genus Tupaia; species Tupaia tana. Next base: position 1,655,776 of record JAKSZU010000018.1, read on the forward strand.
GAGAACGGGCTCCATTTTCTCAGAACGCATTCGACCCAGTGCTTGTGGGAGGGACGGCCCTCTGCCGAGGCCTCTGGGGTCCCAGGCGATCCTGGAAGGCCGTGCCTGGGTTTCTCGGGAGGACAAACTAAACGAGCAGCTCAGAAGCTCGCTCTTCTCCCCAGGTAGACAAGCACACCTACTGGCCATGGGACTCGAACCATGCTTACGGCACGCACCTGGGCTGCGTGAGTCCCCTGGATCCCACCCTCCCTCCGAGCCGTGGCTTCTGGGCCTTGTCGTCTGTGTCGTGGGGTTCTGGGCGCCCAGCCGCAGCCTGAACGGTGAGCCTGAAGGGCCAGAGTGACTCCACTTCTCTCGGACTACTCCATTTCGTTAAACCCACCTTGCTGAGAATCGGCGCCACCTCAAGGGGGGCTAGCCAGTCACACAGGATAGGGCCACAGTGAGGACAGGAGGGACACCAGAGACCTGAAGAGGGCCACAGTGAGGACAGGAGGGACACCAGAGACCTGAAGAGGCCACAGTGAGGACAGGAGGGACACCAGAGACCTGAAGAGGCCACAGTGAGGACAGGAGGGACACCAGAGACCTGAAGAGGCCACAGTGAGGACAGGAGGGACACCAGAGACCTGAAGAGGGCCACAGTGAGGACAGGAGGGACACCAGAGACCTGAAGAGGGCCACAGTGAGGACAGGAGGGACACCAGAGACCTGAAGAGGCCACAGTGAGGACAGGAGGGACACCAGAGACCTGAAGAGGCCACAGTGAGGACAGGAGGGACACCAGAGACCTGAAGAGGGCCACAGTGAGGACAGGAGGGACACCAGAGACCTGAAGAGGCCACAGTGAGGACAGGAGGGACACCAGAGACCTGAAGTAACTTTCCTGCCCAACTTAATGGTCTAAAGACCAATCAGTAAAGGACAACTTGCTTCTTAAAATCTACAGCCCAGGGATAGCTGTGTGAGTGCATTCCTCAGCACCCTCAACAACCAAATAACCCAGCCCGACTCACCGGGCTCTCAACTCTGACCCGCTGTGCCGGTGAGATTGAGAGTCCTGGCTCAAGCCGGAATAAAAACGACGCTGGTGTGCTTACAGCAGATTCGGCTCCTTGCGGTCTTTTGGGAATTCGGTGACCGGGGCACTACAGCGCCCAGTGCCCAGCCATGCTCTGCTTACACGTCCCTGCTGCCACACGTGGTCTCGGGCACCACCTGGGCATTTGTCAGCAAAGCCATTCCTCAGGCTCTGGACCTGCTGTGAGCCAGGGGTCCCTGCAGGCTGAGCTTCTGCCTCAACCCCCAGGGCTCTTCCTCGATGGCACACGCAGTGCCCAGAGCGCCTAGCTCAGAGGGCAGCTCCGTGTATCCTAAGGCCCCGTGGTGCTCACTGAGAACACGCACCAAGTACGGGCTGAGCTGCTGAGCTCTGGGGCACAGACAAGGTCCCGGCTGAGCTCAAGTCCCTCCCAGAACCTGCTGTCCTTCAGTCACTCCGAGGGCCTCTGCTCCTGTCTGATTCTTTACGGAGGTGCCACCTGAGAAGGCCCGAGACCACGGATCTGAGTCCCCTGCAGAGCCAGGAAGCCTGTTCTCGGCAGAAAGCCAGCCCTGAGACAAAAGGTGGAACAGCAGGGGCCAGGCACCTCCGGCCACACCGCCCCAGGCCCCTGACCCACTGCAGCCGGCCCCCAAGCTGCGGGCGGCCTGGCTGCAAACGTGCACAGGTGGGACTTCATCTCGTGCACTCTGCCCGCAAGGCCTTTCGGCTCCTCCTGTGCTGGCCACCGTGGCCGGAGTCCTTGACCCCGCAGCAGAGCTCGCTCCCGAGGCCATGGGCAGGCCGCGCAGTGTGGACCTGACTCTCCACTTGGCCTCCCCGATGTGCACTGCCAGGCCAGAGGAGACGGTGCCGGCAGGTGCTCAGCCCCTCCCTCAGCCCCCCTACCCCGTTTCAGCCCTGCCTTCTTTCTTTGCCCTTTGAGGTAGAAGTGGCATTTTCACAGGGCCTTGTCCGGCCAGTCACCTCCAGCCCGGGCTCTCCCTATTCACTGTTTGCTTTCCCGGCCACGGTCCCCTGCCTCTCGGTATTCTGGGATAGAGCCCAGACACCGTTTCACTCTGCTGGGTGTCTGGGCACTGCGGCCCTCCTCTCACAGGCTGGCCCTGTGGTCCAGCGTGGTCCTGCCACGGCGCTGGTGCCCCGACCGCGCACCGAGGGCCCCACTCTGGCTGTGGGAGGTCACGGCACCCCCACTTTGGGGCAGGCATGACTCAGGACTCGGCAAAGCCTCGAAGGGAGCCCGGCAGACTTCGGAGCTCAGGCTTGGACAGCGCGCCTGTCCTCAGACCCAGCCGCCGCTTTCACTGCTCGGCCTCTCCACGCACTGTCTCCTCGGCTGGGACACGGCTGCTCGGCCTGGGCCCTCGCGCCACACGGTCCAAAGTGCACCTCTGAAGCCCACCACGTGGTGACGACAGCTCAGCTCTGCCCCTTCTCCTGGGGATCACTGGCCTGCTGCCCAGCTGTCTCAGGCTGCCCACACCACCACGGCCCGAGGGGCGGGGATGGCCTCTGCCACCGTGCGTGACTCAGAGCCGGGATCTGCTCCCCTTCCGTTCTGAACGCACCTTCTAACTGTGCAAGTGGCGTGGCCATCCCGGAAATACGGAAGCTGTGCCCAACGAGGGGAGGGCCACGGCTCTAAGCCTGCTTCCTCTAGGGGGCACAGCTGACATGGTCCGGAGGGGTCTCGGTCACCTGATCACACGGCATCGGTCTCTATCGCACTACATCCATGCTTCTGCTGCCCGGGAGCACGCCCCACAGCGCATCTCAAGTCACAACTGTACATCCATCCCTTGCTTCGATGCCACAGGCGTCCGCTCCCCAGGGAACTGTCTCCCACCTTCACGTGGGACTCCTAGCCGCATCACAGAGGCCTGGACCCCTCCCGAGAGCTCTTCACACCTGACATTCAACACACGCTGCGGGACCGGCCTTGGGCCTGGTGGCTAAGGCAGCTGGTCCCACAGGGCTGAGCGTGCAGTTCAAGTCCCAGACCTGGTGGCCTGGGAAGCACACCGGCCGCATGTGTGTGCCCAAGATCCCACAACGAGGCAGAGAGGAGGGGTGTGCCAAGGCCATACCCTGGGGGCTCTCTCCCTCTCCTTCTCCCCAGGGAGCACACGCACTCTCTGGCAAAACGTTTAGAAACTAAAACCCGTGAAAATGCAGCGTCAGGAGTGTGACCCCTGTGGCCTACAGCCGCAGGCTGCCTCCTGTCTTCCAGAGCCTCTGGCAACAGCCAAGACTAAGGATCCGATGACTTCCCAAACAACTGGAAGGAAACACATCCTGAAGGGCATTCACAAAGGACAGAACCTGGGAGAAATCCAGGTGACCTGGCTGGAGACCCGTGGGGCTTCCAGAACAGAGTCTGGCCCACGAAGCCTCCCCTACAGGAGAGCCTGCAGCAGCCCCACGGCCCACGGTCAGGCCACAGTCGGAGGTCAAGTCCCAAAAGCTGCCGCCAACAGAGCCGCTGCAGGGTTGGCAAGGACCGCTCTCGCGGGCATTCGCAGAGACGCTCCAGACGTCTGGGTGAGCACAGCTGTCCCTACGCAGCCCTCTGAGGGAGAAACCACACCCCACAAGGCCCAGGAGGTACTCGAACCCTCAGCCCCGCTGCAGGTGAGTCTGAAGCCTAACCCCCACTGGGTACGGGGTGGGGACAAGTCAGGGCCGCCCACGCCCTCCCCTGTAGGTACCGCAGACCGCAGCCGCCTCACCGCCACCCTCCGCCCAGCAGCTGTGCGCTTGGGCACCCAGGCTGGGCAGGGGTCAGTGCAGCCTGGCCGTTTTGTCCTGGTGCCAGCCGTGTCCCGCCTTGAGCCCACGCCCCACACGGGGGCCTTGTCACCCGCCGCCCAGCATGGCCCTCACAGAAGGGCCCGAGGCCACCCAGTGTAAGATGAGCAGACGGGCCCTGCAGGGGCCCACGAGCCCACCTACCCCTCTGCAGGCAGCACCAGGGCTCAGGGCCAGGTCCCAAGTCTCCCCAGATCCCACAGGCTGGGCCGGCCTCACCCTGGACCACTGGGCCGAGGGGCACGAACGGCCCGGCCGCGTACCTGACGCACTGTAGGAGGAGGAGGACGGCGTCCTCCGCGAGAAGCTCTTCACCGCCAGGCTCTGGCCGCGCTGCTTCCGCCGCCACGCCGTCCGGCACTTGGAGTCGATGCTCTGCTTGATCCGATACCAGTCGGATTCCGTGATTCCAAACTTATAGAAGAGGTGACCTGGAAAAGCACAGTCCAGGGAGCTGGGTCAGGCCTCCCCACCTGGTCGGGGGCCTGGACAGAGCCCAGGGCCGGCCTGCTCCGGGGCAGGCGGTGGGCCTCAGCAGCACACACATCCCTTCACACGGGCTCTGGACTGGTCCCACGCCTGGGAAGGCGAGGAGCAGGCCACCCCAAACACACACGTCCCGGGTGCTCCTCTCCCCACCCCGACGCGGACGACACTGCACACTGTGGATTGCACCCCCTGTGAGGGACAGGCTTTCCGGAGCTCTGGGGAGCCCCTGCAGCCCGCCGTGCTCCCAGCCACCCTCCCCTCTGTCGGTCTCGGCTGGGACAACACTTCAACAACGCCGCCCTGGGCCCATGCTGGCCCTGGGCCCGGCCCCGACCCCACTCCACCTGTCCTCAGACCACTCTCACCTCCTGCCATTTAGAGAACCCCCATGGTGGTCGTGTTTGCATGGATTCCCTCACAAACAAGGACTTTCATTCTGTCACCATGCAGGTGACAGCCCGGGTTTTCCTGACACAAGATATTAGGTTGTCGGCAAAGTCAGAGTATATTATTCTGTGCAAAAATGCATCATAACTTTCCCAACGACCCAATAAATGCTTAAAAGTGTGTTGAATAATTGGTGGCCAGCTGGTGGCATGGTGGTTACGGCAGCTGGGTCCCACATGGCCAACGGCATGGGTCTAATTCCCAGGGGCTGCAGAGACATGCCAGGCACGTGTGTGTGTGTGCCTAACACCCTGAGAGGAGCAGGGGTTGCAGCGCGGCCCTCCGCCATGGGGCGCTTTCTCTCTTTTTCCCTCTCCCAGGCAAGTGCACACATCCTACTGCAGAAATTTGAGATGAGCCGCTCTTGCACTGCTACACATCTGAGGGCCCTGCCTTCTCAAATGAGTGCCACCCACGCTGCAGGGGCAGGAGGCCGTGCAGTCCCTGCTGGAGCCCCGCCCACACCCCGCCACACCTCGCTCGGCCTTCTCGGCACCTGACGGCGGGAGGAAAACCGACTGCGGACGAAGGACTACATTCTCCTGGCCATGCCGACCTACTGGCTGCCTTAGGCAGCTTCTCTGGTTAATGGGAAATAAACAGATGAAATTCAAAATGTAATAGCTGAAGGAGTAAAGCTGAAAACGTCCTGTTTTAACTAAGAAAAGCACTGAGTTTGGATCATCTATGGAAAGTTAAATTACTGCCCATCCCTAAGTAACCAAAAGGAAGGCGGTGTTCGTGTTCCCAAGTCCCATGTGAAGTACCACAGTCTCCTCAGGTCCAGAAATCCACTCCTCGTGCTTCCTGTGAGCACGAGCTTGAGGCGGGGCTGACCCCGAATAGACGACCACCCCGCTGCGCTCCAGCTGGAAGAGACCGGGCCGAGGCAGGCGCAGGGGAGTGCAGGACCCACGGCAGCTCGGCAGTGCTTCCGGCCTCCTCGTGGAAGGAAACCCACGGCGGAGCAGCAGCTCTGGCTTCTGCCTCTGAGGTCACCTCTCAAACACGTGCTGAGCACGAGATACCGGACGGGGCTTTCCGTCGGGGACGGCTCCCGGGTCCTGGGCTCCTCACCCACTCCAGTGACCGGAGAATCCAGAAAGGATCTGGCGGGCGGCACAACCACACTGGCACCAGCAGAAAGCCCTGCAGGCGAGGGCCACGCGGGAGGCCAGAGTTCGGGTCCCAGACCAACCTGCACAGGTCGTCGGTCAAGGGCGGTAGCTTTGCCTCTGGTCCTTGCCACGGGGAGGCTAGGCTGGAGGCCTGGACATGGGGGACCCTGTGGAGGCCTCACTCGCTCACCTCACTAACCCTCACACACACACACACACACACCGCTCCAGGTAAACAGTTACCGAAGAGTCGACCACTGTGGACAAAACGGCCCACCTGCAACGCGGTGCCCAAGACCAGAGAAGAGAGCAAGTCTGGCACTCCCCGACGAAGGGCGACATCGGACGCCGACCCCCCTGCCCTCCTCACACCTGCACGCCCAGGAAAGGTCTGCTGTACAGCGGGTGGAGGAGGCCTTGTTAGCAGCAGAGATGAACAGACACGCAATCCGCACGGTGTATCAAAGCAAGAAGCCAGAAAATTAACCTTTAAACTCAACTCGCCAGTGGAAAACGTGACTTTTACGTATTTAGCGAACACGTGTGTTCGTGTCGCAGTACACCGCCCACTCGAATTCCCGCAAGGCGACGTGTTCCACGACACCTTCTGACAGCAACGCCGGGTCCCCGCTGCATGGCAAATGGCACCAGTTGGCTGCCGAGGAAACTACCAGTGAGCCCGCGGCGACAACCTCTCCCCGCTGCCAGAGGCGAGGGTTTGGAAAGGGGCCTGCCGTACCCACAGCGGCAGTGATGGACGCGGCCTCCGGCTGCTGCTGAGGTCCCTGCTTCTCGGCTCCACACGCACGCTCTGACCTACCGGAAGTGTGAGCAACCGCACTGCGAACGGAGCGGTGCCATTCTAACGGCACGCTGAGGACTGCCGGCAACTGTGCGGGCACGGAAGCGTGGCCGAAGCGCCCGCCCTCGATGCTGCTCACTGCGTACTGGAAAGACCTTGAGGAACAAAGCTGTCACTGCCCTCACTTCACTTCTAAGGCAAAAGCCAAAGAAACGCCTTGCCCAGGTCACACTGCTGGTCAGGACTGAGAAGTCTCGAGACCCAGGCTTCCCAGGGCTCACCCTGGGCAGCAGAGGCTTGCCATGCGGTCCCCATCAGCGCCGAACCTCGGCGAGGCAGATGGGGTCGGGCGAGTGCACTGGCCCCGCGCATGGGCCCACTGCTGCCGCATCTCGGTCTGGCAGCACACTGGCTGCTGTGGACAGAGCACGGTCCCAGGACACGGCGCCAGGACACAACGCCAGAGCTGTCGGGCCTCTTGCTACTAGGAGCTGTGGTTCATCTGCGCTGCAGAGCATGCCGCTCAGCCTTTCGGAGTCTGCCGTGGGCACCACACCACCTCCAGGAAGGCCTCTCAGGAGTAGCTCAGCTGTGCCTGCCGAGCAGGCCCAGAAAGGCAGCCTGCTCCTTCCTCCCCGCCGAGCACACTGTCTGGCAACCCCCCAGTTCGCTGGAGAGAGGAAGCCTCCTGGTCGCTGTAACTGCCTTTCCACTTTCCAGAACTCCCGCTACTGACACTGGCAGCTCAATCATCAGACAGACTTCCGGCTCTCAAGTAACGAGCTTCGCAGAGGGGCCGGGACACAGCAAGCACAGCCAGAGCCTGCGGGCTCCGTCCTGGTGGGTGGCGGAGGCTTATCAGGCACAGAGGAATGGAGACGCTGTCGCCACGAGCCGCTCTCGAGTCCAGGAGAAAGCGAAGCAGAAAGCTCCGTGCCAGCGGTCTGGTTCCTGAAATTACAGACTTGCCTTGATAGCGACTGGCCTAGAAAAACAAATGGAACCAGCACCTCCAGGGGCGGAGGCGGCTGCATTCTCTCACGGGGGCCGGGGCCAGGGGCCGGGGGCCGGCACGGCTTGGCGAGCGCCACGCCTCCCAGCCGCGCCTCCAGCAAGGGGAGAGATGCTCCTTAGCAAAGAGCATGAGGTCACACCCATCCTCGGAGCGGAAAGCCCCTTCCGCCCGCCCAGGGCCACCGCCACAGCAGGGCACCCCAGCCCCCCGCGGAGCAGTGTGGCTCCTCCTCGGCCACTGACCGGCTCTCCCAGCCCTCCAGCCAAAGCCAGCACCTCGTCCCCGGGGGCCAACGTCAGCCCGAGCTGGCCTCCCTGTCTTCACCCCACAGAAAACTCGGCGAGACAGTGTCTCATGAGCAGAATTGGATAGTTCACGGCCCACATCCGGTGAGGAGTTCGTTAGTCAGAGTTGAAGAAGCAAGTCTGAGCCCCCCAGTTCGGGGCCTTCCCAGGACCTCAGGATATGACCTTTCTTGGAACGAGGTCTCTGCAGATGGGATCCATTAGCTAAGATGAGGTCATAGCACAGCAGAGCGCAGCACGGCACAGCACGGCACAGCAGAGCACAGCATGGCATGGCACGGCACTGCACGGCACAGCTCTGCACGGCATAACACAGCACTGCACGGCACAGCGGGCACAACGTGACACGGCACGGCGTGGCACAGCGGGCGTGACATGGCGTGATGCAGCATGGCACAGTAGGGCATAGCAGAGAGCGGCACAGCGGAGCGGGCTCCACCCCTCCCACGGGTCACTCAGAGGAGCGCAGACACGGGCACATACAGGGAGCAGCCGGCCGTGTACCGATGACAGGCTCGGAGCAATGCTACCATGAGGCAAAGGACACCGAGAGCTGCTGGCCACCCCCAGAGGCCAGGGTCCAGGAGGACGCTTTGGGGAAGTGTGGCCTGCCAGCGCTTCATCTTAGGAGGAGAGGGAGCCCCACCGGCCTACTGCGGCAACCCTGGAGCCCAGGAGCCTGACTCGGCTATACTTCTGGCCCGAGCTCCCGGGCGGGGGCGGGGCGGGGCGGGGCAGGCGGGCATGGAGGCAGCCCTGCCGCCGCTTTCTGCTGAGTCTGGCCAGTCGGGAAGGAACGATCCAGCCCTTGGGCCTCCTTGACGAGGGGCTTCTGCCCTGGTGCAAATTAACCCTCCTCCTCCAGAGCGGGCAGGAGGCCTCGTGGGGTCTCCGACACTCTAGGCCTTCACAGACGTCCCTGAAGACCTGGGCTACCTGCTCTGACACGTGGTTCACCTCCGCAGCTCCGATGGCTGCGAGGCGCCTAGCCTCAGGCCAAGCACCGCCAGGCCTGCGCTCAGCACAGGGTTGCAGCTGCAGCCTCTAGACAGTACTGCCTCGTTTACGCCCAGATTGAGGGGGCGCATCGATCCTGAGAACCCCAAAAGGGAACACCCTGAAAAGCAAATTTCCCCTCCCCTTCAGCAAACCCACGTTGCCTCACCCCAGAAGGCTGACGCAGAGGCATCTCCTGTGTCTGCAGGTGCAGACCTGCTTCCTCCAGACAGAGAGGGAGGGACGTTCCTGCCGGCAGAGGGAAAGGCAAACCGAGACCACAATCCTCACGACGCGCTTCTCTGGCTCGGAGGGTGGCAGCAGGCCCTACTGCCGCACACGCCTCCAGGAGCAGCGGGGAGCGAGGCCAGCCACCTCGCCTTCAGGTCAGGCCTCGGGAGTTCGGTCCACGTGGCCGTTGGTTCTGTTCTGCGTTCTGGCTGACGACCAGTGATAAGGATTCCACTGGCCCAAAGGGACGAGAGGAAGAGCACCGTGGGTGCTTGCAGGGCCCTGCGACCGGAGGCTCTCGGTCCAGATCGAGACGGGCCATGCACACCTCGCCCACGCCCTGGGCTCTCTGTACTTTCCCCTTTTCAGCGCAGACAGCACGTGTGTGTGAGAGACAGAGACAGAAAGAGAGGGTGCCCCCGATGGCCGTGGTCACACGGCCATCCTCGCCCATTTCCGTCCTGCCAGGGTCCCAGCACACACACGCACCTGGCGTGTTCTTCCAGTCACAGGAGCTGGGATTGGAACCGTGGCCAATCACGAGAGATCTAAGTCCCGTAACCACCAGTGCCCAACCGCTGCAGTCTCTCCTTTAGACTCCTCTCTGCTCTTTGTGATTCCACACAACAAAACCAGAAAGTGCAGCAAGCCTGAGTCAGGGCCTTGAACGTGGTCACAGCCGCACCTAGGGAGGCACTGTGGCTGCTGACAGAGCGGCCGTCCGCATGGCCATGCAGGCAGGGCTGCCTCCTTGCCGAGCCACCGCCCGGAGCGGGCGGGCCGACCACTGGCTTCCACCAAGAACACGCGAACCCCAGCCACGTGGGCCTCAGCATAAACACAAGCATTCTGTTTGTGAGTCAGAAGCTCCAAGAAAGCAAAGTGGCCCCAGGTAGAGAACAGGCCCTCTCCCACCACACGCAGCTGCAGAGCCCGCACTCCCGGCCCCAGGGCCTGCCTACCCAGCCCTGGGAGCAGGGTCTCTCTGCAGAGTCATCTGGGAACTCAACCCTGCCACAGCCCAACACGTTCTGGCGTCTGTGGGGCCAGGCCCCAGGAGGGCTCCAGTGGGCACGGACGTGGGTGTGGACGTGGACATGGGAGCCTCCGTCCTACAGCTCAAGGCCTAGAGGGGCCCCAGCAGGACCACTGCAGAGCTCACCTTCCAGGGGACAGTGCTCCAGCTGGGCCCAGGAGCCCATGGCAGGGTCCGGGGGCACTGGCGTTGCAGAGCAGGCAGCCTCGGCAGCCCGGGAGACACCCAGCGGGAGCAGGCATGGGGCTGGCCTGGCCTCTTGTCTCAGCAGCCAGTGGCACTTCCCAGCCACAGCCCGCACACCCACATCCTGTCGGTCCCACACACCTCCTCCCACCACACAGACTCCCGGGGCCAAGCTGCCCACGCCATCCCTGCCCATCCCTGCTCTGCAGTACCAGCCTGCACACCCCACTGCCGCTCCGGAACGTTCTCCATGCCCCTGCTGAGAATACAAACCAGGACCCAGCCCATGTTCACATCCTGACACACCACCACTTGCCCAAAAGAGCAGGGCTCCCTTCTCTGTGTACGGACCCAGCCCCGAGCCCTGTCCTCCCCACACAGCAGGGCGGCCCACACCAGGCTGCTCAGGAGGCCCCATCACGCATTGCCTCCTGCGCCACAGAGCGCCCTGCCCAGGCCGCCTCTGCAACCGCGATGCCCTGGACCCTGCCTCCTGGGTCACAGACAGCACGTCTGCAGTGCGGCGTGCTGCACGCCCTGGCCACCCCTCACGCCGCACTGCAGTGCTGTGAGGCTGCAGCGAGGCTGTGGGCACGTGCTGGGTTTGGGCAGCCCCCTGCCCTGCGAGTGCGGGCAGCTCACACCCTGTCCTAAAGCAGACACGGGGCCTGCAGTCTGTCTTCGGGACATCTCTCTGGGACATGGCGCACCTCTAGCTCACGTCTGTCCACGGCTGCCTCAGAGCTGAGGAGCTGGAGACGGACCCCTGGCTCACAGAGCCCAGCGTCTTCCTTAAGCAGCAGTCCGCAGACCCCTGCTAAGTCAACCCTGCGACCGGCCTGTCCTGGGAACCGCCTTCTCCCTGCCAAGGACCTCATGCCAGCTAGCCCCTCGCGTGCTTTCCACAGGCACTGATGCGGTTCTCAGGGTCTGGCAGAGCACAGGGCTGACCCCGGGGTGAGAGCCGTCCTGCCCACGTCCACGCCCACGCCGGGCCAGGGCCCTGCACCCTGTGCTCACAACACCCAGGAAACCTGCCGGCCAACGCCGCAGTCTCCCTCGCTCAGCAGGACGGCCCACACCTGTCTCTGCAGTGCTCCCCGTTGCTCCCCAGGTCCCAGCAGTGCCATCTGGACAGCACGGCTCCTAGGGATGCAGCTCTCGTGGGACCGGACGGCTCCTGTCCCCTCCGGCCAGCTCAGACCTGAAGCTCACCCCACAGTAGCTCTGGAGGACGGGCCTCCCCCACCTCTGCCAGACCCTCTGGGACCCTCCTCTCGGCCCTCGTGCTTGTGCACTTCATCCTGTCTTTCGGGAAGCCACAGAGTCGGCCTCTGGGCCAAGGGGACCCTGGACAAGGGCCCTGCAGCACCCTGGGCTGGAGCGCTGACGGGAGGTGGGCACGTGCTGCGTGCTCTCAGATGCCGCCAGGAGATCGCACGGTGACGGCCGACTACCACAAAAGCCACCCTCCCACGGCATGGGCGGCTTCCTGGGAAACGCCAGACGAGGTAGGGACACCAGACCGGAGTGTTCTCAGGGGACCTCCCAGGGCCCGGGGCAGCTGGGCTAGCGTGTCTGCTCCTGGCACAGCCAAGGCTGAGCCCTGAGGCCGCCACGGCCCTAGTGCCTCGGGGGAGCTCGGCCAGGACTCCAGGGAAGGACAGGAAAGGCCCTCCTGCTCTCGACCTCGAGGGCAGCCTGAGAACACGGGAGGCCAGGACGACGATGACCTGCGACACCCGCCTGAGTGTCTCCTGCACTCCCGCCGCGGGTGCTCAGTCCAGAGCCCGCACCCTTCCGACCCTGCGCGGCCCTGCGTGGCCCCGGGCGAGCTTACAGCGGATCCCGTAGATGGTGAGCGGGTCGAGCTGCTTCTTGCCGTGCTTGCCCTGGCCCGAGAGGTTGGAGACGGCCTGCACCTCGCGGTGGAAGAGGTAGTCCAGGAGCGTCAGCGCCATCTTCTCGGCGGTGCGGCAGTTGGTGCTGATGTGCAGCATGTCGGAGGGGACGATGGCGCAGCGCACCCGCATCTCGGGGTTGCTCTCGTCGCCCAGCCACGTGCCGTTGGGGTAATCCTCTGCAAGAAAGGGCAGGAGTCTCAGGGCCGGGGCTGTGCAGCGGGACTGCTCCAGACCACCGGCTCAGACACCCTTGAGAAGGGCCCCCGGGGCCCCGCACAAACTCCGACCCAACCTCCCTGCGACTCCCTGTGAGAGGCAGGCCCCCTGCTGGATCTGATGGGAGCAGAACCGCCGTCTCGGCCCAGAGCGGCTGCCTAACCCTCCATGGCTGTCGGAGGCAGAGCGAGAGCGACTGCACCAGGCAGGTCCCCTGTTCTGCACTGGGCGGGATTCCGGGGCCGGGCCTGCACACCACCAGGCAGAGCAAGGGGCACAGGGTTTCGGCTCAGCCCCATCCCCGTCCCTACGTCCAGCCTCTGGCCTTGCCCACGGCTCTCAGGAAGGTCGGGGGCTACTGCCGAAAACCCCGCGGCACCTCGCCAACACTGCCAGACCCAACGTGTAGGCCGAGCTCACCCAAACTCCTGGAGGAGGGGAGAGGGGACAGCAAACGAGCTCGGTCCACAGCTCCAGGCTCTCACCCAGCCCTGCAGCTGTCGGCAGCAAGGCCACATCGCATGTTGGGAGCTTCGGCCCACATCGGAAAGGGGTGCACAGGGCACTGCCCAGGACACTCCCTGCAGCCCTCCCCCACCAGTCTGCGCGGCCTCACGGGACACCTGTCTCGGGGACAGACACCTCTTCCTGATTTGGAGGCTCCACACACTCATCACCACAAAGAGGCAGCAAGGCCGAGCCCCATCCTGACCCACACCGCTGGGCAGAGCTGAGGCTGGCAGTGCTGCTGGGTGGCGAGGCCGGGCCCAGACCGCAGCTCAGGACAGTCACAGGCAGCACACAGTCCAGGCCAGGAGGGCGGAGTACAGCGCCTGAGGGAGGCCGGCAGCAGGGACGAGGTGGCTCTGCACATGGCCCGGTGCAGCCTCGGCCTACACGCCAGCACTACCATGTCGGCCCACGACTGCAAACCAAACGGAAACGCAAGCTGCAAGGTGGGCGGTGGAGCCCTGGGGCTGCGTGGAGGCCCACGCCAGGATGCTAGAGACCCCAACTCCAGGCACCTGTCACCGACCGGCAGACACAGTCTAGACAACGGCCTGCCCAGCCAGGGCCTGGCGCTCAGACCTACACTGACGTCAGGGTCTCCGGTCATGCAGGGTCTCAGTGACTCTGGACACAGCAGAGGGTGCCCTGGCCGGCTCCTGCAGGGCCCTGGGGGAGGGCATGGGCTCAGGCAGAAGCAGGGAGTCTTCTGGGACGTGGAGGCCAACCATGTCAAACTAGGTGGACAGACCTGCGGGGGACCAACACCCGGAGCACAGCACACACCACCCACGCACACAGCAGTGAGCTGCAGGAGGAGCTGGCGGGCCATGGCTGGGCCATGCTGCACACGGCCAGGCTTCCGACACAGCTCTCCCTCCACCCCCGCCACACCGCCTGGGTCACGTCACCTGGACTGGACCCTCCCGGTGCATCGGGCGAGGGAAGAGCAGTCTCGCCCATCTGGCGTGGAGGCCAGGGCATACGAGACCTGTCTGCCGCGGCTCAGCGTGAGTCACTTCAAGCCAGTGGCTGTCGGTCCCCAGGGGCAGACTGGCAGGGCCTCCTCAGATGCAGCGCCCAAGACGGGAAGGGTCGGGCTCAGCATGGCACACTCTGTCCTCGCCGCCTGGGGGCGGAAGTCAGAGCCTGCCACACACCGGCCACAGGCTGCATGGCAGTAGCTCCTTCGCCGGGCTCTCGGCACACCTGAGGCAGGGCCGCCAGGTGAGCACGAGTACAGGAACTAAGACCCAGACCTGCCTGCCGCCGGCACCGGAGCGCCCGAGTCTGCCGGGTGGCAGCTCCTGTGCACGGGCCTCATCCCGCACGGGCAGTTTCTGGGCAGTGAGTGGGCAGAGGGGCCACAGCGAGCAGAACCACAGCATGGCTCTGAGCCACCATAACGGAGAAGCACCACGGAGCAGGGCCCAGGAGGAGGCGTCTGGGAGCCCGTGGAGCACAGAGGGGTAGGCGAGCAGGGGCCAGTCAGTCAAGGACCCCAAACGCAAGGAGGGCCTGGAGGGAGACAGACAGCAGGCCCAGGCAGCCGTTGCTGGGCTGCGTGTCATCCAAGAACAATGCCCCAGGGCCTACAGCCACTGAGTCTCACAATGAGGGTCTACTGTCCCCAAACTTGCCCAGTCCAAGCACCGATGCCACTCTGACAGACGGCCTCTGTCTGCTGGAGCTCCAAGCAGTGACACCAGTGCTTGGACAGTGGCACTGCATCTCTGGATGAACACGAGACCCAGTGGGACATGCGGGGAACAGCTGCGCCCCGGGCCACGGGACGGGCACTGCTGCACCTGCCTCCGGCCATCACCCACTCAGGGACCCGGCACAGCTCTCGGCCTGAACCACCAACTGCACGGTCACTGCAGCCTTTCCCGGAAGGAGCAGAGGCTGGCCTCAGCTCAGCCAGCCCTCCATGTGTAGATAATATTCTGAGTCAAGTAAACACTGGATAAGAGCGCGGCGTTGCTTTTCAAACAGTGAGTCAACATCGTGTCAAAGTGTTGCTGAGATGAAGTGCATGAACGCAATCGTTCCAGAAGGCTCAGCGCCAGCTCCGTGTGGCCACGCGGAGTCCGCTGGCCTGCTCGGGCACAACCCACTCCCAGGAGCTGCCATCCACACCGCCTCCCTGCTGACTGCCACCACGGGGCCTGCAGTGATGCCAGGCAGTGCACCGAGGCCGTCCCCGAGCTGGGCCCGTTCTGCAAGGCGGGTGGGAAAGCCTGACCCGTGCAGACCCTGGGCCCCGAGAAGCCACAGCAGGCGCCACTCCCTGCCGGTCCGGTCCCCCATGTGCCAGGCGGGGCGGCGCTCTGCGGGCTAAGCGAGGGGGCCAGGCAGAGGCCCCGGCCCCTGGGCCTCCGGGGAGCCGAGCAAGCGGGACTACACCCATGTCACAGAGGCCCTGACCGAGGCCCCAGGGCACGCTGGAGACAGAGCTGGAGGCTGAGAGGGCCCCTGGCCACAGTAAGCCCTGCCTGTGAAAGCCAGCCGCCACCAGCCTCCCCTAAAAGCACAGGCTCCTTGTTTCTTTCCAGAGGTTTCCCCTAAGGCATGTCACTTCCCTCTGAGAGGGAGCGTGAGAAACCACCCGGGGATGGCCACCCCACCATCCCTTCTCCATTCTCCTCTCTGGATTTTGGGGCACACACACATAAGTGCCTAGCATGATTTTCAAGCTGCCAGGTCTCAGATTCGGATCATGGTGGGCCGTGTGGGAGCCCAGTGCCTTCATCAAGCCACCTGCTGCTCCTCCTGGCATGTCTTTCATGACACCGGGTCCAGGTCTCGAACCGCACAGTTGGTCACATGGGATAGGACTGCCTTAAGCACCATGCCACTGGCTGGCCTCAGATTTTAAAGCACACCTTTTCCATACTATTAATGAAACAAAGAGCGATCTATACATGAAAGAGGATATAATTTGCTGGATTACTCGACTTTCTATATGTTCAAGTTTCTCTATTAGCAGAAAAGAGAAGGAAGGATAAGTAGAGATGATCGGAACCCAGCCTGCGCTGCGGCACGAGACCATGGACAGCAGTCGCTGGTCTGCACTGGTGTCTTCGCTAAAGCAGTTTATGGAAGGAATCCGCTGGAGACCAGGGACAGGCTTTTTATTTTAATTATTATTACCATTATGTTTTTAAGAGTGATTTTTGCTACAGGGTGTGTGTGTGTGCAAGCTGGAGAGACAAGAGACAGAGAGACAGAAAGCAAGAAATCACCCGGGGGGTGTGGGTGGCCACAATCCCTTCTCCATTCTCCTCTAGGGATCTTATATGTATACACATGCCCCCAGCATGAGTTTTTTGATCACCTGGTCTGGGACTCAAACCGCAATAGACTATGTGGGAGTCCAGCAATGTAACCATTACGCCATCTGCTGGTCCCTACCAGGCATGCGCACTCACCAGAGAGAGAAAAGCAAGCTGCCAGATCCAGGACTCAAGCCACGGTCAGCCGTGTGGGAGTCTGGCACCCTAACCACCACCTGCTGGCCCCGGGGATGGGCTCTCGAGACCCCTCTCCTGAGCACTAACTTCCCAAGAGTGCATTGGGGAACAAGGCCAAGAGCTGTCACCGGTGTGCTGGCCCAACTCCACCGTGAGTCCACTTCCAGCACTGAGTTCCTAGCTTCACTCAGACGCCCAGCAAGTCATGGCTGTGTGGTCATCGCTTAAGCAAAACGCCCAAGCTGGGCGTCCCAGGGCAAGCAAGGCCTTGGTGTGGCAATGTCGCCAGTGTAGGCCTTGGTGACTGAGTTACAGCAGGTTCCCAAGCAGAGGGAACAAGACTAGGAGCAGAGAGAAGGCCACGTGGACACCGGCCATGCCCCACCCTTCCGATGCTTGTGGACTTTGCAGCCACCAGGACTGGAGTCAGCAGGCGTCTGCCTTTCAGCGCCCCAGCCTCAGGTGATGCCCGTTAGCGGTGTGGCGGCAGACCGGTACACGCACGCTTTTCCTCATTGGCCGGAGAGCACATGTGTGCGCCTGAGAGGAGAGCGCGCGAGAAAGCACCCCTCGTGGGGCACGGCCACGTCGCAATCCTCCTCACTCTCCTTCCTGTGAGGGGACTGGGCGCTTTAGGCCGCGGAGTTTGGGGCTTTGGGTGTGCAGCCAGGCCTCACTGCCATGCCCAGGCAGCCCTCGGACACGTCCTCCAGCGAGAGAGCAACTTCACCCCGCCGACAAGGACTCTGCCACCTGCGTCTGTGGCCGCTGGTTGAGCAGAGACTCGGCCCTGGCCTCGCCCCGGCCTCCCACAGGAGCAGGAGCCCTGGCTGTAAACGAGGGAACGGAGCACGTGAAGCTCAACCCCGACCCAGCTTGGACACGCAGTCAGCGCACGGCCTCCCTCCCTCCCTCCGCCGCCCGGCACTGCTCACTGCTGGCGTGGCATGGGCTGGCCTGCAGGCGTGTGCTCCGCTACCAGGCGTCACATCCGAATCAGAACTCAGTGGGACCAGCAGCTGGCGTAATGGCTGTGTTGCTGGACTCCCATGTAGTCGACTATAGTTCGAGTCCCAGACCTGACTGCTTAAACTCACGCCGGGGGCATGTGCGTGCGTGCCCAAAATCCCAAGAGGAGAACGGAGGAGAAGGGGTTGCAGTATGGCCATCCCCCCAGGGGGTGATTTCTGTCTCTCTCTGTCTTTCTGGCGAGCGCACGCGTCCTATAGCAAAAACCTCTCCAAAAAAAAAACAAAAAAGGAAAAAAAGAATCAGAACCCAGCTCCCTAGCACCTCGCAGAAGATGCCTCTGCTGAGACCCGGCAGGAGCAGCACAGGACGGACTTGCCGGCACCGCCCTGCACCTGCCCTTGCACCTGCAGTCTGAGGGTGCCACGTCACCACCCTCCAAACCAAGCCCCTCCTGTGCGAAGGGGGGCACTGGGTGCACAGCCCTGGCAGGCCTGGCCAGAGGTGGTGGGGGAACCCAGCCTGCCCCTCCCATTCCTGGGCAGGGTGGGGGGCCAAGGGACGGGACTCTGGCACCTAGAGGAGACACACAGCAGCCTGAAGAGGCTCCGATTCATGGGACACTGAATCGGGAGAGCCCTGCGCCCTCGCCGCGCCGGGGAGTCCCGAGCAGGAGGCCGGAGAAGCTCACCCTGGGGCAGCCTCGTCTCCCACTCAGCCATGACTGCCGTGATGCCCCAGGATGCTCTGTCCTGTGGCCTAGGCCGCCCTCCAGGCAACAGCGAGAGGTTAGACCATGCCCTCCGCCCCACCCGACCGAGCAGGGCTGTGACCTGTCCTGGCCGAGTCCCACGTCCGCTCTCACACGGATCCCGAACCTGTCTACAACCCTCCTTCTCAGTGATCAGCGGACGACCGCCATGAAGACGTGTTAGCGTGACAAACGGGACCACGGGAGAAGTCTGTGTAAACTAAACCATGCACTAAATCGTCAGGGATGTTTCTGGCCGGCTTTCCTTCAGTGCCTGTGCACCGTGACCAGAGCTCACGCCACGGCACACGGAGTCACCCCAGGAAGACCCGGGCCAAAGGGACATGGCGTTCTCACAGTAGTATAAGCTGACTCAAGTGTGGTATCAGCACGTCAGGTCCGACGACCCACTCGGAACTCGCAAGAAACAGCCACTTTGCAACCTGCGGCCTCCGAAGCCTCAGGCACGTGAACACTCGCCTGAGACAGAAAGAGCCACCTGCCCACCTGCAGCACCTGGCTCCCGTCGGGGCTGCACTGGCAGAAAGAGCGGCCTCTCGTCCTCCGGCACGCCCGGTCACGACGGGCCACACGACACGGACGCACGTGTCCTGCCGAGCGAGTTCCTGCCTGCTGCGGGACACAGGCCGGGAAGTGGCTAAACAAGCTCGGCGCCGTCAGGAACCGCATGGAGTGCTGAGCACACCACCCCGACAGGTGGCGTCGGCCGGACCCGCGAGCGCCTTCCCAGCACTTCCGCGAACGCAGCACCTGCTGGTGACCCCACCTGCCTCCGCACAGCCGCCAGGCCCCGAGGAGAGGAAGGCGGCTCCCCGCTGCTGAGGCGCGCGTCCCGAGGACAGTCGGTGAGAGACGGACAGCGAGACGAGGAACAGGACAGCTCTGCACTACGGCTGCTCCAGAACACCGCTTCTCCAGCCCGCGCAGTCCGAGCGCACGTGCTGGGCGTCGGCCATGCTTCAGGGGCCGTTTCAGATGTGGCTCTGAGGCTGCTCGGTCTCTGCTGTGAGAGACTGTCTCCCCGGGAGACTTTCTCAGATTGAAAGGATTTGAAGTCAGACCCAGCCGGTCTGTGCTCCTTTACAGACAGACGCTAATACTGAGGGGCGCCAGTGGACTCCCTGGCCAAAGTTCACTTCAGGGCCAGCCTGCCGTTCCCCAACTGAAATGCATTCCACATCGGTCACTTCAATGAAGGTACGTAAACTTTAAAAAGTGAATTGCATGTTCCCCGGCTGACGTAGTTAAACCAAACGTCAGGGCCAGTGGGCAGCCAGACCTGCCTGAGCATTAAGAGCCCACACGGACCGAAGCGAGAGCAGCTAGCCCTCCAGGCTGCCGCAGTGGCTCCCACAAGGACGAAGCTAACAGGAGCCCGCTTTCCTCAAACGCACCGGGTAAAGCCCAGCGGCCCCACCTTCCCGTTCACACGTGCGTGCCATCTACACACAGACGCTGGTAGCCGGAGAGCGGGACGGCCCGACGGGCACAGGCTCACGAGTGGAAGAGCAACATGGGACACCGCTAGGCTGCCCTGCGACGCAGGCCAAGCCCACGTCACCTACAGCGGCACATCCAGACGGTGGGACACAGGCTGGGGGAGGCCGAGGGCGGAATGGAGGAGAGCGGCTGCGGAAGGTCTCTTGTAGGGATGACACGAACACTCCAGGGCTAGAGAGCGAGGACGGTCACACGGCTGGTGGCCACTAAAACCCACGGGAAGGTATGCATTAAGGTGATGACCGGTGTCACAGGACATAAATGAGATCTCGGGTTAAAGTGTCGCCCCCTTCCTCCCCTCCACCCTGCCCCCAGTCCCCACGATCCCTGGTGGGGGCAGAACCGATGTCCAAGAGTGACCCTGCTCTGTGTGGCAGGCGGTCACGACCCCAGCAGAGCTGTCCTTCCTGCCAGGTGGGGGCCTCCAGTGTGCTGTCCAGCAACACCAAGGGCAGAAGCGGGGACAGGAAGGCCTCCCAGCTCTCACCAGTAAGCGGAATCAGGCTTTGGGGTGCCCTGACCACAGCTAAGGCCGCCTGAGGCCTGGCTCCCTCCTCGCCGCAGTAACGTGGTTACAGGAGCTGAGCCACCAGGGTAAGCAGTGCCAGTCAGTCACCAAGGGCACACTGCCCCGGGGCACGAAGCCTCGGAAAGGCCAGTCAGGCTAACCACAGGTCAAGGACTACTTCAGATCCTTGCAGAGACCAGGGCCTGCCCTCTCCCGAGGACGCCCAGAAACCTGGCTGGAGGCTAAGCAGCACCCACGCACCCCGTCCAGATCTGTGGGAAGGCGCAGCACAGCTCACGACAGGCCCAACGTAAGGCCCACCATCTAGCCCAGAGGGCGCTCGGAGCGCCCAGTCGAGCCCCACCGAAGAGAGGCGAAGGCCTGCGGGCAGAGCCAGCGAGCACCCGCGAGCCCTGACGCGGGAAGGCTCCCTGCCGATCGCTGGAGAGCGGCCGGTGCTAGCTGGGCGTGTGAGCGTGGCTGAGCGGGCTCCGTACGGCTGCGTGGGGACGGGCAGTGCCCACTCTGGGGAGAAGGTGAACTACAACATTGTGTTGACTGAAATTCCTCTCTGAACGGAGGAATTACAAGTGATTTTCCTTGTTATTTTTGTATCGTATCACTTTAGAAAAACAAGCACGTGTGACTTCCCTGTAAAGCGAACACACCGTCCCTGTGGCTACCCTGGCCAAAGAAAGCCGCGGCACGGGACGCACCTTCCGAGTTCAGGGTGATCAGGGTGACGTTGCTCCCCACGCTCTGACCGCCCGACTGGCCGCAGCTGGACACGGAGTCGCTGGCCTCGGACCCGCTCTCGCCGTCCTCGTTGTGGCTGTCCTCCTGACCCGGCACCTTCACCACGATGGTGTTCTGCCGACGCCCCGGCACAGCGCTGGCGGGAGACAAACACACCGGCCAGGGTCGTGAGAGCGGGCACCGTCGGCCCAGGCCGCGCCCGCATGCTCCTCCGCCCGGTACTCTTGGACCCGCCTGCACGCCGGGTCACAGGGCCGCCCTACCCTCTCCACACAGACTGGTGGCGCCCTGGCTGCGGGCAGGATCGGGCTGAGAGGCCGGTACAGGACGAAACATGAGCATTCCTGTCACCAAAGCACTGATATCCTCACTCCCTGTGGCTCAGGCCCCAAATGCGGCTTTCTGATGTTGGGGGCTTCCCTGTAAAACGCGAGTGCTGGGAGAGGGACCACGGCTTCTAAGATCGTGTGGGGCAGTGGGGGCGGGTGCCTGGAGGCCTAGACAGGGCACCTCTCCTGCGAGACGCTGGGACCCCCGGGCTCTGCACCAGGCCCGCGGGGGTGGCTCAGAGCCAGCAGAGCCCCGAGAGCGCCCCACTGCGAGGACTCCAGCAGCAGCCTCAGACGGCACCAGCCAGCGCGGCCACGGTCCAGCTCCGGGGGCCCAGTGAGGCGCTCTGCAGACCTGTCACCTCCACAACACTTTCGGCACCCTCCGTGGGACTGGACTGCTGGGCACCCACAGGGAGGAGGCCGTTTCTGAGTTTTCCAGTCAAAAATAAGGTGTTTAAACCACCAGCCGGCCAGGGGGTCGGGGAGCTGCCCACACTCGCACCGCCTGGGCTGGACCTGCAGAACTGTCCCAGCTGAGCTTGCCCGCCCCTAACCGCAGGGGGAGCCAGGAGCTCTCCTGGGCCCAGTCCTCGCCACCCACAGAAGTTCGCTCCAGGTCCACACCCACCCTCCACCCCCCACCAGACCCTGCAGACACTGCTGCTCGCACAGAGAACGGCCAAGTCCGGAACGGAAAGGGGACAGAGCCGGAGGAGGGCCGTCGGGAGAAGCCAGACCACTGCAAAGACGCGGGGCAGAGACACGGCATGAGGCCCTGGCGGGGCTCCCAGGGAAAGTCGAGCCCAGACGTTGGGCAGGGCCATCAGCCACGTCCGCCACCTTCCTCTGGGGGTGACAGTGACTTCTGTCCACTCCCACTTCTGACCAAGGTTTATTTAAAATGTCTCAAAAGGTGCGAGACAAAGTCATGACTTCAACACGCCCACGTCCCTAGCATGTGCGGTGGGGCGTCTCGTTACCTGGAGCTGCTACACGAACAGGCAGAGGGAAGGGCCAAGGGACCAGGCCAGTGGGCGGCACCATCACCGTGGGGACACGGCCCCTCCCTCACCACACACAGCGGCCGCACAGAGGCCCTCGCTGCTCCTGCTCCCGCTCCCGCTCCGTGTGGCCCCCAGCCAGGGCAGGCACTGGGTGTCGCCGCCTGCCCCAGCACCGATCTCCAGGACTGCGGCTCGGCCGGCAACTGGCTCCGCCCACACCCACGGAGGTCGGGGACGGTGACGACTGGGGGACCCTGACAGTGAGTGTGGGGAGTGGGCGGTGCCGTGCTACTGACTTGCTAAGGACACTGTCCGGGGAATCCGGTGCCCTGCTGCTCAAGGGGTCTTCCATCGTGGCTACAACGGCGTTCTGCCGGTCATTGTTGAGTATTACTGTAGTCTGGGGGACGACGCTACGGAACAAGAGAATCACAGAGAAAAAGAAGACCTTAAAACAGCGACACTCACTGTCACAGCACACACGAGAAATTACAGTCCACACCCAGCAACCCGCCTGCAGCAGGCAGGTGGTCCCAGGACACCTCACAGCCCCTCTGGAAAGGACGAGCGGCAGAGGCCGGGGCTGCCATGGTTGGAGTGCCACATGCCCTGCGGGTACTCTCAGCTACCCAGCGGGAACGGCGGGAGCCGAGAGCGCTGTCCGCGCACTGGTCAGACGGCTCCGTGGCACGTCTGCTGGGGTACCCCCCGACCTCCTGCATGGCAGATGGGCAGTGTGGAGCCCGACGTCACCGATGCCATTCCCAAAGGCCAGCACTCTGGAGGAAGGGGCAGTCCCGCCTGGGGGCCGCGTGGAAAGATGCCACACCCACCACCCCCAGGATCCACGGGGGTGCATGAGCCACGGACACAGGGCTTGGGCTGTGCTTTTGAGAAAAGGGGTTCTACAAAAGGGCAGGCCACAGCTGGGAAGTGCCACCTCCTGGAGGCAGCACTGGGTGGTTACTGGGGCCAGGCAAGCACAGGTGGCCTGGTGTACGTGCTCAGCCCTGTGGCCGCCCGTCTCCGCTCGGACTCTCACCAGGAGCAAGCTCTGCCGCCCGTTTTGCTGTGGGTAGCTGGGGAGCGACAGGGGCTGGCGCTTGAAACAGCAAGTCTCGTCCTGTGAGCGCGAAGCACCACTACCGACGACGCCACGCCGGCTCGGGGAGGGCTGCTACACTGCACCGTGGTTGTTCACGAGCAAGCCCGGCCTCGTGCCACGGCCCGGCAGGTGCGAGGGCAGCCCCGCATCTGCCCGGAAGTTGCAGGGCCGAGCGCGTCCTCTGAAACGCGCAGGCGGCTGCCCTTCCTCAATGCAGTGACAGTGTTGACGAGGTGCAACGTGCTCAAGTGACACCTCGAGTGACCGAGGCGACTTGTGCCACCTAAGGCTTCCAGTCCCCAGCTTCTCGCAGTGCAGACGGGGACTGACCCGGCAGGTGGGGTGGAGCTGTCTCCCCAAACTGGGCTCCACCGAAGGCTGGGTCTCCCAGAGCCCCCACGCTCTCACACTCACGTACTCTCACACACACCACACACTCTCACGTACTCTCACACACACCACACACTCTCACACACTCTCACACACACACTCTCACGTACTCTCACACACTCTCACACACACACTCACTCCCACATACTCTCACACACTCACTCACACACACACTCTCACGTACTCTCACATACACACTCTCACTCTCACACACTCTCACACACACTCACACACTCTCACACACACACTCTCACTCCCACATACTCTCACACCACTCACACACTCACTCTCACACACACACTCTCACACACACACTCTCACTCCCACATACTCTCACACCACTCACACTCACACACTCTCACACACACACTCTCACTCCCACATACTCTCACACCACTCACACACTCACTCACACACACTCTCACGTACTCTCACACACTCTCACTCCCACATACTCTCACACCACTCACACACTCACTCTCACACACACACTCTCACACACACACTCACTCCCACATACTCTCACACACACTCACACACTCTCACACACACACTCTCACTCCCACATACTCTCACACCACTCACACACTCACTCACACACACACTCTCACGTACTCTCACACACTCTCACTCCCACATACTCTCACACCACTCACACACTCACTCTCACACACACACTCTCACACACACACTCTCACGTACTCTCACACACACTCTCACTCCCACATACTCTCACACACACTCACACACTCTCACACACTCTCTCACTCCCACATACTCTCACACCACTCACACACTCACTCTCACACACACACTCTCACGTACTCTCACACACACACTCTCACTCCCACATACTCTCACACCACTCACACACTCACTCTCACACACACACTCTCACGTACTCTCACACACACACTCTCACACACACACTCTCACTCCCACATACTCTCACACCACTCACACACTCACTCTCACACACACACTCTCACTCCCACATACTCTCACACACACTCGCACACTCTCACACACACTCTCTCACTCCCACATACTCTCACACACTCTCACACACTCACTCACACACACACTCTCACGTACTCTCACACACACTCTCTCACTCCCACATACTCTCACACCACTCACACACTCACTCCCCCTCCGTGAGCAATGAGGCAGGGCCGCACTGCGGGTGCAGTGGCCCCTACTGGACGTCTGTCTGGGCACGGCACATCACAGGCCCCAGGAGAGCGTGTCACAGGGTGACCTGTATTCCAGCCGCCACTTGGCAGCGTCATGTGACTAAAACCTTTCCCTGGAAGTTCTCACTGAGACCAAGGAGATCCTGCTCAGAGGCTCCCCGCTTCTAGCTGGGACAAATGGCCCAGGGACACCCTGAGACCAACGGGGCTGACAGAAGCTGCTGGCTATTTCCAGACCCCACCTTCCAGAATATGCAGGCTTCTCACTGACCCCCCTCAGGAAAGCCCTCCGCGTGCCCACTGCCCCACGGGGCCCTCCGCGTGCCCACTGCCCCACGGGGCCCTCTTGCCACTTCCAAGGAAGCCACAATGAGTCCCGCGACACTCGGGCACCGTCCATCATGGCTGAAGCCAGCTCCGCCGCATGCACACGGCCCGGTGGGGGCCGCCAACGCATCCCATGAGGCCCAGGCGCTTCCAGGTAAGTTAGCAAGGCCAAGTTCTTCGCTTTCAACAAGACGAAGAGGGCCCGATTGAGTTTTCGGCTCACGACCACCTGAGGATGGCTGAGGGCAGACCCCAAGACATCAGCATGGCCCAGACACGGGGCTCCTTCTGCGTGTTCACGCATGAACCAAGCCTCCTGGCATCAGAACCTGGAGGCCAGCAACAGAGAGACCGTGGGGGCTGGGCGGGCCTCTGGTCTCAGCAGTGGTTCCGGTCACCCCGGGGCCATGAAGCCCCACCGTGCTGGAGAACACCGCGACACACGGAGAAGCAGCTCGACGCGAGTGCCGGGCGCTGCCGCCTCCCCCCTGCACGTGATTAGTCACCACAGTGAGACCGCAACTCACTTCGGGGCTCGCTAGCCGTAGCACCCGAGGGTTACGGGACATCCGTGTTCTCGGTGCAGAGGGGCACGGTGCACGGCGCACACCGGGACCCACAGGCCTGTCTGCGGGCCTCATGAGCAGGCGCCCCGGGGACATGTCGCAGAGAGGTGAAATGAAGACATCCGAGAGCAGTGAGTCGGTCTGCTTTTACACGGGCCGTGAATGATTCGCTTTCAAGCCGTGGTCTCCACCAGCTCAGGCTGACAAGTGCTGCGTATTCCAGGCAGATGGGCACCGCGTCACGTCAGGAGGACAGAGCAGTGCCACGATGATGCCACGACCAGCCATGAACAGGATAGGGATGGGACCAGCCCGTGGCCTGGTGGTTGAGGTGGTGGATCCCACATGGCTGACTTTGTGGTTCGAGTCCCAGACCTGGCGGCTTGAAAACATGCCTGGAGTGCGTGTGCGGGCCCACAACCCCGAGAACAGGACAGGGGAGAGCTATGGCATGCCCCACTCCGCGGAGTGCACTCCCCCTCCCGTCTCTCACTCCGTCTCCCTGTGGCAAGAGCACACACCTTCTAGCAAAATGGTCTTCCAGAAAAACGGGGCTGCCCGGAACGTGTACGTGGAAAGCTGTCGGAGGACCTAAAGGAACCAGGAGCAGGGCCAGCTCAGGCTCTCCTGGCCAAGGCACTTCCTCCGTGCCACGGGGCGACTGCAGGTGCTTGTCTGCCGTCCCCTGTACCATCTGGGGCCTCGGGTGCACCGTGGCCGGGCAGCACTGTGGCCCCGGCCACTTGGCCTGCACTGGGCCGGGTGCTGCAGACGGGGGCCCTGTCCTCTACCGCCTGGTTTCGGCACTGGAGAACGGTACCAAAAGGGAGGCGTGGCCTTCTCAGAACGGCCGCTGACACTCCGCAGGCCTCCCGACCTGCCCAGCAGCAGCGCCACCAGCAGCTCCTCATCTTTGTGGTCGCGAGGTTCCAGGGTGAGTGGAGTGCCACTCTGCACACTCACTCACCCTGTAGGGCACCCGCGGGCTGGGCTGACAAGGCTGCCGGGGCATCAGGCATGGGCTTTTGTGTGACTCGTTCTCAGCCCCAAGAATGCTGCCCGGCTCCCGGCTACGAGGCACCCGCCCTCCCAGGCAGCTGTGCCATCTCCGCGCCCAGCGGCAGCCACGGCCTCGCCATCGGGAGCGCCCTCGCGACGTTGCACTTCGGCCATCCGACAGGGGAGCGGCGCCTCAGCACGACTTAGTCCGCACCTCCCCAGGGCCAATGGCTCTGCACACCCTGCCCTACCCTCGGTGCGGCCTCCCTGCAGAATGTCCGCAGATTTTTTTCTTTCACTGTTGGGTTTTCGGAATCCCTAGTCCTCTGTCGCCCATGGGCAAGCATTCTCTCCCCATCTCCAAGTGTGTCTTTTCAACCTTGAACAAGTCTTTCACGGAGGAAACGCTGGGACCCTTCCCGTCCAGTATGCCACCTGTTCTCTCATGGTCACGCTCTCACCGTCGAGTCCAAGAACCCTCTGCCCAGTCCCAGGTCCCAGAGGCCCTCTCCTACGCTGACATGCACATCCGTGACCCACCCACGCTGCTCCCTGCACAGGCCACGAGCCTGCACCGTGCGGGCCGCTCCGGTCACCAGGTCCGGGTGCGGCACTGCTGTGCACGGCTGCCTGCGGCACTCAGCGGTGCCTGGCCTCTGCTCCCTGTCCCAGTACCGTCACAGAAAGCCCTGTCACTTTCTTACTTACTCTTCCTCACGTTCTCTACGCGTCCCTTCACAGCCGTCGGGAGCAGTTTCTACCACCGCACGGTGGGCCTGTAACTACAGCCCCATGTACATGGGCGAGACGAATGCAGGACGCACATGTGGGGGGGGAGGCTGCAGTAAAAAACATTCTAATTTTAAAACAGTACAGTGGGGCCAGGACCTGGCAGGCTGAGACTCACGCCGGGCATGTGTGTGTGGTGCCCACAATCCCAAGAGGAGAGTGGAAAGGATAAGGGATTGCAGCACGGCCATCCCCCGGGAGGTGATTTCTCATTGTCTGTCTGTCCAGCAAGCACACACACCCAAAAGAAAAAAAAAAAACCACAGTGGGCCAGCCCCTGG
Source organism: Tupaia tana (assembly GCA_026018925.1). Lineage (NCBI taxonomy): Eukaryota > Metazoa > Chordata > Mammalia > Scandentia > Tupaiidae > Tupaia > Tupaia tana. The sequence goes on from JAKSZU010000018.1 coordinate 1,683,872, forward strand.
CCTGGCGTTTACGCTGCGTCGGGCCTTTCGGGTGAGCTGGAGACGGGCTAAGTACACGGAGACCGTGAGTCACGCAGTACACGGCCACCAACGGCAGGGACTGCACGGCCAAGGGCGTCACACCCAGAGAGGGTTCTGGAACCACTCCCGTGGAACAGGCGGTGGGGTGACAGCTGTAACGGTGCCCAGTAAGTGGGGCCAGCAGGTGGCGTGCTGGTGCAAGGCACCGGGCCCCCGCATGGCTGGCTGTGGTCTGAGAACCGGGCCCAGCAGGCTGAAATTCCCGTGTGTGCGCGTGCATGCCCAAAATCCTACGAGGAAACTGAAAAGGAAAGGGATCACAGCACAGCCGTCCCCCAGGGGTGATTTCTCACTTTCCTTCTCAATGTCTCTGTCTCTCTCTGGGGAGTACATGCATTCTATGGAAAAAAACTTTTAAAACAATTTCCTGGGGCTGGCAGGTGGCGTGGTGGCTAACAGCACCGGACTCCAACATGGCCGACAGCAGTTCAAGTCCCAGACCTGATGGCTTGCTTTCTTTACTCCCCCCCCCACGCCTCCCAGTTAAATCTAAATCAACAAATAAAGGCTTTTTTAAGTTTCTCTTAAATAAAAACTTGATGAAAATTAGGGGAAAGGGCAACAGCCAGACTCACAGGTAGCCCTGAGTGTTTCGATGCTAGGATGAAGCTAACTCACGGCTGAGTACAAGCAGAACACCTTAAATGGGCTGTCCAGGAGCAGCAGACGTGCCCGCCCTATGTGGACACACAAGCACGTACGTCTCTGTGGCCGGGAGTGCCCCAGTGTGAGGAGCACCGTCCTGCTCCACCGCGTGCCTCTGAAGAGCGTGTGGGCACGTGCAGGGCACATGACTGACAGCGCAGGGCCCGCAGGCGGCAGCAGGGACGCCCTGGCCCCAGCCAGCCCCCTGCCGGCAGGACAGCCCTGAGCTGCAGTAGAAGCAGCCCTGCAGACCCACTGCCACCACGGGGAGCCAGGAGCAGTTTCCTTTACAGGCCCCGGGTCCTCCCGCTGGCCACCTGGCTTAGTGCACAGAACACAATCACACGCATGCACGCACACACACAGCGCCACGCCGCTCACCGCGCCCTCAGCACCCAAGCCGCCGGCACGACGGCGCTGTCAGCCTCCTCGCTCCCTGCACAGGCACACCTGGGCGGGGCCTCTGTGCCTACCGTGTTCAGTCACCTTCCCAAGCGATGCCTAGGACAGGGCTGAACACTGTCTGCTTGGAACACGAGTGGCTTCTGGGGCCAGCGGGTGGTGTGGTGCTTAGAGGGGCTGGGCCCACGCGGCCAGCTCCACAGTTGGAGTCCTGGTCCAGGCAGCTCGAGGAACACGGCAGCTGACTGTGCATACCCAAAGCCCTGAGAGGAGAGATGGGGTTACAGTGTGGCCGCCCCCCTTGAGGGTGCTTTCTCACCCCTGCCTCTCTGACGAGCGTATGTGCCCACAGTAAGAAAATAAAGAACCTGAGTGACTCGAGAGCGCGTCTCACACTCACGTTAAGCGTGGCCCTGCCGTTGGTCCTGGTGCTCACTGGTGACCAGCACCGTGCTGGCCTCGGGGACCTGGCAGGGGCACGAGGCTCCACACTGAGCACTCCACATGCACCTCTCTCCCGGGGCGCCCTCGGCCTCCTGCCGGCCTCTACTGAGGAGCGCGCTCCTGCTCAGAAGGCTGAGGATCTGCCGGCCCGGCTGTCTGCTGGCCGGAGCCGCGCCTGGCCACACTCCTCGCTCTGGCCCTCTCTGGCCAGGCAGCACTGAGCCCGCCTTGGCACCACTGCTGCGTGCCCCCAGGGTCTGGGAAGTCCCTGCTGCGCTGGCGGATGTCGGACAGACTGCCTCACTCTCAGGGTGGTCACGGCAAGCATGATCCACGCTCCGCTGACCAAGGGCCCCCAGCTTCTCACCTTCAGGGGCTCGCTTTGCCACGGCCATCAGCACTGTGCCACGGCTTTAGAAAGTCCCCCTCTGCTCACACTCCCGGTCAGCACCTCATAGCACAGACACTGAATGTGCACCAGGGTACACACGGCATGTCCGCACGACGCACGGCTCAGCACAGCTCACGCCTGTCCCTGGAGAGTGCGCGATTTAACTGAACTTCGTGTGAAAAGGAAAGCTGCGGCTGCATTGCGGAAGCCCGGGCGGTGGCACAGTGACAACGCGACAGGGGCTCCGGGTGCCCCAGGCCCGCCCCAAGCACAAGCTGCACACCTAGGCCTCGCCCAAGCCAGCTGAGGCTGGGGTGAGCTGTGGCACAAGGACCCCCTCGTTCTTGCTCCTTCTCTGCCTCTGTCTGGCTCTCGCTCATAGAAAAAGTGAATAAATGAAATTTAGAAAGTAGGTTGCCCTGCCCAGAGGACTCGGGAATATACAGCGGTCCCACACGGACACGTCCGGCAAGCAGGAGGGCCTGGCAGCACTGCGGAGGCACCGAGTACCGGGACACTTGGGCCAGAGTGAGGTGGGGAGCGGGGGCCAGAGGGCCAACTGCCCCACTGCGTCGGTGGAGCCGTGAGCCCGGCCCGGGAGCGAGGCTGCCAGAGCTCCAGCTGCGGCTCTCTGGAGGTGTCCGGGCCGTCACCAGGACTCCGAAAGCACACGTGCACGCGCGCACAGTCCTCTTCCTGTGGCCTGCCCCAGAGCAGCCCTTAGAGCCAGGATAGCAGAGTCTAATACTTGAAGCCGTCTCCAACTCGCTGGCAGGGCAGCCAGACACCAGGTTTGGGATGAAGGTCTGAAGCTGTTGCCAGGCTCCGTGGTGGGCCATCATGGGTGAAGGACTGCCCTGGAGGGGTGGCCAATGACCGCAGGAGCACTGCAGACCCAGCCGCCAGGGCTGGTTCCACACACTTCTGCTGGGACAAGCCACCAGACAGGCCAGGAGGGCCAGCTGGGTCTCTGCTAAACCTCCTGTGTCACCGAGGGCGCTGTGAGGGCGTCGATCTTGGAAGAAAGCAAGCACGAGCCCCCGAGGACAAGTCTAGATGTCTAGATGACTCAAGGTCCGCAGGCTGAACGGCCGGAACGTTCAGCTGTGGGAAGCCTCTCCAGCTACCACGAACGCCTGCCTCCAGGGGGCGCCACTGCGGGCACAGTGGGAGCCAGACCAGGCCCGCCCAGATGCTAGAGCTCGCAGCACAGCACATCTGCACCCACAGCTGTCACCTGCCCTGACCTTGAGCTCAGTTCACACAACGACTCCGACTTTGTCTTCTTGCAGGGGTGGAGGCACCCTCAGACCAGTACGCCGTCGGCTGGTCCCTGAGCCCTGCAAACTCTAACCGACCGAGACCCCCAGGCAGGGTGCACAAGCTGGTCGGGGTGCTGGACTGTCCCCTCCTTCCTCGCGGCTCCAGAAAGGACAACTGGTGAGAAAGCAGGGACGGTAAGCTGAACACAGGCCCAGCCAGAGGGGAGCAGCCTCGTGACCCGGCAGCACAGCCAGGCCCAGCACGGGAGAGGCTCCCACGGGCTGGGCGACACAGCAAGACTCTGCCCACGCCCTCTGACAAGGAGCCAGCAAGGTCGCGCACGCCTGAGTCCCTGCTAGGAGACGGAAGAAACTGTCCCCCCAAAAACAAAAGAGAAACCAAAGAACAGGGGAGCTGTGTGGGGCCCCTGGAGGCCCTGGGGAGCACCTGCCCTTCTCCAGCCCAGGAAGGCCCCCGCCAAGATGGCAAAGAGCCACGCACAGCGGGACAGGCCCCTATCGAGGGGACCCTGTGGTGAGACAAGGCACGGGGACAGAGCTGGGACCACGGGAGTGGCAGGGGACGGTGGGGAGTGCGTGAAGGAGGAGCGCGGAGAGCAACACGCCTCTCCTCCCGAGGGCAGGGCACCGTCCCTACAGGGACAGGATGCGAGTCCCACCGAGGGCATGGGCTGTGATGGCGGGACAAGCAGGCACCTCCCCTGGGGCGCTTCCTCCTCAGCCATCACCAAACCGAGAGGAGAGGAGGCTGAGACGGGTCCCGATAGAGGACCCCTCCACACGAGGCCAGACTGTGCTCCTCCAAGGCCCTCAGGACTCCACCGGGCGCCTAGGGAGGCCGCACTGCGACCCCACTGAGCCCATGGGCAGCTGGACAGTCCCAGTGGAGACCACGACGGAAAGGACGCTGCGGCACCAAGTCCAGACCGTAGGGCAGAGGGGAAGACCCGGAGTAACAGCTCCACACTCATGGAAGTTCTGTATTCGTTAAAACGCATCCACAGTATTCAGTATTAAAAACCAGATTTTCACATGCCTTTCCAAATGAATCTCCTATGGGATGAAGAGTAATATACCAATGTGAATTCTATCTTTTAGAACTAATGGATTGTTGGGATGAACAGATGGCCCAATGGTTACACCACTGGACTCCCATGTAGTTGGCTGTGGTTCAAGTCCCAGACTCAGTAGCTTTAGTCTCACGCCAGGCATGTGTGCGTGTCCAAAACCTCAAGAGGAGAACAGAGAAGGGACTGCAGGGTGACCATCCCCGGGGGTGATGTCTCACTTTGTCTCTTTTTCTGCAGTGAGTGCCCTGTTGCAAAAATCTCTAAAAAAAAAAAAAAAAAACACACCGGAATGGACTATTGCTCGATAGTGTCCATCCTTACTGGCCTTTGCTCCAGTATGTACAGGACATGGCCAAGAAGACAGGGTGCTCCCCCTGCGTGGAGGACGTGGAGACACCTCAGAGCTGCCTCTGTCTGCTGTGCCCCTGCCCCAGAGCTCAGCCTGCCCTCATGTAGCCGTGCTGCACAGCAGCCAGATGCTAGACGGTGCTCGCTGAGCTTTCTGTGGATACGGGGAAGATTCTGGAAATAATCAGGGTTATTTCAACATTATACGAGCGGGGGAAGGATTCTGATGAAAGAAAGGAGATGGCTACCATTCTCAGTGAGACACTGGGACCAAGACCACCTCCAGACAGTGAAGGAGAGCAGGCCTGAGTAGAGGTGAGCCCGCAGCAGGCTGCAGAGAGCACCCTCAGAGCCCCGCAGGGGCCACTTGCAAGTAGCCGCTGGACAGTTTCAGCAATGGCATCTGTGGAGCACGGTGAAAACAAATAGCTTGTTTCTGTCAAGAATTTAGTTCTGCAGGACCAGCAGTTAGCGTAATGGCTATGTCGCTGGACTCCTATGTAGTCGACCGCAGTTTGAATCCCGGACCCAGCAGCTTAAAATCACGCCGGGCGCATGTGCGTGCGTGCGTGCCCATCCCCTCGGGGGGTGATTTCTCGCCCTGTCTCTGTCGCCCTGTCTCTCTGTGTCTTTCTGATAAGCACACGTGCCCTCAGCAAAAACCTCTAAAAAAAAAAAAAAAATTAGTTTTGCAAAACAAGTTTTTTCCTTACCTAACTTGGTTCTCATATATAATCAACTAAAATCTTTTCATTAAAAAATAGTGAGAAGAAGGAGCGCTCTAATGCAGTCGCCGTGCTCATCAGTGAGGACAGAGCAGGGTGTCTACATCCCAGCTCCCACCACGTGACCACCGAGGCTCGGCAGACAGGCGTGGAAGGCCACACTCGTGGAAGGTCACGCGTGTAAGACAACGGACTTGCACAAGGCAACACAGGACGCTGCAGCAGCTCCCACTCTCAACCCTGTCTCCAGCCCTGTTTAAAACCTCTGATGAGGGGCCGGCAGGTGGCACGGGGGTGGAGGTGCTGGACTACAAGGACTCCAACAAAGCTGACCGTGGTTCAAGTCCTGGACCAAAGCTTGCTTTCTCACTCTCTCTCTCTTGCTCGCTCTCTCTGGTCAAATTAAAATATAATAATAATGATAAGAAAATTAAATAAAATAACTCTTTAAAAAATTAAAAAATAAAATCTCAGCTGGGGCCTGCAGGTAGTATGATGGTTACAGCAATGAACTCCCACATGGGCAACTGCAGTTCAAGTTCTGGACCCGGCAGCTTAAAAATCACACCAGGCATGCATACAGGTGCAAAATCCCAAGAGGAGAATGGAGGAGAAGGAGCTGCGGCACGGCCATCCTCTCTGGGGGATGATCTCTGGTCTCCCCTCTTTCCGCCTCTGTTCCTCCGACAGGCAGACACATCCTATGGCAACAACTTTAAAAATTGTTTTTAAATAAATAAATAAAACCTCAGCTTGTACACCGGCTCCATGGCACAGTACTGATGCACTGCTCGAGAGGAAATGGATCCCAGGGCTGGCAGGTGGCGTGGTGGTTAAGGACGCTGGACTCCCACAGGGCCTGTGGTTCAAGTCCTGAACCTGGTGGCTTACTTTCTCACTCCCCCACCCCATCTATCTGATCAAATGGAAAATGAAAATAATAATAATAAATAAAGTTAAATGAATGCATTTAAAAGAAAATGGATCCCACAGTGGTTCAGATCCCCTGCTCTATCAGCCCACCACACTCTGGGCAAATCACACATACCGGGGCCCCAGCTGAGGGAAGGGGAGTGCAGCGTGACCAGGCCCTGTGGAGGTGCTCCTGTCTCCCTCTATCTCTTTCTCACTCTCTCTTGTGCACACACGTGCCCTGTCACAAAAAAAAAAAAAAAAAAAAAAAGGAAAAAGGAAAAAGGAAAAAACTTAAATATCAACCGAGCAACTTCTCAGGTCACTACACCTAGAATTATAATGAGGCAAAACCCAAATCCAGGTGCTCCTGCAGAAAGGCACGAAAAACCTGCCTGAAAGAGTTCAAGGCCACTTCCCTTGTCCCCTCGCTGAGCTGCTGAGAGAGGAAACCACCCAAGAAATCTCACAGTCATGCCCATCAGTGCGGTTAGACTCAGCTCCAAAGGAAAAAGGCTTTCTGTTTCCCTGCACTTGTACGAAGGACCACAGTGAGGTGTAGAATCGAACATCTGGACCCAACTGCCAAGGGACCTGATGGCGCCCGGCCCCCTGTGCCCAGGGAGAGCAGGAACTGAGCCACAGCACAGACGGGTCCCGGTGGCGTAGTCCGGAGGAGCGTCGGGCAGGTGGGCCTGGCAGGGCAGAGGGGTCTCGGGGCTGTTCCCCGGACAGGCCGGGCTGGAGCGCCCAGGAGCCCCTGCAGGGACGTGGGGCCTGCGGGACGGCAGCACACCTCCTGACAGCCGTCCCCACAGCGGAGGGCGGCCGAGGGGACGCGGGTGTGCGAGAGCTCAGGGCTGGGCACAGGACGACTGCGGCTCGGCAGACCCCGGCCTCTGACAGTCAGAGCCCAACACACATGACGCGCCTCAGCGCTCGGGCGATGGCGGACGTCTGGGAGACCCTCCTGCCCGTCTGGGAGACCCTGGATGCTGCCGCTCCAGGCATCCTCATCATGTTCATAGATCTAACTTGCTAACCCGAACAGCGCTCTCTCTGATGTGCTGAGATTAAGTCCGGGTCCTCTACTTCTCACTATACTTTTTCCTTACATTTTTATTATTTTCTTCCTAAAAGCAACAGCCTTCGACTGCCAGCTACTTTTTTTTAAAGAATTATTTATTATTTTGTTTTATTATTCTTCATTTTTATCAGAGGGAGACACAGAGAGAGAGAGAGAAAGAGTGAGAAAGCAAGCCACCAGGTCCAGGACTTGAACCACAGTCAGCCATATGGGAGTCCAGCGCTCCAATCACCACGCCACCTGCCAGCCCCAAGCTACTTTTTTTTTTTTAATTGGCAGACAGCACGTGTGCTCACCAGAGAGGAGGAGAAAAAAGGGGAGGGGAGAGGAGGGGAGAACGCACCCTCCGATGGGCGTGGTCACGCCGTAGCACCTTCTCGATTTCTCCATCCGGCTGAGATTTGGGCACACACACGCGCACCCAGCGTGACTCTCAAGCCACCAGGCCTAGGATTCTAACTGCACAGTCGGCCATGTGGGATCGGCCCCTTAGCCACTAGATCACAGACCTGGCCCCACCTGTGGGCAACTTTTATTTCTCATCTGCAGAACTCGTGGAGAGAAAAGTTGATGTTAGTGTCTTCTTTAAAAAAATTTAAAAACATCCTTTCTAAAACTTTGCCATAAAAAATGGAGAAATGGGTTTTCTAGTAACCTTCCATTAACTTTTAAAAATGATTTACCTAATGTTATTTATTATTATTATTTTTTTAAATTTGTTACAGGGCACATGCACTCACCAGAGAGAGAAAGAGAGAAAGGAAAAGTGAGAAAGCAAGCCGCCAGGTCTGGGACTCAAACTGCAGTCGGCCATGTGGGAGTTCAGCACCTTAACCACCACACCACCTGCTGGCCCCTGCATTAACTCGTACCAGTAAAGGTTTTACTAGCAGTATCAATAAGCCCCATGCCAACATTCAGTAAACAGATTCTACCCCGGCAGACTTTCCCTTTCTAATCTAGAAAAGCGGCCTTGGTGGGCCAGACCCGGCTCCGAGGCAGCCTGGAGCAAGTGCCTGGGCCCCGCGTGCGAGTGCACAAGGAGGGGGCCTCGTGTGACTCGAGGAGCCGCTCCCCACAGCACAGGGCACAAGGGGCTGAGCGTGAGCGTCTGATCGCAGGCCATCTCTGGATACGTTAGTAAGAGGGAAGCTCCCTGCGGCTGTGCAGGATGGCTGTGCAGGACGGCCGCAGTCAGATAGCTCGGCTCCAGGAACCCGCACGGCAGCCAGAGCCCAGGAGCCCACGTGCGTGGGGGGCAGCCCACTCTCTGGCTGCTCGCTGCTGCCCCGAGCCGCGAGTGTAGAGGGGCCTGACACAAAGCAGCCCAGGGCAGACCTCGGCCGGCCTCCTCGGACCTCCTCCGCAGGGCTGCCTCTCGGCAGCAGCGTGTGGGACCCGAGGCGGTCGTCACTGCTGACCGCTTGCGTGCTCCACGCTGTGTCCATGGCACACCCTGCCTGACTTCTCCCCTCTGCCCCAGCAGGGCCGACTGTTTTTTGTTGAATCGTAAACTATCTTTCCTAAGAATTGTTTTAGGGTAAGAGGGCATTAAAAAAAAAACAGCTGTCCTTAAAAACTGAGGCATTAGGTCTGACAGCTGTCACCCCACTGCCTGAGAGAGCCCCCCACGGCACCCAAGGGAGCGGACACACGAGTAAATCTCAGGGGCAGACGAAGCCCCACCCAGGAACTGAGCTGCCAGGTCCCACCACTAACTGCTAGAGACCAGGGTGGGGCGCGGCTGCATTTCGAAGGCCAGGGCACGTCTGAGAGTGCACCGAGGCACTGCTAATCACGACAGCACAGGAAGTCACGGCCAGCGCTGTCCCAGACCGCCTGGACGCTGCTCAGTCACCGGGAGACCTGCACATCCAACACGGCCAGCAAAAGGACCCTCCCTTCGCACACTGCCTGGCCGTGCCCACACACCAACAGCGCTCCAGCTGCCAGCTGGTGGTGCCCAGCAGCCGCCCCAGACGCTGGTGATCCAACTGCTGTGGTCCCTCTGGGGCGTCCCACCACCTTCCCCGACCTGCTCCACATCCAGAAGGCACCTGAGGCCACAGCTGCAGGAAGCCCAGGAAACCTAAAGACAACACCCTCGGCAGAAAGGGGCCGGCTCCGGCAGGTACCCGGGTGACGCCTACACCCACCCCACGTGTGACTTCCTCTCGAGACAGTCGTGGGAAGGCTGCCGACACCCACAGCTCGAGGGACCACTGCCCAACACCTGTGGCGGCTCTCAGCTCGTCTCTGACACGGTGCAGGCCAGGGCTGTCCGAGACAAGGACCCAGCCCAAACACATCGCCACAGCACGAGGCCGGCAGCGCGGGCACTGGCTCTCGGCTAAGGTTGGGCTCAAAACGTCTCATTTTAAATAGGCATGATGGGACAGGTGGTACAGACGTTAAGGCAGCTGGATCCCAGACAGCCAACTGAGCAGTTCGAGTCCCAGATACAGCAGCTCGAAAAGCACGCTGTGCCTGTGGGCATGCCCAAAACCCCAGCAGGAGAATGAAGGGGAAGGGGCTGCAGCATGGCCGTGCCCCTGGGCCGGTTTCTCACTTCCCTCTGACCGCCCCCCTCTGATGAGCACACACACCCTACGGCAAAAACTGAAGACACGCAGATAAATAAGTCAACAGGCACTAAGGAGGCACAGGTCTGAAGGAGAGGCTGGACGTATCTAAGTGCAATCTACAAACACCACCCACAAAGAAAGCTGAGACCAGCCAGGAGAGCAGGGAAAGGACAGGAGCAAATGTCCAGCTCCAAACACGGGGTGGTTGGGTCCAGCGTAAAGAAGCATCCGTCTGGATCACGTCAAAGAGAAGTAGAGCACAACTCTCAGCCTTCCAGCAGGGCCCACAGCGTGGTTCCCTCTAACTGTGGTCCCCGCGTGGTACCGAGGCGGGGGCCACGGCGTGGTTCCCTCTAACTGTGGTCCCTCGCACACTGCCGAGGCGGGGGCCATGGTGTGGTTCCGTCTAACTGTGGTCCCCTGTGGGCTGCCAAGGCAGGGGCCATGGCGTGGTTCCCTCTAACTGTGGTCCCCCGCGGGCTGCCGAGGCGGGGACAACAGCGTGGTTCCCTCTAACTGTGGTCCCCCGTGGGCTGCTGAAGCGGGGGCCACGGCATGGTTCCTGTCTAACTGTGGTCCCCCGCGGGCTGCCAAGGTGGGGGACACGGTGTGGTTCCCTCTAACTGTGGTCCCCCGTGGGCTGCTGAAGTGGGGGCCATGGCGTGGTTGCTGTCTAACTGTGGTCCCCTGCATGCTGTCGAGGCGGGGGCCACGGCATGGTTCCTGTCTAACTGTGGTCCCCCACGGGCTGCCGAGGTGGGGGCCACGGCGTGGTTCCCGTCTAACTGTGGTCCCCCGCATGCTGCCGAGGCGGGAGCCACGGCGTGGTTCCTGTCTAACTTGGTGCCCCGCGGGCTGTCGAGGCAGGGGCCACTCGCCAGCAGCTGACTCACTCTGGGGCAGCCTGGGTATGTGGGAAGCCCTCTCTGTGGGGCCCTGAGAGCTGCCGCCCGTCTGTCTTACCATCGCACTTTGTTGCATGTCTGAGTGGCACCGAGAGGCGAGCCGGCCACCATGGGGACTTGGATAGGGCTGTGCTGCTTGTTCGTGACCAGGTCCAGCTTTTCTTCTAATGATTTACAAGTGGCCTCCAGCGCCTGCAGCTTGGCTTCGATGCTGTCCAGCCGCAGGCAGATTGTCTGGTTAATGGAATACAGGAATGACTGCAAGGGGAAAGAAAAAAGTCAGGAGGGGATCTCTGACTTCAGGGAGCTGCTCTGGGGACCCCAGAGAGCTGCTTCCCGACCTGGCTACACCTCCTTCAGGACAAGCCCACGCTGTATCCAGCTGCAGTAAACAATCCCGACCCTCTGTATGTAGGACGGGACTGCCCAGCCCTGACTCTGCCCCGCACAGCTGCCATTCCTGGCTGCAGCGGGCAGTACGTCGGCACAGCCCTCAGTACAGCCCACAGGGAACCAGCCCATCCTCTAACGAGGGACCGAACAGCCACACAACGAGCACGGCCACGGCACGGCGGCTGCCGCAGGATGCAGGACAGGCGCTGAAGTGCGGTCCTGGGGTTCCCAGGGCTGTGAGCGGCAAGCGTGCCGACTAGTGGCCAGGAGTCGCGTCCTGTCAGGCTCCTGCGGCTGGTCACAGCGGGCAGCAATGGCAGGACTCCAAACACCGGACTCGAAGAAGCGAGTTCAAAGGTCCTAAAGTGACGATGGGTTGAGCATTCCCCAGGAGCCCCATCTAGTACCCATCAGGGCCCAGGTGACCCTGGTGACAGGCACAGAGACCTGCTGTGCCTGGGGAAAGGTACGCAGCAAGGAGTCCTCACGCCTCTCAAAGCTGGCCTACGGGTCTACAGCAAGAGGCCACCTTCTAAAGGACCTGTGTCCTTCACACGCTTCCAGGAAGGAGGCTTTGCACCTACATGTGGCAGGTTGAACGGTGACCGGCAAAAGTAATGTATCCACTTCTGAACCCCAGGGCCAGTAAACCGGCCCTATGTAGAAAAGGGGCCTTTGCAGGTGTAATTAAGTTAGTGAGCTTATTGGGGTTGGGGTGGGCTGCACATCCAGGGAAAAGGCCGTAAAGGAAAAGAGAGGCGAACACAGACAGAAAGGTGGCCACGTGAAAACAGACAGAGCTGGGAGCCACGCGGTCACGAGCCGAGGAATGCAGGGAGCCCTCAGGGGCAGGAAGCCGGGAGGTTGAGACCCTAGCCCCTGCAGGCATCAGCTCCTGCTGTTTTACCCCCAGGGTTTGGGGCTGGCTCTGGCCGCCCAGAACAGCCCAGAACAAAGAAAGGCATGGCGCCCGACAGCCAGGTGCAGCTCACCTTTATGGAGGGGTCCTGGCAGTTGATTTCCAGCCGCTGGCGTTTCAGAGCGGGCTCGTCCTCGTCGGTCACTACATGATTCTCCAAAACAACTGAAATCACGACAGGCACAGACGTGAACGTCCGCACGGAGAGGGCAGCGGAACCTCTGGCACAGACACAAACGCTCTGATACCTGCCACCAGACGAGGAGTGGCACGGCCCCTCTCGTATTTTACCCTGGGAGTTCTCAGGCAGAAAGGAGAAGCCCTCCTTAATCCTGAGGAAAACTGAGAGAGCAGGTAAGTTACTTCCCTGGTGTGTCCCTGAGCCCGAGGCGGCCCATTCACTCAGTGCCCTGCAGAGCTGGCCCATGAGTTTCAGCATGACAGTCCAACCCAGAACAGCAGCTGCCTCTCGGCTTTGCGATAAGCTTGTCTGCTGCCTGCCTCCTGCCACACCGCCACGCTGTGAACACCCACCTTAGCGGGCGTTGGCACTGAGCGTGCTGGGTGTGGCGAAGCCCAGCCCGCGGCAGGGCAGGGGCAGCTTTCAGCTGACCTGAGGCTCTGCAAGGATCAGCGACCTGCCCCAGTTCCAGGCCACTGCCATGTGGTCTAAACCCCCTTCCTTTCACGTAAAACCAGCTGCAAACATTCTAGTCAAGACAGTCACAAAATCAAGGGCCAAAACCATCCTCCATCGGTCATCTCAGCAAACCACGCTGCCATAATTACAATACTTCTAGTCCTTTGCCCTAGACCTTGTCCAGCTTTAAATATTGGGGTGTTTGCAGTGACAGGTAGAATTTAACAGCCCACGTTTCTTATCAAGCTTTATGCCATGAACACGTTGTCATCTGCTGCAGTGTCTTGTTCTTTCTCATCGCCGTCGGAAACGCCCAAAGCAAATGCTCGGCGTGCTCAGAGCCTCTGCACACCTGTGTCGGCATGGGCCCCGGGGATCTGCGCCCACAGGTGCTCAATAAGCAGTCAGGAACCGTGGTTCCCAGCCACAGAAGGAGCAGAGACGAGACATGATTCAGACAGGAATGATTTCTCTGAGCCTTTCTGGACCAGTCTACACAGAGAATTTATCTGGGAAGCAGGCTGTCAGAATTTTAAGTTAAAAACTGCTTAAAATGTATATGACAGGGACTAGCAGTTGGTGTAATGGCTATGTCGCTGGACTCCCATGTAGTTGACCGCAGTTCAAGTCCCGGACCTGGTGGCTTAAACTCACACCGGGCATGTGTGCATGCGTGCCCAAAATCCCAAGAGGAGAAGGGATTACGGCATAGCCATCACCCCTGGGGGCTGTATCTCACTTTCTGTCTCTCTGTTTCTCTTTCTGGCTAGTGCACACATCCTATAGCAAAAACTTCTCCCCCCCCCCCAAAAAAAAATGTATATAACAGAAACATTTTCCTTTAATAACACTGCAGTTATTTCTAAAAAAACTGCATCTCACATGACCAAAACATGAAGAAGTATTTTAAACTGTTACATGTAGCGACAGTGCCTTCACGCTTCTCTGCGACTGTTCATTTAATTCTACATTATTTATGTTACCCACCCCTTTTTCACCACTATTAATCCCCAGAAGTAGTTTTCTCAACATACCAAACAGATCATCCACGTAAAACAGCATAATCTCTTATAAAATTTTGATAATTATCTTTTTTGAGGGCAAAACTGTCAGCATTGGGACCAGCAGATAGCATAATGGCTATGTCACTGGACTCCCATGTCGTCAACCGCGGTTCAAGTCTCAGACCCGGCGGCTTAAACTCACACCAGACACATGTGCATGCGTGCCCAAGATCCCGAGAGGAGAATAAAGGAAAAGGGATTGTAGCATGGCCATTTCCCCGGGGGGTGATTTCTTGCTTTAGTGTCTCTCGCCCTCTAGTAAACCCTCTCCAAGGGAAAAAGAAAGAAGAAACAGTCAGCATTTCAGTCCTGACTGTCCTGAAGAATGACCAGGCAACCAAATGCGGAGGCTCAGCTACGCGCTGTCACTCCAAACTTCACAGAGCTACAGACGCCTAACACTTGATACGCCGAAAAAAGAGAACGCCTATTAAGAAATCTTTTTAAAATACTAAGTGTAGATAAAATGTCTTCAGAGGTGAAGTCCAGAAAATGTAGGGTTTCGTTTCTAAAGAGTCCCTTTAAAACAAATATTTAGTTGAGGTTTCAAAGTAGATTTGTGCATTTAGTGTCAGTAAGAATGATTAATTACCAACCTTAGCAAAAGTATAGTATAGGAAAAAATTCTTCTAAAGCACAGTTGGTTTAAAAAAAAAAAAAAGTAAGACACTCTGGACGACATAACAGTATCTTACCAAAAACGTAAACATGCACAGCAATTCTGCCTCCGGGAACTGAACCCTACAAACACCTACGGGTTTACACGCCAGGATCTCCCCACGGGCCTGACAGGAAGAACGCAGACCACGAGAACGGCCGGCGCAAAGGGACGCGCTCGGGCCGGCAGGTGACGTGGGGTCAAAGCAGCTGGGTCCCTTGTAGCTCACGGCACAGCTTGAGTGTCAGACTTGGTGGCTTGGAAAACACGCCAGGCACACGTGCGTGCATGCCCAGAATCCCAAGAGGGAATGGAGAAGGGACTGCAGGGTGGCCACCCCCCAGGGGCAATTTCTCACTTTCCCTGTCTCTCTGTTGTTCTCCAGCAGGTGGCACTCCCTACGGTCAAAAAAAACTTTAAAAATATCTATGCAGTAAATGCCACATGGCTCTTACATGGAAGCAGGGCAAGGCCCCCGTGCGACTGCCGAAGGAGCGGCCATGAGCAAGAGTGGCTGCCGGCGGCGCTGCGGGTCCCACCAGGGCCAGGTGCCTGTGTGCACATCCGAGGAGCCCGGGGGGCAACGGGGCCCGGGCTGGGGAACCCCGCTAGCTCTGGGGTTTCCACACACAACACGCGCTGCCCTCTCTCCTGCCATTTCAGGGACGGGCACCCCTGGTGCAGCTTTCCGTTCCCGAACGACGTCGCGCCACCGCCCACGGCTCTGTACCTGGGTGGTCGGGACTCAGGTCGTCCACCGCAATCTGAACCACATCCGCCAGGTCCTGCTCTGACATCATCCAGAAGGGCAGAAGAGTGGCCCGCCAGTGAGCACGAATCCAACCCACGGGACTGGGTTCCCAGACCTGCAACACACACGCGAATGGAGAGGACAGGGGATGAGAGACCGCGGTGCAGAAAATGACGGAGACTTACTGACCGCGGGTTCTCGAGAGCACCTAACAGTGTGGAGGTTCTTCCTCTGTGCATGCACTCGCCAGAGAGAGAGAGGGACAGTGAAAAGCACTCCGTGGAGAACGGTCATACCTCAGTCCCTTCTTCTCTCCCTCCTGTTGGGACTTGGGGACCGTGGACATGCAGCCAGAGTGGTTTTCTGGCCGGGGGCCTGGAACTCAAACCGTGTGGTAAGCAGGAAGGACCCAGCTGCATTAACCCCGGACCACGAAACTGGCCCCTCCGAATTCTTAAACAGAGGGTTCTTCTCGCCCTGAGCTACCAAGACTAGTGTTGGGATCAAGATCAGCTCGCAGACGTGACTTGCCCAGGCGCTGGACGAGCCCTACCTGGCGGCCTTGCACTTTGTCACGCCATTCCTCATGCCGCCTGCAAAGTCGCCTTCCTAAAACAGGCCTGGGAATGTCGTCCTGAGCCGCTAGGCTGTCGTCACTGCTTCCCGTGTATCTTGGCCCCGCCATGCTGCGCACACCCCCGGGAGCTGGCATCCCAGCCACGGTTCACCACGGGCTATGCCCGGGGCACACTGGCACCCCCAGACGCCCCCAGCCCGCGCACAGTGGCAGCCCCTCGCCTCCGTTTGCCGCCACGTCAGGGCCAGTCCCGGATGGAGTGCCCTCCCGCCGGCACAGCTCAGACCGTCCGCACCGCCCACCCGTGTCCCAGGCTGGCTGTCTCTCCGGACCGTCAGCGGCTTCCTTCTGGCTCCTGGGACACTTGGCTGAGGCCTCAAAAGACGTGACTTTCCAAAGTAAAAACGGGGCCACAATATTCAAGCTCTGCTCCATCAACACACACAGGATATCCCGGAGGATCCAGAAATCAATGCCATCGTAAATTCTCATGGCGGGCGTTCCGACCTTTGTAAACACACGTTATAAAGTAAGTGGTTTACAGGACACTGCCCGCTCCGTGGGGTGGCCCGGCACGGCTCCTCGGCCAGCCGGCACCAGCCCAGCTTGCTGTACCCACACGTGGCTCCCGTGGCAGGCGGGCAGGGCGCTCGGACCCACAGTGTGGCTGCGGTCTGCTCTGGCAGAGCACAGGTAGATCAGCAGCCGTCACACGGGCTCCTACGTCCTACAGATAGTGTGGCCCCGCCTGTGCAGGCTCAAGTTCTGCAGCTTAAACACAGCGGCTCCAGAGCTCCTAAGGGACCGCACCCTGTGAGCAGGGAGCCTAGTGCTCTGTCGCAGTCCTGGAAAAGCAAACGAGACACTTCATAGACTGACGAGCACGGGCGGACCTCAGCGCCGGAGGTGCTCCAGTCCCTCCCCACAACGTCGACAAGGCGCAACAACCGTGAGCACCAAGGGCCCTTGGCCGGGCGGGGAGCTGCTTACAACTGGGGGGACACGGAAGCATGGGGGGGCTATGGCCATGCCTTCTAGAAGTCTCCCTCCGGAGAGTCGCGGACACACGCGTCCCTCTCCACCCCCGGAGAGTCGCGGACACACGCGTCCCTCTCCACCCCGGGAGAGTCGCGGACACACGCGTCCCTCTCCACCCCCGGAGAGTCACGGACACACGCGTCCCCCTCCCTTGACTTCCTCCTCAGGACACTACAAACCAAAGCCTGGGTTGATCTGTGACTGAATCAGGTGACAGACCTCCCGCTAAACCCCCATGCACGAGCACCTGGGGACAGAGCACGGAGGGCTGCAGGACACGTAGTGCCGTGTGCACAAGGCAGATGCCAGGTGAAGGCGGCAGCGGAGCCGGCAGGCGCGAGGGCCCACAGCGGTGTCCACAGCCCACAGCGTCCTGCCACCCGGAGGCCTCGAACTACCCACAGCTCCCCGCTAGGGTGGGTAGGTACCCCCGGGGAAAGGTGATAGGAACTGAGTGTGCAGGACAGGGGGGCAGAGAAAAGGAAAGGGAAGCCTTCAAAGACGGGGAGGACAGCGCCCGCGAAGCTCCGAGCACGAGCTACCGCAACCGTCCACACCTGCTGGGAAGACATCCTTTCTTCTTCCTCCTTAAAGAGCCCAAACTGGCCTCACTGTGTGACGCACCCTCCCGCCTCGGCCTCCCGCGAGGGCTGTAGGCCCTCCTCCTAGTCAGGGTCTCACCGTGTCACCAGACCAGCCTCGAACTCTCCATCCTCCCGCCTTGGCTTCCGAGTCACAAGCTGCAGGCATGGCCTCACACCCAGACCACACCAGGACTTCCGCCGACCCGACTGCAGAGTGCCACGTTTACCAGCACACGCCACCACGGCTAGGCCTCAAGCTCCATTCTCCTGGGGTGTCTACTCAAGTCTCCCTTCTGGACACTCAGGAAAACCAAATTCACATTTAGAAAAGCAACAGGAGATACTAAGGTCAAATCTCTTGCAAATCTTACTTATTTTAAAAGAAAATAAAGAGCAATATAGTTTGGCTACAATGAAAGCAAGTTTTCTTTTTTAGAGAGAGAGTTTTTCTATAGGGCATGTGCGCTAGCTGGAGAGACAGAAATGGAGACAGAAAGCAAGAAATCACCCTGCACGGTGGAAGGGGGATGGCCACGCCGCAATCCCTTCTCCTCCACTCTCCTCTTGGGATCTTGGGCACACACGTACATAAGCCTAGTGTGAGTTTAAGCCACCAGGTCCGGGACTTGAACTGCTGCCAACTACATGGAGCCCAGGAATGTAACCATTACACAATCTGTTGCCTGAAAGTTTTCATTGCAAAACATAAAAGAGATGAAAACTATATCCTAGCATTTCAGAACAAGCTGAAATGCACTAATGATATAAGTTATCATGCACTTAATTTTTTTATTTTATTTAAATTTATTTACCTTCACTCACTGTACATGATTACAATATACAAAGTGCGATTTTTCCACCCAGAGCACACTGTGCGTCGGCTCAGTCAGGGTATAGCTCCAGCGTTTTCCTGGGCAGACAGTTTTCCACTTCCTGTCTCTCACGTGTTCTGCCCCCGTTCCCTACCTCTCACCGCCACCTCCCACCCCCAGGAGCACTGTCTCTCACGTGTTCTGTCCCCGTTCCCTACCTCTCACCGCCACCTCCCACCCCCAGGTGCACTGTCTCTCACGTGTTCTGTCCCCGTTCCCTACCTCTCACCGCCACCTCCCACCCCCAGGAGCACTGTCTCTCACGTGTTCTGTCCCCCGTTCCCTACCTCTCACCGCCACCTCCCACCCCCAGGAGCACTGTCTCTCACATGTTCTGTCCCCGTTCCCTACCTCTCACCGCCACCTCCCACCCCCAGGAGCACTGTCTCTCACGTGTTTTGTCCCCCGTTCCCTACCTCTCACCGCCACCTCCCACCCCCAGGAGCACTGTCTCTCACGTGTTCTGTCCCCGTTCCCTACCTCTCACCGCCACCCTCCCACCCCCAGGAGCACTGTCTCTCACGTGTTCTGTCCCCGTTCCCTACCTCTCACCGCCACCTCCCACCCCCAGGAGCACTGTCTCTCACGTGTTCTGTCCCCGTTCCCTACCTCTCACCGCCACCTCCCACCCCCAGGAGCACTGTCTCTCACATGTTCTGTCCCCGTTCCCTACCTCTCAGCACCACCTCCCACCCCCAGGAGCACTGTCTCTCACGTGTTCTGTCCCCGTTCCCTACCTCTCACCGCCACCTCCCACCCCCAGGTGCACTGTCTCTCACGTGTTCTGTCCCCGTTCCCTACCTCTCACCGCCACCTCCCACCCCCAGGAGCACTGTCTCTCACGTGTTCTGTCCCCGTTCCCTACCTCTCACCGCCACCTCCCACCCCCAGGAGCACTGTCTCTCACGTGTTCTGTCCCCGTTCCCTACCTCTCACCGCCACCTCCCACCCCCAGGAGCACTGTCTCTCACGTGTTCTGTCCCCGTTCCCTACCTCTCACCGCCACCTCCCACCCCCAGGTGCACTGTCTCTCACGTGTTCTGTCCCCGTTCCCTACCTCTCACCGCCACCTCCCAACCCCAGGAGCACTGTCTCTCACGTGTTCTGTCCCCGTTCCCTACCTCTCACCGCCACCTCCCACCCCCAGGAGCACTGTCTCTCACGTGTTCTGTCCCCGTTCCCTACCTCTCACCGCCACCTCCCACCCCCAGGAGCACTGTCTCTCACGTGTTCTGTCCCCGTTCCCTACCTCTCAGCACCACCTCCCACCCCCAGGAGCACTGTCTCTCACGTGTTCTGTCCCCGTTCCCTACCTCTCACCGCCACCTCCCACCCCCAGGTGCACTGTCTCTCACGTGTTCTGTCCCCGTTCCCTACCTCTCACCACCACCTCCCACCCCCAGGAGCACTGTCTCTCACGTGTTCTGTCCCCGTTCCCTACCTCTCACCGCCACCTCCCACCCCCAGGAGCACTGTCTCTCACGTGTTCTGTCCCCCGTTCCCTACCTCTCAGCACCACCTCCCACCCTCAGGAGCACTGTCTCTCACGTGTTCTGTCCCCGTTCCCTACCTCTCACCCCCACCTCCCACCCCCAGGTGCACTGTCTCTCACGTGTTCTGTCCCCGTTCCCTACCTCTCACCCCCACCTCCCACCCCCAGGTGCACTGTCTCTCACGTGTTCTGTCCCCGTTCCCTACCTCTCACCCCCACCTCCCACCCCCAGGAGCACTGTCTCTCACGTGTTCTGTCCCCCGTTCCCTACCTCTCACCGCCACCTCCCACCCCCAGGAGCACTGTCTCTCACGTGTTCTGTCCCCGTTCCCTACCTCTCACCGCCACCTCCCACCCCCAGGAGCACGGTCTCTCACGTGTTCTGTCCCCGTTCCCTACCTCTCACCGCCACCTCCCACCCCCAGGAGCACTGTCTCTCACGTGTTCTGTCCCCGTTCCCTACCTCTCAGCACCACCTCCCACCCCCAGGAGCACTGTCTCTCACGTGTTCTGTCCCCGTTCCCTACCTCTCACCGCCACCTCCCACCCCCAGGAGCACTGTCTCTCACGTGTTCTGTCCCCGTTCCCTACCTCTCACCGCCACCTCCCACCCCCAGGAGCACTGTCTCTCACGTGTTCTGTCCCCCGTTCCCTACCTCTCACCGCCACCCCCCAGGTGCACTGTCTCTCACGTGTTCTGTCCCCCGTTCCCTACCTCTCACCGCCACCTCCCACCCCCAGGTGCACTGTCTCTCACGTGTTCTGTCCCCATTCCCTACCTCTCACCGCCACCTCCCACCCCCAGGTGCACTGTCTCTCACGTGTTCTGTCCCCGTTCCCTACCTCTCACCGCCACCTCCCACCCCCAGGAGCACTGTCTCTCACGTGTTCTGTCCCCGTTCCCTACCTCTCACCGCCACCTCCCACCCCCAGGAGCACTGTCTCTCACGTGTTCTGTCCCCGTTCCCTACCTCTCACCGCCACCTCCCACCCCCAGGTGCACTGTCTCTCACGTGTTCTGTCCCCGTTCCCTACCTCTCACCGCCACCTCCCACCCCCAGGTGCACTGTCTCTCACGTGTTCTGTCCCCGTTCCCTACCTCTCACCGCCACCTCCCACCCTCAGGTGCACTGTCTCTGGCTTCTACAGCTGTCCCATGCCCCCTTCTTCTTTTTCACATTTTACTGACTCGCTAAAGATCTTAATTAATCTAAGTATTTTCGATAACAAGTGCAGCTGATACATACATTGGTTATCATAAACTTTAAACCAGCATTGGGGGGGAAAGAAACAGAAATGAGATGAAAGAATTCAAAAACACTAGGATAAAAACGAAACCAAAAAGAAAACTTTCAGAATGACTAAACTAGCAGGAACTACTTGGGCATAATCATAACAGAAAGACTAAAGAAACAAAATGAGAACAAATATGAAGGAAAAATGAAATGAACAAGATAGAGTTCAAGGAAAAGCATCCCAGGGACTAGCAGGTGGCATGGTGGTTAAGGCACTGGGCACTCCCACAAGGCCGACCACGGTTCAAGTCCCAGACCTGGTGGCTTGTTTTCTTACTTTCTCTCTCTCTTGCACACGCACATCAAATTAAAAATAAATTAATGAGAACTAGCAGTTGGCATAATGGCTATGTTGCTGGACTCCCATGTAGTCAACTACGGTTCAAGTCCTGGACCCAGTGGCTTAAACTCATGCCGGGCGCGTGTGCGTGCATGCCCAAGATCCTGAGAGGAGAATGGAGGAGAAGGGATTGCGGCATGGCCAGCCCCCACAGGGGTGATGTCTTGCTTCCTGTCTCTCTGTCTTTCTGGCAAGCGCACATGCCCTATAGCGAAAACCTCTTTAAAAAAAATGAATTAATAAATAAAATTAAATATTTTTTTGGAGAGATTTTTTTTACTATAGGGCACGTGCACTCGCCAGAAAGACAAAGAGAGACAGAGAGACAGAAAGCGAGAAATCACCCCCCAGGGGGGATGGCCACACCACAATCCCTTCTCCTCCATTCTCCTCTTGGGATCTTGGGCACGCACGCACACGTGCCCAGCGTGACTTTAAGCCACTTGGTCCGGGATTCGAACGATAGTCGACTACATGGGAGTCCAGCAACATAGCCATTACACCAACTGCTGGTCCCAATAAAATAATTCTTAAAAAAAGAAAAGAAAAATCGTCACAAAAGACAGGCAAAGAAGCTCCAACATGTGTATAACAGGACACTCCAAAGAAAACCAAAGCAGTGAAATGGAGTACCGAAAAGTAATTCAAGGAAATGCTCCAGAAAGGGGCAGAGCACAGAGAAATATTTGAAACTAGTTATTAAAAGGATATGCCACAAACCTAAGTATACGAGGAAAAAACGAGCACAAAACAGAAAAAGAACAACATGCACTTGCCAGAGAGAGAGAGAGAAAGTGAGAGATCACCCCCTGGGGTACGGCCACACCAGCAATCCTTTCTCCCCCACCCTCCCCTCAGGATCATGGGCACGTATGCACACATGCCCAGCGTGAGTTTTAAGTTGCTGGCTCTAGGACTCAAGCCGTGGTCAACTACGTGGGAATCCAGTGACGTAACCATTATGCCCTCTGCTGGTCCCTCTAATGAAAATCTTATCTAAAGAAAAAATGTATTTACATAGCCAGGTGAGTTAGGTGACTTAAAATGGAAGGAAAATCAGATTATTAAACTACAATAAAAGAAAATGGATGAACATATTTAATATACTCTAGGGGAAAAAATGTAAGCCATGAGTTTTACATCAGATGAAATATCTTTGCATTGTAAGGCAGCGAGCTTTTATCAACACCGAGCCCTAAGAGAACAGGGTTCCCATACGTCCCTCCTGAAGATGCTCCCAGAGAACAAGCTTCACATAACCACTCGGAGGGGCAGCACAGGAAGTGGTCAGCGGGGAGCAGTCCATCCTGGCTTGGGGTGCGAGACCAGACAAGGAACACGAAGGAGGACGCCCACAATGGCATGTGCTCTGACACTGGGGACAGACTGCGCTCACCGGGGGTGAGGGGCTGGGAGAACAGACCAGACGCACTTTAACATCCTTCCATAACCGTGTTAGGCAGCAGCGTGGGAGGTCCCTCCTGAGAATGTTTTGCACGCAAACGAGCATCGACAGGACGGTCCGACTCCAGCACTCCGACAGCCTGGAGGAGGAGGAAAGCAGGTTCGGAGAGCAGCGGAAGAGGTCGTGTGCTCACCACGCAGGCACGGTGGGCTGCAAGTCAACTTGGGCGTACTTACACGGGCACCCTAGCTCTGCCCACTAAAAAGGCCCCGAGCAGCAGCTGCCCCTGGAGCAACGTCGCCCCGAGAGCCCAGAGTGTGGAGACCACCCGCCGTCTGTCCAGAAGAGCTCGGGCAGTGGCAGAGGAAGGCTGACTCCAGACCGGAGGCAAGAAGGCGTGAGCTGCGCCCAGAGCGCCTCGGCACTGCTCAAGTGCGCGCTCGGGGACGTTGGGCCACCAAGGGCACTTCTGGCCACTGGCAAGGGGACCAACGACAGTGGGTTGAAAGACAGAGGCATTTAAGATTGTGAATTCACAATATCTTTAAAAAAAGAGAGAGAGTGTTCTTGGAGGGAGCACTAGGGAACTGGGTCTTTAGCCTTTAAAGTGAGCTTGGGGTCCAATGAGCCAGCTCACCGCCTCCCTGCACGCCGTGCGCAGAACCAGGCACGGAAGTGCGAGCACCAAGAAACGAAGAGGCAATGCCTGGCTGAGGGGACAGGCACTGATCGCAGCCCGTGATGTCAAACACGACCGGCACTGCCCGCCCCCAACGAAGCGCACACCAGCAGCAGGAGGACCGGCTTCCAGCACGGGCTCCCGCGTGGAGAGCGTGGAGGGCGTGGAGGGCGTGGAGGGCGTGGAGGGCGTGGAGGGCGTGGAGGGCGTGGAGAGCTCGCAGAGCCCCCTCCAGCTCTCAGGGGTACAGAGGTCGCCAGGAGGGAGCCACCAGAGAAACCCACAACCAAACACGCAGGGAACTATGGGACAACCGGTCCATTTAATCAACAGAGAAACTGTAGGGGTGGGGGACCTCGTGGTGAGTAAAAATTAAGAGACTTGAAACTTAACAAAAAATAAAGCAACAGGTGGAACTAGACTACGGTGTGAAGGCGGGCAAGTCTGGAAGGTCAAGGCAGCGATTTCTGAGAAGTGAGGGGCCGGGGCCGGGGCCGGGGCCGGGGCCGGGGCCGGGGCGGAGGGGCAGCCTTAGCAGCTAAGGCTCAAATCGCTTTATGCAGCTTTCTATATTAGTGTGGCCTTTGATTTTTCAAAAAGCGTTTTTTAAAAGGCAAGTTCAAACTGGAAAAA
Organism: Tupaia tana; assembly: GCA_026018925.1. Taxonomy (NCBI): domain Eukaryota; kingdom Metazoa; phylum Chordata; class Mammalia; order Scandentia; family Tupaiidae; genus Tupaia; species Tupaia tana. Next base: position 1,708,090 of record JAKSZU010000018.1, read on the forward strand.
AAAAAAATGCTTGCTACAGTAAGGCCAAAGAGCTCATTTCCTTCTCTAGCAACAATAGAAAAAAGCCAAATAAACCTTACCAAAACCTGAGCAAGGCAAGGCCAGCAGGTGGCCTGGAGGCTAAGGTGCTGGATCCTACAGGGCCGACGACGCTGCTCAACCCCCAGCACCGCTGTGTGCATGCACGCCCAAGACCCGGAGAAGAGGCAGAGCAAAAGGGACTGCAGCGTGGCCACCCTGGGGCGGTCTCTCGCCTCCTCCTCACTCTGTCTCTGGCAAGCACACACACCCTCCAGCAGAACCCTAAACAGCAGACCTTCCCTAGGAAGGAGTGCGGATCAAGTTTTACGGCGTCCGGGCTTCACTGACACCAGGTCACTGGCTGCCCGCCTGGGAGACTGCCCTCCCTGCTCAGAAGAGTCCTAGCCCACAGGGACAAGTGCCTGCACAGAAAGGTGACTTCCAGGCCTCCCCTGCGGCAAGCTGCGGCCAGAGGTGAAGGCGCAGAAGCGCGTATTCTGGAAAGCTCCATAAGCGAACACTCGTGTGTGGCTGTGGCCCTCCACCTCCTCCACACTGTACCCCTGCTGGGTCCCAGGCCTGGAATGAGGGTGAACAGAGGAGCAGACACGGTGAGTGAACCCTGGAACGGACAAGCCAGGTTCCTGCATCAGAGTCGCCTCCGCCTCCCTTACCAACCCGGCTGCCTGACCGCCACGCAGGTGGGGGCCTGTCACCTACCGGGCCCGACGCCCACGGACACAGTTCATATGCCCAGCTTGTTCCGGGTCCCTAACAGCTGAGTGGTTTAACAGGCGACACTCACCATAAAACCCTGAATCCTAACCCTAACCCTTCCCCATGAGGATACCACACATTACCCAAGTTGTTTGCTCAACGTGATTCTGCTGCCAGGATAAAGAATCACTGAAAATTCTGCAAACAGTGAAGGTTTCAACGGGGAAAAAAAAAAAAAACAGGGCAACTGGCCGAGAGTGGGCAGGGAGTGGGCAGGGCAGTGTGTGTAGCCGCCGTTTTGCAGAGCGGTTTGCCACTTCTCAGAAGTCCTGGGCCAGGCCAGTCTCCACATGACAGGGCAACTGGACCAAGACTGACGTCCAGGGACGCCTCCTCCCGAAACCACGAGAGCCCAGCAAGGCTGTGAAGAGGAGCGTGCTCCATGGGCACGTGGGGACAGGAGCCCCCAGCTCCAAGTAGCAACTGCACGCCCATGGCAGGGGAGACACGTGGCCACCAGACCACGTGCAAACACTAGGAGCCGTCGCCACATGCAGAACCAAGTCCGGGAGCCAGGATGGTCAGGAGCACGCCCACGGGGAGGGGACACATGGGAGCCAGGATGGGCAGGAGCACACCTACGGGGAGGGGACACGTGGGAGCCAGGATGGGCAGGAGCACACCTACGGGGAGGGGACATGTGGGAGCCAGGATGGGCAGGAGCACACCCATGGGGAGGGGACACATGGGAGCCAGGATGGGCAGGAGCACACCTACGGGGAGGGGACATGAGGGACGCTGCAGGACGGACGAATGACGTGACCCTGTCCGGCTCCTAAGAGCTGCGTATCTGTGTGCGGCAATGCATATCTGTGTGCAGCAATGCACACGCGTGTGTACAATAGCACACAACACGAGCGAGATGACGTGCCCAGCAAGTTCATCACCCGTCCATGAAGGAGGCGGGAAAGGTGCAGGCTCGCCCTCGCCTCGGCTGCTGCGGCGCCGACTGGTCTCCTGAGACGAGGACACAGCTAGGCCAACCCGACACAGCGAGCCTGTCCCCCTCGCCTTAGTCGTCTCAGCAGCCGCCGCAGGGACCCGCACAGCTCAGGGCCCCATGGCCAGACGGCACCTGCCCTCCCCACCTGCCATCTCTGCTGGGGACATAGGCGCACAACTGCAGGGCCCTTCCTGCCCCAGCGCCCACACTAACTGCCCAGCACCGGCATCGCTGAGGCACTTACCCACTGAGGCTGCCAGGGCAGGCCTGACCGTCTCGCCCCGGCTGGGACCAGCCTGCGTGGACGCGGTGTGTGCCCACAGTGAGCCACAGATGAGTGCCGAGCACACACTCGCTCCCCACTCAGCAAGGGCTGTCTCTTGGTCACGAACCTGCCACGCCTCTGCACGGGCCCTTAACGTGAGTGACACAATTGGCTAAGGACGAGAATCCAACAAGCTGCTCAGCAGCCGTTGGCCATCGTCGGGGCAGCGGCCCATCAGCCAGAAGCACCCTTGCAAATGCGTTCCCTCTTCCGCCATCTTTTAAATATTTTGGACACCTATAATCCAAAACCTCAAGGCCATTAAAACAGGAATAAGAAAAAGGCTATGACAAGCCCAGCAGGTGGCGGGCTGGGTGAGGCACTGGACTCCCACAGGCCCGGTGGCTTGCGCACACTCTCTCGTTCTCTCTCTCTCACTCGTTCTCTCTCTCTCGTTGGTGAGAACACATGCTCTATTGCCAAGTTAAAAATAATAATTACTATAAATAAAGTTGAATAATATTTTTTTAAAAAGAAAAGGTCTATTTTAACTAAGCATACAGCTTAGGAATAAAAGTTAAGAAGGAAATACTATAAATTCATTAGCTCTCATTACATGAGAAAAATAGCAAGAAAAAATAATTAAAGGTTCCTACGTCCAACACTGCGGAGTTCTTGGTTGCTATGTAAACCATGTCTCCGGGGCACATGGCAGGGCTGCCAGGCCCTGCAGGATCTCCCATCGCCACTTCCAGGGAGACATCCTCACACGCTGCCCGTGTGTCAAGCCCCGATAAGGCCTCAGTGCCGCATCTGATCGGATGAGCCATTTCCACGGGAAGTAAACCAGGCATGCAGCTGTGAAACCTCCTGGGGTGGGGCTGCCTGCTCCCCTGGGAGCTACCAGGAGCAGGTGTGCAGAGTCGCAGCTGAGGAGACACCCACACCCCAGCTAAGAAGCCCAGGGAGCGTGCCTGGCACACTCGGAGAGGCCAGGAAATCACGGGACGCTAGTCCAGCTTCCCTGAGCAGCGGCAGGGACTGGATGTACCCCTGCAGGGAAGCTTAGGGCCAGAACTGTCCCTTCAGGGACGCAGGCTAAAACATGAGCCATGACATGTGCAACTTCTCGAGGCCTGGTGACGAAGCCCCGCTGTCACCAGGTCCCACCTGTCCCTGCCATGCCCAGCATGCACTTCCAAGCTGGGAGATCAAGTCCACAGTGACATAAACTGAGGACAGCAACTTTCAGTTCACTTCCACTTCAAGAGGAAAGTACCTAGTTAAAAATCACAACCTCCAGAAACAGGAAAAATGCCAAGAAATTAAAGATCATTCTATTTAATCAAATGTTTTGGAGATAAGAATATGAAATAAGGAAATAAACAAAAAGCCAATATGAAGTAAGCAAAGAAATTGACTTTGATTAAACTTAGATGTGTGAGATATACTTGGCTTACCCCACCCCGTCAGTCTAATGCACAAAGGACGGAATGGGACGAGAACAGGAGACTACAGGAGCCTGGGGCCGCGGGGGCACCGAGGCCGGGGTCGCGGGAGCCTGAGACACGTGGGGCCTGCTTGGGTGCCCAGGGTCCTGAGGAGCTGGGGCTGGGGAGGAGGATCACCCCTATTTAAAAAAAAGAAGAAAAGAAAAAAAAAGCTGTAATCAGGTACTAAAAATAAACCAGGAAATTGGAAAGAAGCAAGGAACTGGCAACTTATTTGGGGGAAAATTTACACAACAGTGTTTCATTTTTAAGACAACTCCCTGAAAATGTTTATTTTTTTAAGATTCTGGGGAGGCATGAGATACTACAGTGGCTGTGTCACTGGACTCCCACATGGCTGACCGCTGTCTGAGTCCTGGACCCAGTGGCTTAATCATCACACTGGGCACATGCGTGTGCCCAAGATACCAGGAGGAAAACAGAGGGAACGGGGTTGTGGCACGGCCACCCCCCTCCTGAGGGGGGTGATTTCTCACTTTCCCCCTCACTGTGTCTGTCTCTGTCTCTTTCTCTAAAAAGGGGGAGAAAAAAAAGTTTTGCTTTGTTTTGTTTTTGCTATAGGGCATATGCACTCACCAGAGATAGAAGAGAAAGTGAGAACTCAGCCCCCAGGGCTGGAAGGCCATGCCACAATCCCTTCTCCAGTCTCCTCTGTAGATCTTGGGCACACGTGCATACGTGCCTGGCGTGTTTTTCAGGCCACCGAGTCCGGGACTCGAACAACAGAATCAGCCCTGTGGAATGAAGTGCCTTAACCGCCACACCACCAGTTGGCCTCAAACTTGTACGTTTAAAATTAGGAAAGAAGGTCGTTAGCCTGGGAGGTCAGGCTCTTCCTCCTGAGGACCTGACAGCACGTGATTAGACGCTCACTTACGCTCCCGCTGACCAAGACACGAAGGCGCCTGGAACACAGGCCACAGTGGCGGGAGAGAGGAGCGGCCAGAGCCACGCTGGCGCCCAGCTCCCGGGCCACGTGAGGCCAGGACGAGCGGGGACAGCAAACAGCAGCAGCCAGTGCAGGCGAGGGGCCAAGAGGCTGCAGCAAGGCCCGTGCCCTTGGGGCCTCTGGGCGCAGCACACAGCGCTCACCTCTGAGTGCTCACCTCTGCGGTGCTCCCACGGCCCCGGACTCCTGCAGTCTCCTGTTCGAGTCCCGTTTAGTCCTTTGTGCGTTAGACGGACAGGGTGGGGTGAGCCGAGCATGTCTCACACATCTAAGCTCTGGGTAATGTTAAAACTAAGACAAGAAACCAGGACACTCGGGAGAAAAGGAGAAAAGCTGGCCTGTGAGGCGAAAGCCCAACCCTAGCCCATTCACATGTGGACCTCCAGTGACCACCTGAGAAGGCGGTGCACATGCACACGACACTGTGGCTCAGCCCCACCCTAAAGTTGCAGAGGCCCCGAGGGCTCGTGCTCACCTGGGTTACACGTGCAAAGTAACCACCTTGGAATGACACGGCAAGTGCCTCATGTTTACTCACTTACTAACTCAGTTAGAAATGATAACCAACATACTACACACCAACAGACAAAACATTTTTATGAAATTGAAAAAAAACCTTAGTGAGAAGAGGCAGTACTCACATTTTTACGAAACTCTTTAAGCTAAAGGAAAATACCTGGGTTCTCACATTGTTCTGTTTTCGATGTGCTATGGTATGTTCTGGACATATATATATGATGAAAACCCAAGAGATGCAGTTGGAAGAGGGAGGAGTAGTTAATAGGGAGGAGTAGTTAATAGCCTTTTCAGATAACTAAAGATAATCTTCTTTAATGTGACACCAAAACCCAATAAATGCTTTATTTTTCCTTAAGTTTGGCTGAGATATGGAATATGAAGTCAAACACTAAAACTTCTTAACATCTTGCACTTTAAATGCCTTTGTACTCAGGTGTGACCCTGCATCGATCATTTGGAAAATACTGGTTCCTGAGTTCTGCAGATCTCCTAAATGTTATTTACAAAATAATACCAAATGCTTCACATTTGTCAACAGGAACACTGACCTTTGGATCAGGAGCCATCAGGCCCACAGTAGACAATTTGTTTCCCAAGATTCTAATCTCACTTGACAGTTCAAGTTTTATCACTGACAATGAACAGTTGCTTTCTTTGAAGGGGTAAACTATAGTTATATAGAAGGAAATAGTAATACTTGTCTATTATTCATCTACCCTTCTCCATGAAAAAAGCAGCTAGTTTAGCTAGTAACTCACATAACCACAGCAGAGCTCAACTTCAAAACCCAGAAGTGCTTTGTGTGTACTCTATCAGAGTAGTAAAAAGATGTGTGTGGTCATGAGTGGAGTTTTAACAAAATTAATGATTTTTATTGCTTCATCAAGGATATTCTTGGGTGAAATGGCATTTGTCTTTTAATTGCATCGCAGCGAAAGAGACAATACAAACATGGTTTGGGCCACAGACCCAATCCATGCTAGGACACCAGCAATTTTACCCACTGCATAATGATCTGTACCTTCAATGCAAACACAGGGAAAAAGACAAATAACTACTTAACAGCATTATATAAGTTGTTTTGATCTCCAGATGCTTTGCAAATATTTCTAAGACATCCTTGGGATTCTGTGGACCACACTCTAATGCCTACTGCTTTCAGACATTTTATTTCTTAAAAGAAAGCATAAGAACCATATGAGTTAAAGTGAATTTCAGATAACTTTCGCTATAAATATAAATCACAAAATCAGTCAATAAGCAGTTTATTTGTCAGCTGCTGAAAGTAAATTTAAAAATACTGCCTAAGCCTACACAGATCTTGAGAATAAAAACTTTGATTTTTACATACATAACACTCATACTCTATTTCTTCCCTGGTAACAACTGAATTGCTTCTACTATGAAACATTTATTGTGACAAGATAAAATACTACATCTGCCAAAATGCAGTAGTATAACAACATACAATCCACTACAGGCTTTAATACCTTAATCTTATTGCTTAGTTCTACAAAAAAATCTTTCATGCGTCTCTATGAATTCTCTTAAACAATTTTAAACAATCTTAGTACCTTCATTCATAAACTCCTTCATAAAATAATTACGAGCACTATGCTACACACTGAACAAAAGGGAACAGACAGCACCTGCCCTAAGGCACCAACTAACATGGTGAGTAACACGGAGAACGAGCAGCAACTACAGACGCTTGTGACCTGCTGCTCACAGGGCCAAGAGCAGGTGCCAGGGACACATGGCCCTGGGCTACCATGCCAGTCCTGGGGAATCAGGGGAGGCTGCCGAGAACTCGTATCCAAATGGAGACCTGAAGGAGTGGGCAGGGGCCCAGTAGGAGCAGAGCCACAGAGGCATAAGACCAACAGCCAGAGCCCTCGAAAAGTCAATGGCTAGGTGTAAATTAGTACAGATGTCTGTGCTCAACACAGAGACTAGGACAGAGACCAAAGAGCAGGTGTGGCAGAGAGGAGAGCTGAACCATCAAAGAATTTCAGGGTAGGGGCCAGCAGGTGGCATGGTGGTTAAGGTGCTGGATTCCCACATGACCACAGTTTAAGTTCCGGATCTGGCGACTTGAAATTCACACTGGCAAGTGTCCTGAGAGGAAAAGGGAATGCAGCGTGACCATCCCCCTTATGGGGTAATGTCTCACTTTCCCTCTCTTGTTGTCTCTTCCCAAAGAGTGCATGTGCGCTATAGGGAAAAAAGAATTCCAGGGTAAATATAAATATGTACACAGTGTTCTATGAAACTAAACTGTTTACTTAGGACGCCCTTGCTCAGGGTAAGGAGCTGGATCTCATGTCGCTGATTACATGGTTTGAGTTCCAAGCCACACGGCTTGGAAAACATGCTGGACACACGTGCATATGTGCCCAAAATCCCGAAAGGAGATGAGGCTACAGCATGATCGTTCCCCATGGGATGTACTTCATTCCTCTCCTTCCGTCTCTTTGGAAAGCATGTGCATCCTCTGGCAAATTAAAAGTCAAATGAGGGTCCAGCAGGTGGCATAGTGGTTAAGGCACTGGACTCCCACGTGGTCAACCACGGTCCTAGTCCTACACCCAGTGGCTTGAAATTCACACCAGACGTGTGCATGCATGCATGCCCAAAATCCCAAGGGGAGAATGGAGGAGAGGGGATTGTGGCATGGCCATCCCCTGTGGGGGTGATTTCTCAGTTTCTCTCTCTCTCTCTGTCTCACCAATGAGCACGTGTGCCCTATACCAAAAACCTATAAATAAATAAGTAGGTAGGTAGGTAGGTAGACAGAGAGAGAAAAAAAAATCCTTTCTCTCAGCACGTAAGTGCTCAGATGTGGAGAGCTGAAATAAGAGATGAGCCCTGCCGCTCACTCTCTGCACACAAACCCACAAGATGCCGTGCACCCAGACAAAGCTGTGGGCCTGTATACTCTCCACAGTGCACACCCCAGGGAGACACGACAGACAACGATCTGTGGCTGGACATGGTGTCGCAGTCGACACTGTGGAAGGAATGCAGGTGGAGGACGGTCTAGAGGCGCAGATACTTGTGTGAGTCTCTGACTGCTCCGCTCCCGTCCAGAGCTCTTCCGTGCTTCAGCTCCAAGGCTGCTTGAATCTTGGTGCTAACTGCTCACAGAAAGAACAGCTGGGGCCAGCAAATGGCATGGTGGTTAAGGGTGATGGACTCCCACATGGCTCACCACAGTTCAAGTCCTGGACCTGGAGACTTGCCTTCTCAGCCCACCCCCCCACCCCTCCGTCCCTCTCTGGTCGAATTAAAATAAAATAAATAAATGAAGTGAAATAACTCTTTAAAAAAAAAAAAGGAACAAACAGCTGGAAAGCATGAAATAGGAGGCTGCGTGGCCCAGTTCTGCACAATTATGATGGAAAACACTCAGGAGGAGGTTGTGCTGGGAGGCACCCATCCAGGCTGTGCCTCTGTGGAAGAAAGCCAGGCCCAAAGGGACAGTATGCTAATTCTTTTGTGTGTGTGTAAGAGAGAGAGATCTTTACCATAGGGCTCATGTGCTTGCCAGAGACAGAGAGATAGAAAGCAAGAAAACACCGCAATCCCTTCTCCTCCAATCTCCTCTTGGGATCTTGGGCACATGTTGCCCAGTGTGAGTTTCATACTGCCAGAACTGGGGCTCGAACCATGGCCAGCTATGTCAGAGTCCAACCACGTAACCACCAGACCATCTGCTGGTCCCAACAGTATGCTGATTCGGATGACTACATGCCAGGTCCAATCGCAGCCCATCTTGTACTGAGATCCAGAGTTAAAGGAGCAGGCAATTTACAAATCTTAAGTCTTTCCCACTGATATGTGTTCATGAGAAACATCGTCCCTCAGATTAGAAAAATTCATACTCAGGACCAGCAGATGGCATAGTGGTTATGTCGCTGGACTCCCAAGTAGCCAAACACGGTTCAAGTGCCGGACCTGGCAGCCTAAAACTCCCGTCAGGCAAGTGTGCATGCGTGTATGTGCAAAACCCCGAGAGGAGAACGGAGAAGGGCTATGGTGTGGCCATCCCCCCAGGGGAGTGATTTCTCACTTTCTCTCTGGCAAGCATATGTGCCCTAGAGCAAAAATCTCTCTCTAAAAAAAGAGAAAGATTCACACACAACATTGCAAATTGCCTAAGACCATTTAAAACAAGTTAAAATTCTCCACAGCTTGTTCCCTGACTCTGCCAAGACACAGAGACCCAGGTGAGTTCCAGATTCCACTGCCCTGTAACCCTCTGCCAGAGGAGGGAGGTGCCGCAGCTGCAGGTGGTGTGGAGGCAACGCTGTCTTGCAAGAGCTGCTGGAGACTGTCCACCCTCACCCACCAGGCCCTGGTGCAGGGATGTCTGGAGGGTGGTGGGCTGGTTGAGACCCAAGTGGGGGAGCAAAGAAGCCGTGCCCAGCAAACCAGAGTTCTCGGCACAAACTGGGACCCTGGTGGCAACCGCAAGACAAGAAACTGCACTACGTAAAGATGACCACCACGTGAAACTTACTTTCACATTTAAACAAGACCACGTTGCTGCATTTTTAAGTTACTGTGAGGGCTAGCTCCGCGGCGAGGCAGTAATGCGCTCTCAGAGAAGCCAAGTCCCACATGGCAACCGGTATGAACCCCTAGCCCGGGGGGACTGGAATGCTGTGGGTCACACCAGACGTTCATAGGGAAATGAATCACCAAATTTCATCAAGAGCCTTTTTTGTGCAGCCAAAGACATTGCCAGAGCAATCGGTGAAGTCTAAGACGCGCTGTTTGGACGGCAGAGACTGCATCACTGCGGCCCCAGGTTCTGGGAGTTACACTGCAGTTAGGTACAAAGATGCCCTCTTTAGGAGATGCACACATACTCTAAGGGTGAAGAGTCATCATGTGTACTTAAAAAATGAGGACTATTAACCTTTTAGGCCCTGGGAGAAGACTATACAAGCCCCTTTTTCTTGCAACCTCGCCAGCCTGAAATGACTAAAACAAAGGAACAAGCCCACCCCTCCCCCGAGATGCGGGCACCCCGGCACAGCACAGGCAGCACGGCACAGGCAGCGGCAGGTGGAGGCGGCTGTGCGCTGTGCCTGCCAGTCACACTGCCCTGCAGCGCCAGCGCAGAGGGCTCCTCGCAGCCTTCCCGAGATTCAGCACCAGACCAGGCTCCACGTCAACGGGGCGGCCCCTCCAGGGCAGCGGGTGGAGCGCAGATGCCAGAGGCGCCCGGGGACGACGGGCTGGGGATGAGGGGGCAGCGTGGAGCACAGCGCCCAGCACCAGAGCTGCCCCCGGGCCCCTCTGCGTCCCACTGCCCACCAGGGCGCCGACTCTCTCTAGCACTGCTAGTCCAGAGCGTGGGCCATCTCTGTAGGCACTTTTATTAAGTGGCCACACCCATGCTGCCTTCTGCTCTCCTAGAGCAGAGCTGAGCAGTACCCCAACTTCTTTCCAGGTACTCAGTGATGCATCTTCCCAATCCTGACACTGCCTGGGGACAGGGCTAAAGAAATAAGGTGTGATGAGGAGAGGCTGATCCAGACTGGGAGGGGAGGCCCTGTGCAGATCCCAAGGAGGCAGGGAGGCCTCGGGAAGCGAGTGCAGCTGAAGCCATGGTTCTTGGGAGGGAGCTGCGTGCAGCACGTCCACTCTCGTCCTGCCTCACCCCTCCCGCTTGCTGTCTCCTGACAGTATGACTGCATTTCACCTAACTTTGAATTACACAAGTTTAAAATAACGCAGTATTACAAAATGCAAAATACATATTAAATCCCACCTTGCAAAAATTACTAAATTATTTGAGCCCTTTAAAAATCCATAAAACATTGGGACCAACAGTTAGCGTAATGGCTATGTCGCTGGACTCCCATGTAGTCGATCACGGTTTGAGTCCCAGACCCGGTGGCTTAAACTCACGCCGGGCGCGTGTGCGTGCGTGCCCAAGATCCCGAGAGGAGAATGGAGGAGAAGGGATTGCGGCGTGGCCATCCCCTCTGGGTGATTTCTCGCTTTCTATCTCTCTGTCTCTCTCTGTCTGTCTGGCGAGCGCACACGCCCTATAGCAAAAACCTCTCCAAAAAAAAAAAAAAATCCTTAACACATGGGACCAGCAGTTAGCGTAATGGCTATGTCGCTGGACTCCCATATAGTCGACCGCGGTTCGCGTCCCGGACCCGGTGGCTTAAACTCACGCCGGGCGCGTGTGCGTGCGTGCGTGCCCAAGATCCCGAGAGGAGAATGGAGGAGAAGGGATTGTGGTGTAGCCATCCCCCCTGGGGGGTGATTTCTCGCTTTCTATCTCTCTGTCTCTGTCTGTCTGGCGAGCGCACGCGCCCTATAGCAAAAACCTCTCAAAAAAAATAAAATAAAATAAAAAAATAAAAATCCATAAAACGTTTTCAGCTCAAAACTGGATGGCCAATTACTAGCAAACAGCATTTGCCCACTAGCAGCTGCAACAACTGCTGGCTAGTGAACAGGCCCAGGCTTCCTCGTCTGCCTCGGTCCCCACGCTGGGGTGTGGGTGAGGACGCATCCCGGGCACCAAGAGTGGCGGTGTACCCAAGGCCCATCCGCCCCCCGGGATGAAGAGCCAGCTCGAAGGCCAGCACAGGAGGTGCCGGCTGGGCCAGGCCACCTGCCTCCCGAAGGACTGCGGGCTGTGCCTCGGGGAGGGCAGGGGCGACAGCCCAAGCCTTCCCTGCAGCTTTTGGTGACATGAAGCTGCCTCACGCTTCTACCACATTCAAGCGAAACATTTTCACACCAGAAAGGAAATGCCACCAGCACACACACCAAGACTTCACTCCCCATCTTAGCCCAACCCACTTTGGGTTCAGAAAGGTTAACTCTGCTGCCAGTTGTTTGATGACGTCCGACCACGGAAAAACGGGAAACCACCGGATCCACAGCAGCCTTCCTGGAGACACGGAGAGCGAATCTTCATCACTCAAGGTTTGACAGCACTGGGCCTGGCTGCAGGCGGACGGAGCCCGGGCTGGTTGGCCCGAAGCCCTCCCGGTGTCCCAGACTGTCCCCGGCCACCAGAGGCCTCCCTCCGCCATCCTGCCCGCTCTCTACATTTATTCTCAGCACGTACGGTGACAGGCCTGAAGAAAAGGCAGGGGTCAGCTCCCACACGCCCACCCACCACCTACCCTACCAGTGACTCAATAAAAGCCGTTCTCGGGCCGGCTGCTCAGTGATCCTGGACCAGCAGCTTGGAAAGTCACGACAGGCACGTGCACCTGTGCCCGAAATCCCCCGGGGGCGGTTCCTCCCTTTCCCTCTCCAACAAGCGCACACGCCCTACGCGGAAAAGCAGACAAAAGCCTGTTCTTCCGTCCTCGCCTTCTCTGGCTTTTGTCCAATTTCATTCCTCACAGGGTGTACAGGCACGCAGCCTCCAGGGTCACAGTCTGGGCACCTTACCTTTCCCCTTCCTGACATGGAAGACACAAAGCTTACTGTTCACCCCACCACGGAGGGAGTCCCGAAACATCTCGTCCGACTGGACAGCCCTCCGCTATGAGTAGAGGGGCAAGATGGAGATGTTAATTCAAAATAGGGCCCGACTGCAGGCTCGTCGGTGCTGCGGGCACGCCACCTGCCTAGCTTAGCTCTGTCCCACGGCACTCCAATCTGAGGGCTGGCAGAGAACAGGGCACAGTCACAGGCTAGGCCACTTGACACGGCGTGACCACCCCACGGGCCCCGAGGCCATGCTCATCGGCTCACCCCGTGATGAGCACCCAGGCTCCAGGGCCTGCTGCCGGAACACGTGCAGCTCTTCAGGGGCAAACTGCAAAGGTGACTCCACCGGACACTGACTCCCCCCCAACCCCACAGAAACGAATAGCTCAGAACGGGTCAGAGCGCTTCGGCATGTCGTGCAACTCAGCGTGTCCCTTTTTTAGATGACCATGACATATGTAAGTAAGACAAGGAAAATCTACTTTTCTCAAATGTGCAGAAGACTTTATTTTTTTAAGGTTTTTGACATTGGGCACAAACGCTTGCCGGAGAGAAGGGGAGTGAGAAATTGCCTGGGGGGGGGGGGGGTCAGCAATCCCTTCTCCTCCTTCCTCAAGATACTGCACGCACAACCCGCATGATTTTGAAGCCGCGGTGTCTGGGACTTGAACTGTGGTCAGCCATGTGAGTCCCGCACTTAACTGCCATGCCATCTGCTGGCGCTAGGGAGACGTTTTAAAGCTACGTCTGAGACCTTCACGTTGAGACCCTCAGTGGACATGGCCCTCAGCCGTCTTTTCTTCAGAGTAGAAAACGCTTACTCTTTCGAGATGTAAGTAGCTATGCAGCAGCTCCAGTTACGGGACTGAAAGCGGCCTTGCCTTTTCACGAACTCACTTCCTAGCACAGGTGAGGCTTTTGCATTTCCACATAAGCCCTAAGGCTCAGCAACTCAGAAAGCCATTAGTGCACTCACCTAGACCATGTGCCTGCAGCCTCCCCCCCCAACGCCCCAAACAAGGCCTGCAGTTCTCGCTGTCATGGCCGTGGCCACCGCCTAGCACAGAAGTCCTGGGGAGCATCACCGTGCACACACACCGCTGGGGCCTCCCGTCCTGTGCACATCGAATCTCCCTTTCAGGAACTGGATGCGGGGGGCACTGGGCAGGATTCGAGTGCCCCCGACTCGGTCACACTGCATCTCTGGTACCGCGACCCCTCACTGGGGCCCTTGATGGCAGTGTCTCGTGACTGCTGACGCCGCTCCAGCACTTGCTTCGGGTGGTATCCAGGTGTTCCCACTGTCAAGTTACTGCTTGGTTTTTCCCTTTGTCATTTGTAATTACCCCAGACGAGACCCTGGGGACTATGTAATTGTAACAGAGTAGGGGAGGCCCAGTGTGGGGTCCTGGGTTAGATCCTGAAACAGAAAAGGGCGGAAGGAGAAAACAGAAAGAGAAGAAGGCCTATAACTTGGCCATCAGTGCTGTGCTGAAGACAACCTTCTGTTCCACGATGTTTGGTTATGTAAGATGTCAACATTAAGGGAGGCCGGCAAAGGCAACAGGGAAGCTCGCTGAAGCACTTTTGGAAATTTCCTGTAAAATCTAAAATTACTTGTTTGCCAAATTGCAGATTCCGACCCCTAAATCTGGACGAGGCCTGGAAATGTACATTTCTCACAGCCCCCAGGTGAAGTGACCACTTCTGCTGGCCTGCGGGCCACTCTGCCAGCAGGGCTCTGGCAACCAGAGCTAACTTCCTTTTTGTCATTTTTTAGTAACTTTATAATTTTTCTAATAGAGGACCCATGTGACCACCAGAGAAGAGACGGACAGAAAGCACTCCCCAGTGGGGTGTGGTCACACAGCAATCCTTTCTCCACTTCTCCATCCTGTCGGGATTTAGAGGACACGCACACACGTACCCAGGTTTTTCAAGGACTCAATCTGCAGTCAGCCGTGTAGGATCCGGCTCTCTTACCACCAGACTAGGGCCTGAACCAGCTAAGATGCATATGCCATGGACAGCAAGCACTGCTCTGCTGCAGGGACACCTTTCACTGCTGCTCAGTGCCCTGTGATCCCAGCACACCTGCCCAGTGGGGGGCCAGCAGAGGACTGCTACAGCCCCCAGGTTTCTGATGGACCCCCCACTCTCAGGTTGCAGTGAGGGAACACCTGCCCCATGGTAACTGGCAGGTAGCTACGGAGGGTGAGTGGCCCCACCCTGACTCAGTGGCTACTGTCCCCAGGATGCAAGGCAGCAGGACCGCAGAGTCAGAGGACAAGCTTCGACTCCGTGTCCAGGGTGAGCAGCCGGCCACATGGGTGGGTGCCAATTAGCCACTGATTTTTGGTCAGGTATTCGAGAACCCACAGGAAAGGGACACAGACGCCCGATGAAGACAGGAAGCAGTGACCTGGAGCACACGGGGCTGGAGCCCAGCCTGCCAGCACCAGGGCCAACCCAGGACCTCAGAAGGGGGCACAGCAGTGACTGTCCCACCCCTCCAGGGCAGCAGGGCAGCTTCCAAGCTAAGGGCTCATCCCTACAAAAGCTGAACAGCCCAGAGGAAAACCTTCAGGTTCGCAGGGACAAGCCCACAGCCCCCGGGGGAAACCTCAACGTTTTCAAAGCCCTAGAGACCCAGGGCTCTCTACCAGTTTCTTCCTGCCTCAGAAAACAGTAATTGTCCTTATCTGGGAAGCCTCGCCATACAGAGCGAGAAGCCAACATTTAAGAAAAAGTGACACCAAGGGAAAGAAAAAAATCAAGAGAAAAGAGAACTGAAAAAAACCCTTATTACATGCCCCAGATGCCCCAGAATCAAAGACATATGGGATTTATAAAATAAGCTACTATGAAAAAGGACCAAGACATTCTCGGACATTAAAATTCTGATTGTGAGAATTAGAAATGGTAAATAAGGAAGCAAAATAAACTGAAGCCGTTCCCAGAATCCAGAATAAAAATGGTACCAGACAGACAGATTTTTTCAAGAGGCCAACCCAAGAAGCCTATCACAAACCAACAGGCACGCTAACATCCGAGTGGGACAAACCCTCGCATGCCAGAGGCTGCCCTGGGGCCAAGCGCAAGCCCCCGAGTCACCAAGTGCTGGATGTCTCCACCCCGAAGTCCGATCCCACAACTCCCAGGGAGGGAAGGTCCTCCAGGAGTGTTTCCCAGAGAAATGAAGAAGAAAGTCAAGACCATCCGATGGAGCCCTGGACACCCCCGGACTGCCCAGAGGGAAACCCCGGAATACACAGGAAATCCCTGTGCGCGCAGGGAATGGAGTCCCGAGGGCGGGAAGGGAGGACGAGGGTTTGGCTCCATCCAGAAGATGCCGAGAAAGGGACCCGAGGCAAAGAAAAACAAAGGCCATCGTGAACCACAGAGAAAATAAAGCCGTACAGGAGGAAGACGCCCACTCGGCTGAGGTCACAGCCAGCCCCGAGGCCGGAGAGGCCGCCATCCCCGGGGTACGGGGCGCACCCGGGCCCGCCAAGCCCGGCTCCGCGAGCCTCGGTGCGCCCATCTGGAAGCGGGTGGCCACGCCGGCCGTGGGGGAGCCCGACTGCTCGCACACGTCCTCCCTGCGGGTGCAGCACCGGGGCGGTTCCGGCGTGTCCTCCGCACCGGGTGTCCCCGGAGCTGGCGCCCAGGCCAGACCGCCTACTCGCCGTCCCCGGGGCTCAGGCGGGCCTGTCTGGCCTCGTCCGGCCCCCGAGGGCGTCGGGACCGGCGGATCCCGGCAGCTAGGCCCCCCCACGGCCTCCGGGGAGAGAACCGGGCTCGACCGCGCTGTCCGCAGCCGTCTCCCGCCGCGAGCCCCCGCCCGCCCCGTCCCCCCTTCCGGCTCCGCGAGGCCTCCGGGCCGACCGGCCGCGCGGACAGCGCGCGCCCCGCTCGCGGCCAACGGACGCCTGGCCCGCGGCGGGCAGGCGCACCCTCTTCCGGGCCCGGCGCGGCGTCTGGCGGGCGGCGGGCGGGGAGGAGCGAGGTCTCGCTCTCGCTCTCGCTCTCGCTCTCGCCCCGCGGGAAGGGGGAGTGGAGACGCGACCGGCTGCGGAGCTGCAATTACCGTGTGGGCTGCGGAATTCTCGTGGTGTTTGTCGGGGAGCTGCGATAATGGCGTCCGTCCTCGCGAGAGAAGCTGCCGCTCTGCGCAGGCGCGGCCAGACCCTCCCCGCCGGCCTCTGCTCCCCCTATGCGCAGGCGCACTGGGCCCGCGGAGGGCGAGGGCGGGGCCTCCGCGGACCGTGCTGTTCGCTCGGAGTCCCAGGGAGCATGCGCAGGCGGCCGTTCCCCGCGCTGGAGTTTTGACTCCCCTGACTCTCCCACATCGTACTCCTACACTCCTCGCCGGCCAGGTAGAAATCACCTCAATGTGCCGTCTGAAGAATGGGCATCATCTCTGAGACGGAATGAATGAGAATTAGCGGATTCCGACAACTACACATCCCAGAGTGCCCTGCAAGAACTACGAACAATGCATTCTGGGACGTGTAGTCCCTCCTTCTGGGCCATGCTTACTGGTACTTGTAGTCCACTCGGACTTCAGCCGCCTGGCCCCAAGGGCTGCTGGGACCTGTAGTCAGGAGGAGTAGAGGCCTGTGCTCTCCCAGCAGGTCTTATCTGCTCTTGCTGTGGGTCCTGCTTCGAGGTTCCGTTTTACTCGGTGGCGTTTTCTCTAGGAAGTGAGAAACATCGGGACAGACTGGAGCGCACGCACGAATGTCAGACATAATGGCCATTACAGGGGATGTGGCAGATGTCATTTATACCTAACGTATACTACATACTTTTGTATAATATAGCAAATATGTAATGATGTGAGTCTGCACACCTTATATTTTATAAAGCATACTTGTGTGCTTGTGGGTAGTCCTAGGAAAAAAATCCCTAAACCATAGGCCCTGCCAGAAATGCCATTCGGATTTTCTGTGTGCTGTGATTGTCGTTGCCTTTCATTTTCTTCTTTGCACTGGCCCCTATTCTCTCTTTTATTTATTTAATTTTTTTTTAGAGATTTTCGCTATAGGGCGCATGCGCTCGCCAGACAGACAGAGAGAGACAGAGAGATAGAAAAGCGAGAAATCACCCCCCAGGGGGGATGGCCACGCCGCAATCCCTTCTCCTCCATTCTCCCCTCAGGATCTTGGGCACGCACGCACACGCGCCCGGCGTGAGTTTAAGCCGCCAGGTCCGGGACTCAAACTGCGGTCGACTACGTGGGAGTCCAGCGACATAGCCATTACGCTAACTGCTGGTCCCCCCGGTGTGAGTTTTAGGCCACCGGGTCCAGGACGCGAACCGTGGTCAACTATGTGGGAGTCCAGCGACATAGCCATTACACTAACTGCTGGTTCCCTGGCCCCTATTCTCTAAGTTGTTTGTGATGAGCAAAAATCCCTTTGATCTTCCAAAGATGATGATGGAGCCGGTTTGGCTTAGAAAAGTGAATGCTTTCTGTTGAACTTCCTGCCTTCTTCCCTTTTGACCATAGTCACCAGCTGTGTGACCTTGGGCAGTCTCGTCAGGGGCACTGAGGCTGGTCACTGGGATACTTTCTACCAAGGAAGGCTTGTTGGATGTCAGAGCTGATGTAAAGTGAGTTCTGTCCTTCTCAGAGATGAAAATGAGGTCCAGCAGCAGTTAGTCCAGCAGCTAACCTCAAAATCTTCTAAGGGGCATCGGAACAGACAAGGTTCAGGAGAGACATCCTTCTAACCCCACTCTACTGCATTCATGGCCAAATTGAAATACCTGATCATCCTTAACCCCAGTGCCTAAATATCTGACTGGAAAACATAGAGTGGTATTCCTCATACTCTCTTAAAACATCACGAAGTCCATGTCTGCAGCTCCCTCTCCAGTGTGGGTGTGCAGCTGGCTCCTGGTCATACTCGGGTGTGAAAGAGTGAGTGTGCAAATACAGAGTACATACAACCACCATCAAACTGAGGCTCATCCAAGGCCCCAAGCCACTGCTGATGTCCTGATCGGAAACTCAGCAGTCAGGGCTGCACCCGGGCTGTGCTGGGGCTGCTGGCTTTTCCTTTTTGTTTCTGGTATTTCAGATTTACTTCTCATCTGCTGTTCAGGACCCTAAAATAGGGGAGAGTGGTGTTCAGTCCTGCCATCTAGCCGATCCATCATGGCTTTTGAAAAAACAGCTACTGGGAACCAGCAGTTAGCGTAATGGCTATGTCGCTGGACTCCCACGTAGTCGACCGCGGTTCGCGTCTCGGACCCGGTGGCTTACAACTCACGCCGGGCGCGTGTGCGTGCGTGCTCAAGATCCCGAGAGGAGAATGGAGGAGAAGGGATTGCAGCGTGACCATCCCCCCTGGGGGGTGATTTCTCGCTTTCTGTCTCTATGTCTCTCTCTGTCTGTCTGGCGAGCGCACGCGCCCTCTAGCGAAAAACCTCTCAAAAAAAAAAAAAAAAAAAAAAAAAAACCAGCTACTAATGCGTCAGCAGATGGCACGTTGGCTAAGGCACTGGATCTCACATGGCTGACCACGTTCAAGTCCCAGACCCGGTAGCTTGAAAAACACACCAGGCATGTGTGTGTGTTCTCAAAATCCCATGGAACATGAGGAGAAGGGACTGTGGTATGGCCACACCCCACCAGGGGGTGACTTTTTACTTTCCCTCTCACTTTGTCTCTCTCTAGCAACCACACCTGCTCTATGACAAAAATTTAAAAATAAATAAAAATAGCTAGCAATTAGTAACGACAGCTATTTACGATGAAGACTCACTCACTCACCACAGAGGACCCTTCTCCTTGCCAATTAATTAAGATCCAATCCAACCTCCTGGAATAACTTAGGCCGAAGTCACCTTACTGGGGGTCTAGTTAAAGGAGGACTGCAGTGCCAGATGCCGCAGGGCCAAACACAGGTGGAAATCTCTGCCACAGTCAACCTGAAACCTGCAGGCTCGTGCACACCCAAGATCCTGACGGGAGCCAGTGGGCGGTGTGGTGGTTAGGGGCTGGACTCCCGCGTGGCCAATGGCTGTTTGAGTCCTTACTTTCTCACTTTTTCTTTCTCTCTCCCTCTCTGGTAAATTAAAATAATAATAATAATAATAATAATAAATAATTTTTTTAAATGATCCTGCCAGGGACCAGCAGTTAGCATAATGGCTATGTCACTGTACTCCCATGTAGTCGACCGCAGTTCGAGTCCTGGACCCGGTGGCTTAAACTCACGCCAGGCATGTGTGTATGCGTGCCCAAGATCCCGAGAGGAGAATGGAGGAGAAGGGATTGCGGCGTGGCCATACCCCCCCCCGCCCGGGGGGTGATTTCTCGCTTTCTGTCTCTCTGTCTCTCTCTGTCTTTCTGGCGAGCACACGTGCCCTATAGCAAAAGAAACTCTCAAAAAAAAAGAAAAAAAAAGATCCTGCCAAGCTAGAGGGCCAAGGGAGGGGGCTCAGGTGTGGCCAGACCTTGCCAAGGGTGCCTCCACATGCATGTGCGTGCAGGCATAAGCGTCCATGAATAAAATGTGTGCACTTAAAAGCAAGTTAGAAAGCGGGAGGCGCACTCTGCCTGGGGCGGCGCTGGGAGTGGCGGACCACCAAGACACATGCACAGCATCTGTGAGGATCACGAAATGCCTTCATGGAGAACACCCTGGGGCCATTCAGCAGTCTCTCTTCCTGAAGATGTCACTAGGCCGGAGAGGACTGGGCCATCCGTGTAGCTCTCAGGTGCCCAGGTGTGGCCTAGGCGGTAGAGCTCCACGGTCCTAGCAGGTCCTAGCACCGACAGGGTTTACAACCCAAGCCTTCCCGGGGAGGAGCTGAGGCCTTCAGCCCTGCCCACCACCCACCAGCCTGTTAGAACTCAGGGCTCCAGGGCTGTCAGAGACGGCCCTGAAGTGGAGTCTGAGGGTTTAGCAGAGCCCTCAGGAAGTAGTCAGCTCACCAGGCAGGTTCCGCACCGTCCCTGTGCTCCAGGAGGGTGAGGCAGCTCCCAGAGGCTCAGCCTCACGTCCAGGCCACAGCCACAGCAGGGGAGGGGCAGGAGGAGGAGCGTGTGGAGAGTGGGGGAGGGGAAGGTCCTTTCCACCTGCATCTGCATCCTGTCGGCCGAGGGAGGGGTGCCACCTTGATCCCTAAGCAATGGGAACCCTTCGCAGCGGTGAAGCCAGGTGTGGTCCTCTGTGTCCTGAAAGTCCCTCTGGGCGTTGGGTCCTCTCTGCCTGTGGCTATCATGCAGACCGCCTGCGCAATCGTGTCCAAGCCCTGTGTGGGCAGGGTCTTTCTCGTGGCTGTCTGTCCAGAGGCAGGTGACTGTCTGTCCAGGAAAGGGGGTGGCTGACTGCCCAGGAGAGGGGTGGCCGTCTGTCCAAGAGGGGGGTGGCCGTCTGTCCAGGAGGAGGGTGGCTGTCTGTCCAGGAGGGGGGTGGCCATCTGCCCAGGAGGGGGGTGGCCGTCTGTCCAGGAGGGGGGTGGCTGTCTGTCCTGGAGGGGAGTGGCTGTCTGTCCAGGAGAGGGGTGGCTGTCTGTCCAGGAGGGGGGTGGCTGTCTGTCCAGGAGGGGGGGTGGCTGTCTGTCCAGGAGGGGCGTGGTCGTCTGTCCAGGAGGGGTGGCTGACTGTCCAGGAGGGGGGTGGCTGACTGTCCAGGAGGGGTGTGGCTGTCTGTCCAGGAGGGGGGTGGCTGTCTGTCCAGGAGGGGTATGGCTGGGTCATTTGATGAGTGTACATCTAACTTGCTAAGAACCGACTTGAATTCTTTCTTCCTTTCTTAGTAAACTGGTGTCTCTTTTCCTCACCACCCTTATCTCCACTTTGTGTGAGACCCTTGGGAGAGCAGACTAAGACTCTCGGTGGTGGTCCCCACCGATTCGGTTGCCTGAGCAGTGGGCTGCAGACCAGTCTCCATGGCAGGCTGGGCACTCCAGTCTCCAGCCCCCAGTAGGGGGCTGCTGGGTGCACACAGAGGGCACCTGCACTCCTTGAGAGCAGTCTGCGACCTCGGGCTGAGCAGCGGTGAACGCAGGAGCCAGTGCCGTCCACTCGCCCGGACACCCCTCCCCGGACACCCCTCCCCGGTCACAGCCTGCTCAGCGGGGGCCTGCTCCTCCTTTCAAGCGCTCAGGATCTCTGCAGAGGTAGAGAGCAGGCATGCCCTCCCACGGGTGTTCCCAGGAGGTGGTGCCAGGCACCGCAGCAGCCCCCGCCTCAGACCCGCCGAGTGAGCCTGGAAGGGCGCTTGTCCGCACAGTGCAGAGCAGAGCCTGGCAGGCGCAGAGCAGGGTAGGGCAGGTGCGGCTGCAGGAGACGCCTCCGTGAGAGGCCGGGGCCGGCCCTGGGGTCGGTCACCACCGGAGGATGCGGCTCTCCAGAAGGCTGCCTGGTCCGGTCAGCAGAGGACCAGCCATGGGAGTGGCTTGGGGGCCGCAGCAAACGTCGGCACCCGCCCTCGTCTGCGTCCCTAGGAGATGTGACACGGGTCGGCAGGGCCTTCAGTGGCTACCACGGCAGCTCCTCCCAGGTCCCCCTCAGCTGTCACTTCTCCTTTTGGGGATATGCAGTTCCGTTTGGAAGTCAAGGCTGGTGCGGCCCTCCGTGGGGTCCCCTTCAGGGAATGCAAGGACGGGCCTCCCCTTCACCTGCAGGACGTCAGGGGCACCCGGCGGCGTGACAATTCCCTGTAAGTTACGCCGGGAGCCCGGGCAGGGCCGGATGGACCCTCGTGGGGCAGCCCGGAGGAGAGCCGGTAGTGGACGCTGAAATGGCCGTCCCCCCTTGCTCCAGACAAGCAGACACTGCCGCGTGGCTCCCGCTCACCCCTGTGCGGCTGGCCCTGGCATGGGCATCTCTACCCTTGGACAATGGCTCTCAGCTGTGGCACACGGCTGCCCCCAGGCCTGGAGGTGGGAGCTTGGGGACCCAGAGACTTTTCCTTTTGGCCAGGGAGGCTGCTTAGCCAGACATTGTCTGGACGTTGTTCCAGTTCGAGCTCCTGGAAGCAGTGGCTGCTGGGAGGGGCCTCACAGTTACCCACGAACCACGTGGGCCGGGGGCGGGAGCCTCAGGGCTGCCCGCATGCAGATGCTGTGAAGCGTAGCCCCCAGAACTCCATGCTCACCACTGAGGGGTGGGGGTCCGCGACGGTCCCTGGCCTGCCCCCGGAGACTGCTGGACTCAGAGTGACCCTCTGCTAGTCTCCGAGTCTAGCCGTCTCTGCTCCCCTGCCTTCTGGGACACTTGCTCTGGAAGCCCAAGTCCCTGGCCAGTGGCTGTCCCGGTGTCAATGTGGAGAGGGACCAGCCACCAGCACTGCCTGGTCAGCCGGGCCCAGCCATCCCGCCGAGGCCTCAGGGAGTGGAGGAAAGCCGTGCCCCACTGGGCCCTGCCCGAACTGCAGGGTGCGGTGAGCAGTGACGTGGTGGCTGTCCCAGCCGCCAAGTGAATGGGCAGGAGCAGCCCCCAGGAGTGTGGGCTCCGCGGACCCCGGGAGTGTGGGCTCCGCGGACCCCCGGGAGTGTGGGCTCCGCGGGACCCCGGGAGTGTGGGCTCCAGAGCCCCCGGGAGTGTGGGCTCCGCGGGACCCCGGGGAGTGTGGGCTCCAGAGACCCCGGGAGTGTGGGCTCCGCGGACCCCGGGAGTGTGGGCTCCAGAGACCCCGGGAGTGTGGGCTCCCGCGGACCCCGGGAGTGTGGGCTCCAGAGACCCCGGGGAGTGTGGGCTCCGCGGACCCCGGGAGTGTGGGCTCCAGAGCCCCCGAGAGTGTGGGCTCCACGGACCCCGGGAGTGTGGGGCTCCAGAGACCCCGGGAGTGTGGGCTCCACGGGACCCCCGGGAGTGTGGGCTCCACGGGACCCCCGGGGAGTGTGGGCTCCACGGACCCCCGGGAGTGTGGGCCTCCACGGACCCCGGGAGTGTGGGCTCCCAGAGCCCCCGGGAGTGTGGGCTCCAGAGCCCCCGGGAGTGTGGGCTCCGCACTCCCCAGTCCAGCCCAGATGCCCTTGCACGAGGGGAAGGGTGGGCCGGGGACTGGCCTGACCCCTGCTATCGCCACAAGCGTTGCTGCCTCCTCACATGCCCATCACAGCCTGTGCTGGCCTCAAGCGACCCAGGCTCAGGGTCAACCCTGCAAGGACAGGGACCCTGCTCTGGCCCACGGGCCTCTCGGAGCTGACCCCCAGGCAGCACACCGCCTGTCAATAGCTCGCCCAACTTGCTGGTGGACGCGCCCTGCTGTTGCCCAAGCCGAGGTACAGTGGCCAGGGGCCTGTCCCAGCAAAGGCCACTCATCCCAAACACCCATCCCTTCACCAAACTGAGCGTCCGACAAGTGGGGGGCAGGCGTGGGTTGAAGTTTTAACCAGCACCTCAGGAGCTTGGGTGAGTTTCTGCAGAGAGGACTGCACCGTTCGCCCTAGTCGGATCCGGCGAGAACGCCTGCAGAAGAGCACGCCCCTCCGGATCGGGCCACGGGGCCAGTCCGAGATGCTGAGGGCCGTGGTCTGGGGGAGGAACGGCTGCAAGTCCTGGGGTTCTACCTCCCTGGCCGGGCAGGTGTGCAGGCTTCTCCCAAGCCGACCAAGGGAGGCCGATGCGATGGTGCTCACAGCACCCCCACGCCCAGGGAGGCCGGGGCTGGCGCTCGTAAGTAGCCCCTCCACCCCCCGGAAGCGCGGCCTTGCTGTCGGCCTCCTTAGCCGTGCCTTTCCCGAGGGAGATGGTCCCTACGCCAGACCACTCGGGGTCCCGAGCTCTACTGACTCCTTCGCGTTGAGTGGCCTTAAATGACTCTGGCCAGTCACTCAGGTCTCAGGGCGTCAGGAGGCAGAGGTTGCCGGCCAAGGCTGAGCAGCTGTGCTTGGACGTGCTGGGGCCACCCATCTCCCAGCCCCCGCGTGGCCTGGCCTCTGTGGCTCCAAGTCCACCCCAGCACCAAGCCTTGCAGGCAAACTGGTGATGATTCGGCACTGCCAGCTCCTCGAGAACCTGCCCGGTCAGCCTCATCCCAGCCGAGGGGACCTCCCGCTTCGGGGTCTCAATCCTGCTTCCGTAAGACAAGGGCCCTCGTCAGTGGCTGGGGACTTCCAGGCCAAAGGTTTGCACGTCCCTTTCCCGGCTGTTGAAGGAGGCACAGGGCTCAGCGCCAGCCCACTGCTATGGGACCGGGGGGCTTGTCGGATGGGAGGCGCAGGGAGAGGCTGCACCTCCCAGAGTCGCAGTCCCCCGAGGAAACGCGATGGCTAGATGTTCTCAGAAGGGCAGGTACCAGTGCGTGGCACACGAAGAAAAGTGCGCCAGAGTGCTGTGGCACACGCACGAGGTGTGCAAGAGAAGCCCCGGCACACTTAGTGAGCTGTCCTGGCTCTTCCCGGTCAGCCCGTCAGTCCCATGCCCAGGGAAAAGGCCGGAACCACAGCTCGGTCTGTAGTGGCACTCTGGACCCTGCCCTGGTGTCTGCCAGGTGGGACTCGGGTAGAGGGCGGCTCCCGGGTGGTGGGAAAACCGTCCCCTGGGTGACCCTGCCCACACGCCCCAGGCCTGTGCTTAGCCGCTCTGAGGCTCCGAGAGCAAGAAGCCCAGGAGTCTTCAAGGAAGTTTTGTGAAGCAGGAAAACCAAGGTTTCTGGGGACCCCATTCCAAACCCTGAGCCGCATTTTCTGAAATGTTTCTGATTTCTGTCTTTAAAAATTGCACTCAAGGGCCCAGCAGTTGGCGTAATGGCTATGTCGCTGGACTCCCTATAACAAAAAAAAACTCTCAAAAAAAAAAAAAATTATACTCAAGGGCCAGCCTCATGGTTAAGGAGGCAGCACCTCATTTGATTTGACCAAGGTTCTAATTCTGGCCCCCAGTAGCCCTTTTCTTTTTTTTGGGGGGGGAGAGGTTTTTGCTATAGGGGCGCGTGCGCTCGCCAGACAGACAGAGAGAGACAGAGAGACAGAAAGCAAGAAATCACCCCCCAGGGGGGATGGTCATGCCGCAATCCCTTCTCCTCCATTCTCCTCTCGGGATCTTGGGCACGCACGCACACGCACACCAGCGCGAGTTTTAAGCCACCGGGTCCGGGATGCGAACCGCAGTCCACTACATGGGAGTCCAGTGACATAGCCATTACGCTAACTGCTGGTTCCCTGGCCCCAGTAGCTTTTTAAAACATGCCAGGCCCCGTGTGTGTGTGTGTGTGTGTGTGTGTGTGTGTGTGTGTGTGTGTCCCAAATCCCACCAGGATGGAGATACAGAGGAAGAGGATTTCAGTGACCACACTCCACTGGGGGTGCGTCCTCTCTCTCTCTCTCTCTTCCTCTCTCTCTCTCTCTCTCTCTCTCTCTCCTCTCTCTCTCTCTCTCTCTCTCTCTCTCTCTCTCTCTCTCTCTCCCTCTCTGGCACATGCACGCTCTGGTGGTTAAAAAGTATACATACACACATAACATACACACATAACATACACACATAACATACATAAACCACACGCAGGGCATTGAAATGACCCTGGGGAAAGAGGGGAGGAGCCCACCCTGCCTGTTTTCTCGCTCAGGGCCCCTCCTCTTCTCACAGGAGGGATCAAAGGGTAGGAACCGAGAAGCAGCCCTGGCTGCCACATGTTCACTCAGGCGGATTGCAGGCACCGGGAGGAGGCCTCCGATGGCTCCCCAGGGCCCGTGGCCCACCGTGCTCTGCCCTGCCCCGGCCCCTCTGTCCACTTGCCCCGGGGGTCTCTACTGGACTCGTGCAGCCACAGTCTGTGAGGACGACAGGGCCACACGGGCCGAGGCGGAGTCTCTGTTCCAGCAGGCGATGGACGAGGGCCACCACACACGGATGGAGTTCGGCTGCCCGGGGGCTGGACCTGCGGGGTCTGGGGCAGCCGCGGTTCTCCCCTCGCACCTGAGATGCCGGGTGAGCCGGAGCTTCCGTCTCTGTCCCCCAGTGCAACCCCCTCTGGACAGGCCCAGTCGCCGTGCCAGGGGGCACCCGGCAGTCTCCCATCGACATTCGGTGGAGGGGACAGTGTCTACGACCCCCAGCTGAAGCCACTCAGGGTCTCCTACGACGCCACGTCCTGCCTGCACGTCTGGAACACCGGCTTACCTCTTCCAGGTGGAGTTCGACGACACTGCTGAGGGCTCAGGTGAGCCGGCGTGGTCCGAGACCTGTGTCCCCTGCAGCCCCAGGAGCGGGTCACAGCCCCGCAGAGAGCAGACACGGTCCTTACGCCGTCGCAGACAGGGAGCGGCTCGCTCAGAGGCCTGGAGAACCACGTGGAGGTTGAGGACAGGAGAGTGGTGGCCACTGCCCACGTCCCCCTGTGTGCCAGGCCAGGCCCAACACAAAGCAGACCCTTCCTGTGGGGTTTTGTGTCCCACGGCCGACAGAAGCATGGGTGTCTCGCGTGCCGGACAGGAAGGCAGAGGGGCCCGGTGGGCAGGGGACTGCCAGGCACAGTGCTCCCAGGCTGGTCTCACGTAGGGGACCACGTGGAGGCCTAGGTGCCGTTCCCAGCCACCTCCAGGCCAGTGCCCCAGGTCCCCGCGTGGGGCTGAGGCAGGGGGACTGTGAGAGAGGGGAGGAGGGCAGAGCGGGGCGGCGGGTTCTCAGAGGGGCCTCAGGAAAGGAGGTGGGTCTGAGCAGGACCCGGCCAACGGCACGTGGCCCCCGCAGGCTGTGAGGACAGGCAGGTGGAGAGGTCTGGGGAGCGAGTCCCGGCTGGCCCAGCAGCCTGCCCGGCTCATGTGAGCTGCCGTGTCCCCGTCCCCGTCACACCCCACGCCTGGAATCTGGCAGCACTTCAGCGGTGCCCGGGCCCCGGCCCCTGCTCCTGCTTCCTCGCCTTCTTCCTGGGGGGGCCGCTCAACCACCTGCACTTGCGTTTGTTTGGGTGCTTTCGACCTTTGCCAGAAGGCACATGCAGTTGCCAGAGACAGAGGGGACAGCGAGACAGAGAGAGGGAGACAGAGAGAGGGAGACAGAGGGAGAGGGAGACAGAGGGAGAGGGAGACAGAGGGAGAGGGAGAGGGAGACAGAGGGAGACAGAGGGAGAGGGAGACAGAGGGAGACAGAGGGAGAGGGAGACAGAGGGAGAGGGAGAGGGAGACAGAGGGAGAGGGAGAAAGCACCGCCCCGCCTATGGGCGACGGGCGTGCAGCAATCTCTTCTCCTCCGCCCTTTCCCTCCCTTCAGGACTGGGGCACGCACGCACGCACACCTAGCGTCTTCTCGAGCTGCAGGTCCAGGATTCGAACCAGTGTTGGCTATGTGGCTGCCTTAGCCACCAGGCCATGGAGCCAGCCCCTACCTGGGATTTTCCCAGCACCTCTTAGGGCACTGTGAACCTCTCTTGGGCCCACTTTGCTGGAGGAGCCTGAATTCGACGGGTGCTGGGCAGAGGGTGCCCAGTCAGCCCTGAGCTCTCCTGGCAGACGGCACGTCCGAGCGTGGCCCCACTCGCTGCCGGGCTTCACGCGTCATGAGCTCTGCCAGGGCTGCTCGACGGGCCCTGCCTGGTCCCTGCAGGCCCCCGCCACATGTGCCCCGCTGATTCGCTGCACGTCCTTTCTGTGAGGAACGCTGGGCACGACGGGGAGGAGAGCAGACCGGCCTGCGTCTCCTCACCAGGATGGAGGGAAGAGGTGAGGCCCACGGCCGTGCTCCTCGCCAGCGGACAAACCCCAGGCCTGCGCTGCTCGCCGACCCCAGCCACCTGTCTGCCCGAGCAACGGCGCACAGCAGTGGGGCTTGCTCCCCACGCGCGCCTCTGCGCCCACGCTGCAGGCAGTCGGAGGCCGCTCCCTCCTCAGCAGCCAGAGAGCCCTGGGCCTTCTCGCCATCTCTGCAGTCACGGACGGCCCGCCCCGCCCTGCGTCCTGGCCTGTCGGGGACCTCTGTGCGTGCACTTCCACCATGAAAAGCCGCGTGCTCCTAGAGCCTGTCACCACTGTGGGAACCCTCGGTGAGCAGGCAGTGCCCACCGACGGGCACCTGAGCCAGGTGTGCTGGCGTCTGAGGCCCCGAGAGGACTGGGCCTGCTCCTGCCACGGCCAGCACTGGGGGCAGGGCGAGGTGAGGAGAGCCTTCCAGCCGTGTGGCGAGTGCCAGGCACATGCAGCTGAGGCTCTCCAGGCCCCTCCCTCCTAATTCCAGGGCGAGAAGGAGCCGCGGTCCAAGCAGGTGCCTGCGTGCCTGGCGCCGTCCCTCAAATCCAGGCAGAGCTGAGGCTGGGCACTCCTGAGCGCAGCTGGGCCTGCAGCCAAAGCAACCCTCGGGCTCACGAATCTCTTTGTTTGTTTGAGTTGGTTTGATTTAAGTTTTTGTCACTCGTTTCCAAGGGCCTAAAGCAGGCAGAAGAATAGAAAGAAAGTACATTGAGAAGGGACAGAAAGCAGGGCCCAGAGGGGCTGCTTTCAGTCCTCAGCCTGTGCTCACACGCATTCGGGTCTGTGCGGCGGGGCAAGGGGACCGCCGGCCTCGGCTTCCACCTGATCCGCGTGCGTTTCCCCGTCCACGCGGCGGCAGCTTCCTCAGGGACGCTGGGGCCTTGCTGAACATTCAGAAGGGGGCCCCGGCTCGGCGGGCAGCAGGTCTGGGACAGTGGCACGCTGATGCACGCCTAGTGGTAGGCTTTGCGGTTGGTGGAGGACAACGCAGCAGTTTGCCAGTTTCCACGGTATCAGTAGTCCCACGCGGCACAGCCAAGTTCCAGCTTCCAAGGCCAGGCCGCTGGGGCAGTCGGGAAGAGGGTTGCACAATCAGCCCTCAGAGCCACTCCGAGGCTGCCCGGCACTCCTCGCTCTCATCTGGATCTTGCTCTCCAAGCCCCATCAGTCTGGCCTTCCCTGCGGCAGAACCGAGCCCGAGCTGGCTTAAGGAAGGGAGAGAGCAATGCGCTGGCCCGGTGGTGATGAGTCTGTGGTCACCGCTCTGCGGGGAGTCCGAGTGCTCTCTCTGGGCGCCCGGCTTGTCCTCGGAGGTGATGAGTCTGTGGTCACCGCTCTGCGGGGAGTCCGAGTGCTCTCTCTGGGCGCCCGGCTTGTCCTCGGATAGAGTTGCCCTGAGTCTAGACAACCAGCTGCCAAAAGCCTGCTGGTCCTGGTGAGTGCCCTGCACCACAACAGACGCTGTCCCTGGGGCCAGCAGGGCGGTGCGCGGTTAAGGTGCTGGACTCCCCATGTGGTTGACTGTGGTTCCAGTCCCAGACCCGATTGCTTGAGACTCGTGCCTGGCGTGTGTGCATGCCCAAAATCCTGAGAGGAGAATGAAGGAGAAGGGATTGCGGCGTGGCCATCCCCCCTGGGGAGTAATTTCTCGCTTTCTGTCTCTCTCTCTGTCTTTCTGTCTCTCTATCTCTCTCTGTCTGGCGAGCGCATGCGCCCCTATAGCAAAATCCTCTAAAAAAGAGAGAGAGAGAGAGAGAGAGAAACAGAAACCGCTCCCCCCCCCAGGGCAATGACCACGCGGCAACCTCTTCTCATTCAGCTTTTGGGATTTGGGGCATGCATACGCCACGTCCAGGGTTTGAACCAACAGGCACCGTGGGATTAACCTCCAGGCTGCGCTGGCCTGCTTTCCAGTTTTAGACTGAGGACCTTGCACCTTGCTGGGGTTGGTTGGTTATTTTTTATTTATTTATTTATTTATTTTGGAGAGGTTTTTGCTGTAGGGTGCGTGTGCTCACCAGACAGAGAGAGACAGAGAGACAGAAAGCGAGAAATCACCCCCCAGGGGAGATGGCCACGCCGCAATCCCTTCTCCTCCGTTCTCCTCTCGGGATCTTGGGCACGCACGCACACGTGCCCGGCATGAGTTTTAAGCCACCGGGTCCAGGACACGAACTGCGGTTGACTATGTGGGAGTCCAGTAACATAGCCATTACGCCAACTGCGGGTCCCGGAAACATGGTTATTTTAAGGGGCTTCTGTCCCACCTTGGAGGAGGCTGTCCATGCGCGCACCTGGCCCTGACCTATTCTGAGCCAACTCGGCAGCTCTGGCTGGCGCGCGCTCGGGAGTGAAAAGCCCTGCTCTTCAGTGCACTCTTTCCTCCCGACCGGCCCCGCAGGCTCCTGCTCTGGGGGCCTCGCCGGGTTCTTGATGTAGCTCCACAGACTCGCCACTGGGGGCCGCCCCAGCCCAGCCAAGTTCCATGTTTCCGGTGCACTCCTGCTCCAGAAAACTCAGGGCCCATTTTCCTTCTCACCTCTCCTAGGAAAGCTCACATTTTGCTTCTCTCTGTTTTTATTTGCAAACAGCAAAGCTAGTGGCACACAGCCTTCTGGGGTTTTATTTTTGGCTCTGTCCCCAGTCCTGGGTAGCCGCCATTTCAGCAAGTCCCTGGTTCAAATTCAAACGTCCAGACGTCTCTGAAACCAGCAGGAGTCGTGGGTCCTGGAAGCCCCTGGAAAGGGACAGTCTGCCCTGCAGTGGGAGGGCGCCCAGGGTCTGCAAGGGTGGACGCCCAGTTGTAGGCCCTCATTGGGCGGGCTCCTGGGTCTCCCCATCGCAAATGGGCAGGGAGCCCAGCTGGCTGGGGCTGTTCTGATACAGAACTCTGGGGATGGCTCCATGAGCGCCAGCCTGCTCGGAGGGGGGCCTGGGAAGGCCGCCTGGCCTCAGGCTCAGCCCGGCACCTCGCCTGCCTGCGGAAGGAGGGCGCTCGGTGCTCGGTGCGCGCCAGCCCGTCCAGGTCCCAGCAGCTCTGGCCCTTGCTCAGTCTGGGGCTTTTCGACACAGCCGTGGGGGCAGGCGCCCATGATGGGCTGGTGCCGTGTGCGGCTGCCTCGCTCTTTCTGGAGAGCCCGTGTCCGTGCCTGCACAGAGAGAGGCTGCTGAGCGAGAAGGGGCTCCAGAAACACTTCTCAGTAATTCTCCAGTCAGACAGGTGGGTGGACGGACGGACGGACGGGCGGACGGGGCGGACGGAGGAGCGGAGTGCCCTGGAAGGCCATGCGGCACGCAGTCACAGTCTCGCCAGCTCTCCACGGCCGTCCCCTCGTTCTGGCCTCATCTCGGGGCGGTGAGGCTCAGGCTCAGGCGGGCTGTGCCGCTTCCCCAGGTCTCGCAGCAGGGCAGAGGCAGGGCCGAGCGCCCCGGTCACTAACGGCCCTGGTGTCCCGCGGCTGTCCTGGAAACTGCGGCAGTTCTCGCGCTCCCGAGGGACAGCTGAACCCACACAGGCCTGCTTGCCAGCTGACTGAGCCATAGGATGAGCGAGTCAATGGGCCAGCTAATGCGTTCATCCGCTTGTTCACTCACCCAGCACGGGTTCGCGGGTGCCTTCAAGGGCACTTCCTGCCCTACAGCTGCCGATACGGCATGCGCCAGGCGGGAACGGCCCGTCCCGGGAGCGCGGCCGGCCAGCACTGCCCTCAGAGCCCGGCGCCCTGCACCTGCCAGCTCTGTCCAGCGTGCCTGTGTCTACCTGGAAGGGCCACCGTGTGCCTTCTAGGCCCGGCTGCCCTGGACACAGTGGTGTAGATGTGTGAGTGACACGCGTCGAGTCTGAGAGGCAGACTGGCCCGAAGCTGGGCCCTTGGCCATTTGGGGGCCATGAGGGCTCCGGCCAGCCCCACCAGCACAGGTGCAGGCAAAGCAAGAGTGACACCACTCCCGAGGGCCATGGCTCTGTAATGCTGCCATGTTCCACACTCCACGGGTAAAGTGGGACGGGCGTGGCTTTGGGCGATGGGCCTGGATCAGAAGCCTCGTTCCCAAGGACGGCCCACGGCCCACAAACCCTCTCCCGGCAGCTTAAGCCCCAACACGGAGCTACAGAGTCCAGCACCTCCCACAGGCCCTGAGCGGCCGAGAGATTCCTCTTGTGGTTTTAGCCACTCAAGTCGCAGTCGGGACCCAGAGGGGGCCCTCTGCACCGGGGGATGACCACGCCAGGTCACCTGCGACATCACTCCATCCATGGCTCTGCCGGCGTCCTCCAGCCACGGCCCAGCGGTCTCAGTAGCACATGGTGCTCCTTCCAGTTAGAAACTAGGCATTGGCCCAGCCGGGGGGCACGAGCACCACGGTGGGAGGCCGGGCCGGGTGGGAGGCCTGGACAGTGCTCCTGGACCAACCTGAACAGGCCGTGAGTGAGCGCGCCTGGAACCCTCGCTAAGCAGGATGCTGGAGCAGAGGGTTGCAACCCGAGACCCCATCAGGGTCACCTCTCTTTCTCCTTCACTAAAAGAAGGAAGACATCAAACAGGTACGTTTGGGGACCAGCAGTTAGCGTAATGGCTATGTCGCTGGACTCCCATGCAGTCGACTGCTGTTTGAGTCCTGGACCCGGTGGCTTAAACTCATGCCGGGCGCGTGTGCGTGCGTGCCCAAGATCCCGAGAGGAGAATGGAGGAGAAGGGATTGCAGCGTGGCCATCCCCCCGGGGGGTGATTTCTCGCTTTCTGTCTCTCTCTCTCTCTCTCTCTCTTTCTGGTGAGTGCACGTGCCCTATAGTGAAAACCTCTCCAAAAAAAAGAAAAAAAAATAGGTACGTTTGCAGCAGTTGCCGCCGTGTGGCATTGGGACACTGGCTGAGCCGCCACGTCAGGGTCTGGGGATGGCAGCACTAGCACACGCCTCAGAGCCGGGTTCCCCGTGAGCCACTGAGCTGGGGCGCTGGGCACCAGGCCATTGGGAAGGGCTGCGCCACTTGACCCCTCGCTGAGCCGTGACTCAGAAGCAGCATGGCGACAGCCCTGACCCCACAGGGCTGTGGGGACGTGGGGCTCACGGAATGGCGAGCGCCTGCGAAGACCCTGTCTCTGAGCTGTCTTCCAACACTTCTTGGTGACGGGGTTTAAGTTGCTTGGTTTTGCTTTGTTTTTTATTCAAAAGGCTTTCTTTTTTTTTTAATTAAAGAAATGCCTGGAGGCCAGCAGGTGGCATGGTGGTTAAGGTGCTGGACTCCCACATGGCCGACTGGCAGCTTGAAAATCACACTGGGCACATGTGCGTGTGCCCCAAATCCCGAGAATGGAGAAGGGATTGGGGCGTGGCCATCCCCCCGGGGGGGTGATTTCTCAGTTTGTCTCTCTGGCAAGCCTGTGCATCCTGTAGCAAAAATATCTCTTGAAAAAAAAGAAAGGAAGGAAGATCACACCTGGTGTACGCCACGTGTGCCCAAACCCTAGGCGGGAGATGGAGAAGGGGTGGGGCGTGACCACACCGGGTGGATCTCTCATCTCCCTCCCATCAGATCTCTGTCTCCTCCTGGCCACCGCACATACCCACCCGAAACAAACAAACAAACAACACCTTAAAAACGAAATACATAAATAAATACAGAAAAAAGAGACATCGGGAAACCCAGCGGGGTGGTGGACCGGCAGGCCTCTCGGAGCAGCTCAGCGTGCAGTGTCGAGACCTGCCGCCTCCTAGTGGCGATGCTGGGGACCTCCGTCCATTCTGGCACTTGCTGGGAGCCTGCCCGGCCAGGCCAGGTGCCTGGAGGGGTGAGAGAAGCAGACGAGCGCCAGCTTTCGGGGTCCCTACCCTCCCGTGTGTCGCCTCAGCAATACGGCAATCCCTTGTGAGTGACGCTGTGTGACCCCAGTGCAGCCAGGGCCACGGCACCCCCACGGCCCCGATGGGCAAAGTCACCCATATCTCACTGCTGTCGTCTGCAGGGGTCAGCGGCGGGCCCCTGGAGAGCCACTACAGGCTGAAGCAGTTCCACTTCCACTGGGGAGCAGCCAGCGAGTGGGGCTCGGAGCACACGGTGGACGGCCGCGCGTACCCAGCCGAGGTTCGCAGATGTCACCCCAGTAGCACTATCGGTGTGCCTCCTGTGTGCTGGGCCCTGCTGCCGGCGACCCGCCAGCCGCTCTCCAGATGCTGGGGCTCTGGGACCCGGGACTTCCAGCACTCAGCACAGCTGCCTGCCCTGCCCGTGCAGTCTCACCCCCACCCCAAGCTCTCTAGCTTAGAAGAGACTGAGGTTCTGGGTGGCTACGTAACTGCTGATGCTGCACAGCTGGGGTTGAGAACAGCCCACGCTCCCGACAGCCTCTCTCTCAGCTGCAAGTGTGCAGCAGTTACCGGCTGGCAGGGCAGGGGCCCTTTATCAAGACTCTGAAAACCTTTACAGTAGAGGTCATCTTTATTTTAGAGAGAGATTTTTCTCTATAGGGCGCATGCGCTCACCGGAGAGACAGAGACAGAAAGCAAGAACTCACCCCCTAGGGGATGGCCATGCCACAGTCCCTTCTCCTCCAGTCTCCTCTCAGGGCTTTGGGCACGCACGCACACGTGCCTGGTGTATTTTAAGCCACCAAGGTCCATGACACGGAGTCCAGAGACGTAACTATTACGCCATCTGCTGGTCCCAGGATCATCTTCTTAAAGCTACCTGCCAAAATGACAGGGCAAAGAGGACGAGGAGAGAGAAATTTTAGGGAGTGGCTTTTGTAGTTATGTTGGGGCGCTAAGTGGTACCTTATCGATTTCCCCCAACAGTTTACTATTAAAGTTTTCCAAAGCTTTACAAGAAAAAGAAAAGAATAGAAAAGAAAATAGAAAAGAAAAGAAAAGAGAAGAAAAGGAAAGAAAGTAAAGAAAAGCAAAGCAAAGCAAAGCAAAGCAAAGCAAAGGGTACACAACTGTACAGGGAGAACCCAGGAGGCTGCCCCCGGGCCCTGGTCTCTCGCTGGCCCTGTCCACCCCCTCTGTCCTGGATTCCCGGTGCGCTTCTGTTTCAACTTGGTGGTGGCGGACATTATGGAAGTTACATTGTAGTTACGCTAGAACTAGTCCGACACACGCAGCCACAGGCCTGGAGGTGACCTCTGGGGGTCTTCTGAAACGAGTTACATCTGTTGTTATCATTATAGGACATTTAAAGTAGCTACAAAAGAGAACACCAAAGTCTTGCAACACAGCTGCCTTTCATTTAAAGCATGCCTGATGTCTTAGTAACTATCTTCAGCTCTGTTCTTAATGAACAGACACTCTAACAGAGGACAATGCTGCAATGTATTAACAGATAACTGTATCAGAGCTGGGACCCCAGCCTCCCTGCTGCTGCGCTCCCAGGGCTCCTGCCTCTTCCAGCAGCTGCCGGCCTGGGGCTGGGAGGGTGGGCTGGGAGGGTGGCGGGCAGACCCAGCTCCAGAGGCGGGCCCTGCAGAGGAAGAAGGCCCCAGTCAGGGCCTCCCAGACCAGCTGGTGCTCCTCCCAGGCCCGCGGGCATGGCATCCCAGGTGAGTTACAGGTAGGCAGAGAGACCACAGCCACCCCTGGCCCAGATGTGCACAGCCAGGAGCACTGAGACTTGCAGGAGGAAGGTGCCCTGAGCACTGAGACCCAGGCCCCTGGGAGCCCCTAGCCTGCCGGGGTGACCCCAGCAGGGCCCTCGGGGCTTGGTGCTCCTGTTAGAACCTCCGCCACCACCCGGGGCTCGGAAGGAAATCTGGGCAGATGCCAAGTCCCCTCACCAAGACCGCGCTCTCGGCACGAGAAGCTGAGCCAGGCCCAGTATCTGGGCCCAGTGTCCCGCCCGCAGTCCCCCTCCCACCACTGTGACCCCAAGAGCCCTTTCCCAGCCCACGTGACCCTGACTGAACCCTTGTCAAGTCGCAATTCGGATGCAGGTTTGGAGCACGGGCCACACTCCCAGGTCCCGCTGCCGTGGAAACAGGCAGAAGTATGAAGTGAGGACCTGGGTGAAGACCAAGGGTGGGCACAGGCTTAGGAGGAGAAGCAGCCCGCGGGGCGCTGTGGCTCCACTACCTGGTGAGCCCGTGGGGCCAGGGGAGAGCGAACACACCGCCATCCCCGCGGGGCGCTGCGGCTCCACTACCTGGTGAGCCCGTGGGGCCAGGGGAGAGCGAACACACCGCCATCCCCGCTGGCCGGTGTCCACAGGCTCCCGCTCCCCGTGCTGGCAACGCCCAGGCCCTGCCGGCACGCAGGTCCTATCTCGTGCCGAGGCTCTGTCGGTGTGGGAGCTCCAGAGATGCCGGGTGGTGACAGCTCAGCTCCCTGACACCTCCAGGGGACTCGCAGGACTGCCCGCAGACAGGGAAGGGGCTGTTGTTTCCGCCAAGTTACAAAACGTCGGAACGCTCTGTCCTGTCTCAGCTGCACGTGGTTCACTGGAACTCCGGGAAATACCCCAGCTACCAGGAGGCTGCGCTGCGGGAGGGCGGCCTGGCGGTCATAGGCGTGTTTCTAAAGGTAACCCGTGCCGAGGCGGGGCTGGCACTCGCAGCCGGCTTCCTGTGTGGCCTGTGGCCCGCGCGCCCCACCCCATCTCAATAACGTCCTTGTGTCTGTGCCACAGCTGGGGACCCGCCACCCAGGCCTGCAGACGCTGGTGGACGTTCTGCCCCACATAAGGCAGAAGGTAAGCGGTGTGTGCGTGCCCGCGAGGTACAGGCAGTGTCGGCGTGTGCCGGGAGACGCCGGCTCCCTGACGGGGACTGTGTTACTCTGTTCTGGGGGCTGTCCCGTGGGGAAAATCAGAGTGCCAGACTCAGCAGGTCCCCCACATCAGCCATTCCGGCAGCATCCTGAGGAGTTTGGACACACCTGCCCATCACTTTTTCCTGAAATTGATTCCATCTAAAAAGTCCTTAGCTCGTCCTGGACAGTGACACCCACAGGTGACAGTGTGCTCTGACACATGGAGAGAGGTACCGGACTGGCCACGGTGGAGGACACTGGCCCAGGACCAGCAGGTGGCATGGTGGTTAAGTGTGGGACTCCTACATGGCTGACCACAGTTCAAATCCCAGACCTGGCGACTTGAAAATCACTCTGGGCATGCATGGGTACGTGCCCAAAACCCCTAGAGGAGAAGGACTGTGGCATGGCCATTGCACCCGGAGGTGATCTCTGACTTCCCCCTCACTGTCTCTCTCTGGTGAGTGCACACGCCCTATGGCAAAAACCTAAAAAAAAAAAAAAGAACACTGGCCCGCATGCCACTCTGCAGAGCCCTTTGGAAAGGATTTACGGTCAGCCCTGTCCGGGAGAGGGGGCGCTGAGCCAGCAGCCGGCCAGTGGCAGGTGCGCTCCATATAGACCGTGTGGCTCTGTGTGCGTGCGGCACTGAGCAGCCCCCGACGATGGCAGGGCGGGGACACTGCTGCTCTCCCAGCCTGAGAGATGACCTTGACGGCGAAGTGCACGTCCCCGGGGATGTTGTTTGCTCAGTACAGAAGAATTCCCGGGCACGGGGACGGGTGAGCTCCCACTGTCCCACAGCGAGCTGCTCCAGGGGCAGTCACGACACCATTGCGGCTGTGCGTCGCTGTCCCCTGACGGGGGCCTGTGGGACTGAGGCCAGATCCCCGCAGTTCCAGCTGTCAGCGCAGGGACTCTCAAGGCCGAGGTGCAGAAGCCACCGCCTCCCCCTGTTCCTGCTCAGTTGCAGCCAGAACTAGACCTGGAACAGACCTGGACAGACAGGGACAGACCTGGACAGACCTGGACAGACAGGGACAAACCTGGACAGACCTGGGACAGACCTGGACAGACAGGGACAGACAGGGACAAACCTGGACAGACAGGGACAGATCTGGACAGACCTGGACAGACCTGGGACAGACCTGGACAGACCTGGGACAGACCTAGACAGACCTGGACAGACCTGGGACAGACCTGGACAGACAGGGACAGACAGGGACAAACCTGGACAGACAGGGACAGATCTGGACAGACCTGGACAGACCTGGGACAGACCTGGACAGACCTGGGACAGACCTAGACAGACCTGGACAGACCTGGGACAGACCTGGACAGACAGGGACAGACAGGGACAGACCTGGACAGACAGGGACAGACCTGGACAGACCTGGACAGACAGGGACAGACAGGGACAAACCTGGACAGACAGGGACAGACCTGGACAGACAGAGACAGACCTGGACAGACCGGGACAGACCTGGACAGACCTGGACAGACAGGGACAGACCTGGACAGACATGGACAGACAGGGACAAACCTGGACAGACCTGGGACAGACCTGGACAGACAGGGACAGACAGGGACAAACCTGGACAGACAGGGACAGATCTGGACAGACCTGGACAGACCTGGGACAGACCTGGACAGACCTGGGACAGACCTAGACAGACCTGGACAGACCTGGGACAGACCTGGACAGACAGGGACAGACAGGGACAAACCTGGACAGACAGGGACAGATCTGGACAGACCTGGACAGACCTGGGACAGACCTGGACAGACCTGGGACAGACCTAGACAGACCTGGACAGACCTGGGACAGACCTGGACAGACAGGGACAGACCTGGACAGACAGGGACAGACCTGGACAGACCTGGACAGACAGGGACAGACAGGGACAAACCTGGACAGACAGGGACAGACCTGGACAGACAGAGACAGACCTGGACAGACCGGGACAGACCTGGACAGACCTGGACAGACAGGGACAGACCTGGACAGACCTGGACAGACAGGGACAGACCTGGACAGACCTGGGACAGACCTAGGACAGACCTGGGACAGACCTGGACAGACAGGGACAGACCTGAACAGACCTGGGACAGACCTGGACAGACCTGGACAGACAGGGACAGGGCGTCCCCAGCTGGCCTCCCTCTGGCTCCCGTGGGGCAGGTGTGGGTGCGGAGGGCTGGCGTGACGTCCCACCTGCTGGAGTCTGTGCCCTTTGGGGGAGGCGCTGGAGCACCCCTCCAGGGCTGGCTGCCCAGCGTTCTGGGCAAACCACAGGGAGGAAGGCGTGGGGGTGACAGGGGGAGCACTGAGGGCCAAGCACGGCCGATGCCAGGGCTCAGTCTTCCCCCACGAGTGGGGGCTGGACTCTCAGGGAGCAAGACCCTTCAAGGAGAGGCGGCCTGGCCACAGAGGGCCCGTGGGGCAGGACGGGGAGGGGACACGGCAGACCCTCTGGCCCTGCCACTTCCCGGAGACAGGGCTTCTGTTCTGGGAGTCTCTGTTGTAATGTAGCGCGACGTGTGGGAGAGCTGGGCTCCCTGGGTTCGAAGCCCGGACTGGCTGTGCAGTTCTGGGCAACGTCCTCACCTGTGACCTGCGACATCAGCAGCATACATTGTAACACGTCACCATCGGGACCACCATGGGGTACATGCAGTGCCTGGGCCCCAGCGGGGTGGCTAGCTGGTTCAGGCGGCAGCCTGGGTGAGTGAAGGCAGGCCTTCACGTGGGTTAGGGACGACGTGGCACAGGACGATGCAAAGCCGTGTGCCATCCCCACAGTCAGCGCAGCCTGTGTCACCAGGGGCTCAGAGCTGACTCGGAGCACGCCCCTGCGCACCCATGAGGCGCAGCCTTGCTGTGGATGGCGTCTCAGACTCTCCTCCAGTGGAGAGTGGCGCAGGCAGGGTGGGGTGGCAGCAGCAGCTCGGGCACCCTGTGGGACTTGGCAGGTCCCTGACTGACCCCCGAGGGCTGCCTGCGGCTGGGGAGCCAACACCCTACCCTAGGACACAGGTCACGGCACTCACCGCCTCGCTGGCCGCGCCGCTGGTGACGGCTGGGGGCTGCCCCGTACGCGGGCTCTGAGTGAGCGGCCCCTGCGCCAGGGGCCTCTGCAGCACGGATCTCGGGGAGCCGACCTCCGCAGTGCTCAGGGCGCCAGGGCAAGTTTGGGCCCAAAGTCAGGAAGCACCTGCTTCTGTTGTCTGCTGCCGCCCCACCCACCCCTGCCCAGGTTCACGGCCTCATCTGACTCCACACTCCTGGCAGGCCCCGCGGGCTCTCCCTCTCCCACACGGAGGCGGAGGCACCCGAAACTCAGAGAACTGAGGGACCTGCCTGGAGACACACGGCTGGGGCCACAGCCAGCTTTTGTCTGTTTTAGCTCTGCAAGGTCACATGCACTCACAAAAGAGACACAGAGAAGGGGAAATGAGAGACCCTTGCCCGGAGGACGGCCGCGCGCAATCCCTTCCCCCCAGTGCCCCTCTCGGGACTTGGAGGCGCCCACACACGTGGCTGGCCGCCCCAGGCTCCATGAGGGATGGGCAGCCCGAGACCCACTGTGTGCTAACCCGGCCCTTCCCGGCCGCCAGCCGACCGGGTGTGTGCAGACGGGGCCCAGACTCGCGTTGGGGGCCCCGCGGGAGAGCTCCGTAGCACGTGGCTGCCCCGAGTCCCACGGCATTTCAGAGGAAGGACCCAGAACTCCCGAGGACGACGCTGGGACT
This sequence comes from Tupaia tana, assembly GCA_026018925.1. Classification (NCBI taxonomy): domain Eukaryota; kingdom Metazoa; phylum Chordata; class Mammalia; order Scandentia; family Tupaiidae; genus Tupaia; species Tupaia tana. Next base: position 1,748,697 of record JAKSZU010000018.1, read on the forward strand.
GCCTAGATGCTCTTTTTCTGGCCAGTGGCTGGCAAGTCTGATTGGCACGGAGCAGAGCGGGGGCCCACGGCTCCGGAGGGTCCCTGAAGGCCCAGGGACAGGGGAGAGCTGGCCTCAGAGCACATCCACGGCTCGAGCAGGTCGTCTGTACCTGCCTCACCTCCTGCATGGGGAAAATGGGGACACTTCCCAAAGGTGTCACCTCGGTGGGTAGGGCGCCTGTGTCCCACGGCGAAGGTGGCCTGTGTGCTCACAGGTGACAAGGCTGCACGACCGAGTGGCCATCAGCAGGTAGAGGAGGGAAGAGCTGATGCCACTACGACACGGCCACCCTTGAAAACAGGCTCGCAGTGGGACGGTGGCCACGGGGGCCGCCGCGTGACCCCACTGGCAGGGAAGTCCTGACGAAGACCCCGAGACAGAAAGGGCGCAGACTGGACATTGCCGCGGGGTGCGGGAGGGCCGGCCGCGCCCACGCTGTCATTTAGGGTGAGGAAGGCTGTCAAGTGCTGAAGCCACCAGCCTTCTGAAGGGCAGAGGCCACTGCAGGCCACTGGGCTTCAGCCCGAGGGCCAGGTCCTTTCCTGCCTGTGCGAGAGTGGCCGGGGCTTCGGTCTGCACTCTCCGGCGGTGCAGGATCGCGCCCCCTCGTGCCGCGCACTGGCTGCCGGCGCTGAGCGTCCCCGTCTCTGTGCAGGAGCGCCACGTTTCTTGTAGCTTCCGAGCGTGATGGCCGTGGCCTCAGAGACTTTAGCTCAGGACAGGGGTTCCCTCCCAGCACTGCGGCCGCACTCAGCGGGGAGGGGCGCCCGCTCCTTCCTGCGCTGGAAGAGAACGCACTGTGCTCTCACCTCTCAGGATGCACGGGTGGCCATGGGCCCCTTCGACCCCTCCTGTCTGCTGCCCGCCTGCCGGGACTACTGGACCTACGCGGGCTCCCTCACCACCCCACCACTGGCTGAGTCGGTCACCTGGATCATCCAGAAGCAGCCCCTCGAGGTGGCTCCGGACCAGGTGAGTAGGCCCTGCAGGGTCTGGGGAGCCCCCTGGGCGGCCCCCGAGCAGCAGCCTGCTGAGATGGGCAGAGGGCTCCTGGCACCATTGTCCAGCACAGGAAGGGCAGACACCACCCGTTGAAATAGGAGCTGGTGGGACCAGCAGTTAGCGTAATGGCTGTCACTGGACTCCCACGTAGTCGACCACGGTTCGAGTCCCGGACCTGGTGGCTTAAACTCACACCGGACGCGTGTGCATGCGTGCCCAAGATCCCAAGAGGAGAATGGAGGAGAAGGGATTGTGGCGTGGCCATCCCCCTGGGGGGTGATTTCTTGCTTTCTGTCTCTCTCTTTCTCTGTCTTTTTGGTGAGCGCACGTGCCCTATAGCAAAAACCTCTCCAAAAAAAGGAAAGAAAGAAAAAAAAAAAAAAAAAAGGAAAGAAAGAAATGGGAGCCAGCGAGGTGGGGCCCGGGGTCTAGTGATCACGGCTCTTTCCCGACACTGAGAGTTAGCAGGAAAGAGAGCCCGGGGGTGAGGGGGACTGGGGACAGGCACTGTGCCAGATGCAGTTACATGGTGGCTTGGGGCCCACCTGGCAGGCGTCCTGAGGGCATGGTGAACAGGATCGCACTTGTTCTCCCATCTGTGTTGGGGAAAGTGGCCCAGGTGACAGGACTTTGGGCACAAGGCTCCTGCACCAGAGGGGACCTGAGTAAGGACCTGCTCAGCCTTAGAAAACGCTAACGATGAAGACACAGCATAGACGCATGCTGAATGCCATTAAAGAGCAGGATCGCAGAGGGAGGGCCGACTCGAGTTTGCTGCATTTGTGGGGGTGATAGAGCAGTAAGAAACATGGGTGGCAGGGGCCTCCTCACGTCTGCCTGAAGAGGTTATGGGACTACACATGAGAGAGAAAAGTCCGGATGGACCGTGTCAGTCAGCTGCGATGATGCTGTGTAACAAGTTGTCCCTGACTCCAGAACAGAGCTTTTACTGTTCTTACCTGTAGATCCGTGGGTTGGCGGGGGGCTCTCGGGCTCTGACGGCTGAGCTCTGCAGACGGCTGTGGGTGGAGGTGGGCCAGCGTCTCTGACGCTTCCCGGAACAGTGACTACGGGGTGGGGGGTGTTCCCGTGGGCACTGGCAGAATGTCCAAGCATGCTCGCAGCCCCCTCGCACGGGGTTGCCACACGCTGAGTTGGAGCAGCTCCGAGGGCGGGGCCGAAGCCTGTGGTGAGGGAGGAAGCACCTGGCACTTTCTGGGCGACACCCTAGCCCTTCACACAGGTGCACATCAGAGATTCGGAGCCGTCATCGGGGTGGGGGTCGGCCGCGGTTTATTTCCTTCCCTTTCCTGGACTAAATACTCTAACACATTATATGTACATAGGATACGAACATACACTATTTATTATATAATCTATATTACATGTATTTTATGTAGTGTTAATATAGATTACGTGTGTATACACGTGTGTGCACACAGACCCGTGTGCGTGTGTACATGTATGTAAACCGCGCTCTTTCTCTCTGGAAGTCTCAAGCGTCTGCAGCTAGCCTGTCCCCAGTGGTCTGGAGCTCGGGGCTGACAAGCAGGCACCCACGCAGCTGCCTCCGGGCCAGGTGGGCAGTCCTGGTGGCCGCACAGCGCTCACCCACGCTGGCTCGGAGCTGCTCGGAGCTGCTCTCCCAGGCCAGAGTGCTCTGTGAGAGTTCGGACGTGAAACCTTTGCTCTGAGATGGGGTGCAAGTTATCCGCCCTGCCCCAAACCAGCACGGTCATACACACGGGGAAGGCCTCGGTGGAGACGTGGCCCCTCGCCCCCAAGAACCTCCTGTCACCCCACTCACGTGCTTGTCACCAGTGGCCTCTCCGTGTGGGACGGCGGGGCAGGAACAACGGCGTTCGCAACAGCTCGTTGGGGGCTGGCGGGAACCGGGCGTGCGGGGTGGCGGGTTAGCACAGAGGCAGAGCGGGGCGCTGGGTCTCCGGGGCTGTGGTGGGAGGGCGTGGCCTTTCTGAGACCCGGGTGTGGACAAGTTCCCTGCCTGGGGCGGGGGCAGACCACGACCCAGGGGCTGCCTGGCCTGCCGTGTGGGTCACGCCACAGCTGGGAGCTTCCTTAAATATGGACGTTCTCCTCACATAGTTCGTGACCGTGTTCTGAGAACAAGGGCCATACGTCAAAAGGGCCTTCAGCCCCGGAGTGGAAAGTGAGCCCAAACACTCCTCTCTGCTTATGTGACACGAGTCGGTCGTCTGTCGCTGTGTGACTCACAGCTCTGAGTCGCGGTCTCTCCCAGTCTCCGGCGTCCGCGGGTTAGGGATCCAGGCGGTCCTGGCTTGCGACCTCCTGCAGTGGTAGACGCGTGTGAGCTGGGGCCGCAGCTACCTGAGAGTCTGGGGCTGAAGGACTCACCCCCTAAGTGGCTCGCTCAGGTGGCCAGAAGGGGGTGCTGGCCTGTCGACTGGAGGCCTCGGTCTCCTCACAGCATGGCAACTGGGTCCCCAGAAAACGAGGTCCTAGAGACCACGAGGGGAGCCACAGCCCTCCGCGACCTGGCCTTAGGGGTCGTGGCTCCCACCGTGCTCCATCTGTCTCTTGGGGCTGCCCCTGCTGCAGCGTGCCCCTCCATACCTGCACCGTGTCGCTCTCGTTGCAGCTGTCAGCCTTCCGCACGCTCCTGTTTTCCGCACTTGGCGAAGAAGAGAGGGTGATGGTGAACAACTACCGGCCCCTGCAGCCCCTGATGGGCCGGAAAGTCCGCTCGTCCTTCCCGGCCCCTGAGGGGGGAGCGAGGCGCTGAGCGCATTCTGCCCACGCTGGCAGGCAGAGCTGACCGCGGAGGAGGAAATACTGCTCCCAGGCGCCGGTCTGATCGTGTGTGACCTCTGAAATTAAAAACGAAGAAGGAGATCATTGTTCTACTCGACACATGCTCAGCTGCAAGGAAAGGAAAGGGCTTGGAAGAAGCTGACGCGCGTAGGGAGCACGTGGCAGCTCGTGGGACAGAGGGTAGGTGCAGGAGCCGCAGGGCCCAGCGAGCCACCCCTGCCCACGGTGCCACACAGCCCTCTCTCAGCTCCGCCTGTGGCTACCCCCGTAGTCCCTGGGCCACGCAGAGACAGGGGCTAACGTCCTTCTTTCCCAGTCCCTAGACTCTGAGGCCCCCGTGCCCTAGAGCCACTGGAATAAGGCGCTGCCGTTTTGGTGGCTTAGAACAACAGACATTCATTCTCGGATGGCTCGGGAGGCCAGGGGTCTGAAGGCCAGCGTCGACAGGGCTGGTTTCCCCCGGAGGGCCTTGGGGAGGAGCTTTCCTAGTCTGGTTCCGTCTCTGTTGGCGCGGGGCGCCTTCCTCCATCCTCAAATTGCGTTGCCAACCTCTGCTTTCGTGTCTCCTCTGACCTTGTGCCCACTCCCCCTTTTACAGGACCCTGGGTCTCCCAGGGGAGCCGGGAGCGTCGCCGCCTCTGGCCCTGACCTGAGCACACTGCCAAGGCCCTGTACCACGTAAGGTCTCGTGGCCAGCTGTGGGGCCGTTATCCCTCTGGCCACGTCTCTACCTGTGTGACCCTGGCATTGGGAGGGCTGGGCAGGAGCTGGGGGCCCTTGAAAGTGGCCCTGGGGCAGCGCGGGCAGGTGAAGAGACGTCAGCATTTTGACTGAACTGCCCCTCGGTGGTGCCCTGAACTCTGGCTCCTGGCTCAGCCCTGCCCTGAGCAGAGGTGGGAGGCCTAGCGGATGGACCGGCTCCTCTCATGCCCGTCGCGGCCACACCTGGGGCGAGGGGGCAGGCACTGGCCTCGGCGGGTACCCTCTCCCCGGCCACTGGGTGTCTCTCTGTCCTGAACGGGGCTGGTCTCTGCGCAGTGAGCTGCCCTGCAAGCTCCCGTAGCCTCTTGTCGCGGGGCCGACTCATCCTGCTCTGGGGGCCGCAGTCCCTGCAAACACGCCCGCCTCCACCTGGGACCTCCGCCCCGAGGATCCAAGAGGCTCACTCCTCCCTCGGTCCCCTTGCTGGGGAGACCTCCCGCCGCGATCTAAAACAGCACCCGTCCCCACCGTCACCCCACTCTCCCCGAGCCCTCCCCGTGACCCCTCCACGCGGTCCTGTGGTCTGCCCTTCTGCTGCCACGTAGGCCCGAAGGGCACAGGCAGGCTGCCTGGGGTGGCCAGGCCGTGTCCCAGGGCCTAGGGCGAAGCTCTCAGCCCACCGAGGGCGAGAGGAAGCCAGGCCTGACCCACCGTCGCCTGCGGTTCCTGGCAAGTGCCGAGCTGAGAGCCTCTGCTGGAGCCAGCTCAGGCGCGGCCCGGTTACTTGCTGGGAAGGATTCTCATCAAGTGGAGACTGAAGCATTGGGTGTTTTTATTTTTGTTACTTTTTTCTTTGGAGAGATTTTTGCCATAGGGTGTGTATATTCCCCAGAGAGAGAGACAGAGAGCCAGAAAGTGAGAAATCACCCCCGGGGGGATGGCCATGCTGCCATCCCTCCTGCTCCGGTCTCTTCTCAGGATTTAGGGCACGCATGCACACGCACCCGGTGTGTCAAGCTACTGTGTCCAGGACACAAACCGCCACACGGGAGTCCAGCGCCTTAGCCACTGCGTGGTTGCGGGACCCGGTTCAGTCTTGTTATCTGCCTCCGCTAAGCAGTTCCCTCGGTGGGAGGCGCACCTGCCAACACCCTGCCGGTCACTTCCCCAAACGACCCTTCTGGCAGAGAAGCAGGCCAGGCCGGGCTGTCTCCCAGGTGCAGGATGAGCTCCGGGCCGTGTGGGAGGTGAAGGATAAACAGACTCGTCGTGGGCCACAAGTAACGTCTAAGATCAAAGAAAGGGCCTACCGTGTGGTTTGTTGTGGCAGAAGTTTCCTCTTCCCGATCACAGAGCCTGCTGGGCTATCGCAGTTCACAGCCCGGTGCCGGCTCCTCGGCGTCCAGCGGAAGCACCGGAAAGCGGCCCTCGCCGCCCGAGCGCTCTCCCTGAGCAGCTCAGCCCCCACCGGGCCCAGCTTGCTGCGCTGCAGCGGTCTGTCCGCGGGCAGCCGGACAGGCTCCGTGCCGGCCGACGGGGCCCGAGACGGAGGTCACGGCCGCCCCAGGGCACTGGACGGGTGGGAGGCTCCAGCTGCTGCAGACAGGTGGTGTCGGGGACGGCTCACAGACCAGAGCCTGCCGAGGCCGCCACTCCATGTGGGTGCGTTCGTGCGACACTTCGGTGCAGGGAGAGCACTTTGCCACCCCCTCGAGAGCTGAGAGCTGCGGCCTGAGCCTCTGCAGACGGAGACGGGCAGGGAGCCGCCAGGCCCACCTCCGGACTCCTGCCTGTTAGCAAAGCAGATGGGGACTGGGGTGCGGGAGGATCCACAGGGGAGACTGGGGTGCGGGAGGAGCCACGGGAGGGGCTGCAGGAAGGACGGACCCGGGCCCTCGTCAGGTCACCGTGGGGCCGACACGCGGTCCTCCCTCGCCCCTGCCTTGGTGCCCAGGGCACCCGCCTGCCTGCTGACAGGCCATGCAGGCCTCCACTCACGAGACCGCTGACACCATGAAGCACCTGGACCGTTGGGGATTCATGTCCCCGACGACCCGGAGGGACCGACCAGCTGCTGGGAGAGCAGAGCCCACACTGGCGTGTTGGCCCCACTTCTGAGCCAGCCCGGCCGGCTGGGGGTGAGGTGTCCACGCGCACCACTGTCCTCACCTATGAGGTGGGCCCAGGGGGCAGCCGCCCGCGAAGCCTCGGGGCAGTTTACGACCTGGGCTCAAGTGCCCCGGGCGTCACCAGCAAGGAGCCACACAGCCCCGTGCAGTTGCGGCAGGAAGCCCACGACACCGCCCCAGCCTTTGATGGGCCCTGAGGCTCTCGGAGGCTGGCGCACGCCCCGCCAGGTCCAGGGTGATGACCAGAGCACTTAGGAAAGGAAACCGCATCTGTGCACGACAGCGGGCCCTGGGCCGCAAAGTCGGCCACTGAGACCTGAGGCCGCGGGTTCCAGCCCTGCTCAGGCCTCCTGGGCTCCGGAGGCCCCTCCATGGGCAAGGGACGCAGCGGCTGGAGGGCGGGGTCTCGAGGCGTGTGTCTGGGGAAGGGCAGAGGGCAGCAGGCAACTCCCCATGACCGTCCACTTCCACGGGGACTCGGGGTGGGAGGGCAGGAGGGCCCACCGCAGGCCTGGGCTTCATCGCCCGGCAAGACATGGCTGACCTTCCTCCTCACAGCCGACTGGGGACTGTCCTCTGAGCGGCCTGGTGGCTTCATCTCCTGAAGGCGCTTTTCCTGTTTCTGAAAACTGGTGTTGACTGAGACACGGAGACCCTCCGGGAGTGGCCCCAGCCCGGACTCACTGCGCCGAAGCCACAGACAAACCAGAGGAAGAGACGTTGACTCCGGGCCGCCTGAGCACCAGTACGAAGTCAGCCAAGGGCAGCCTTCGCTGGGGCCCTGCGCAGGCCAGTCGGGCTCAGCAGGGAGACGGTTCTCCCGGGCCTGATGGCGGCTTATGGTGGCCCTGCGGAGTTCTGGCTCGGCTTTTGAAGTTCAAGGTCGCCTTCCTTTGCTTTTATGTTATTTTCTTGTCTTGTGAAAGTACAAATGAGGGACAGCGCCTGTCCCAGCACGCTCCCTGCCCCGCCCTCGGGACGTTCTAGGGCTGACCTTGGAGCCAGGCTCACCCAGGTGGCCATGGCCCGAGAGACGGTGCTCCGGCCACCCCAGGTGCGGAACAGACGGGCTTCCGTGGGCCTCACGCAGAAGGCGAGCAGGTGCTGAGCAAGGGTGCCCTGGGCACTTCTCAAACAGGATGGCGCTGGGAGAGGGCCTGCTGCTGAACACACCCTCAGGTGCTTCCTCTGTCTCTCCCTCTCCCTCCCCTCCTCTCCTTCCTCTGGTGCACACACACGCCCACCAAAGAATAGAACTCAAACCAGCTGGTGGCATGGTGGTTAAGGCAACCACATCCCAGTGGCCAACTACATGGTTCAAGTCCTGGACCCAGTGACTTAGAAATCACGCCCAGCGTGTGCGTGCACACCCAGCATCCCAAGAGAAGGAAGGACAGGAGCGTGGCCATTCTCCAGGGGTGTTTTCTCCCCTTGCCCCTCTCTGGCAAGCAGGGGCACTCACGCGGTGAGGACAGACCAGGCTGTGGGCTCCCTGCCCCGGGGATGGGCCTGCACTCCTAGCCCCACTCCACCCACTTCTCCATCACAGCACGCCGTTGAGACAGAAGCCTGGAACGTGTGCATGCTCGTTTTCTAACCTACCTAAACCAGCAGCAAACCCGGCCCTGCAGTGTCTGCCTTTGCTCCCAGCCAGGACTCGGCAGTCGCAGGCTCCGGGCTGCAGTTCCAGGTAAAAGGTTTCCCACATCCACCAGGGGAACTTCAGAACAGGCCCATGAACCCACTCCAAGCCAGAGGGACTCTGAAGGATGGGTGTGGGTCTCCTCTCCACAAGAACAGTGGCCTGTCCCAGTGGCAGAGGTGTCCCCAGGAGCAGCTGAATGAAGGCGTCTTCTCTAGGTATCTGCCACTGGGTACATGCGCTTGCCAGGAAGAAGCCGGGAGAGAGAGACAGGGGAGGCCACGCTGCAGCCCCTTCTCCTCCCTTCTCCTCTCGGGGTTTGGGCACGCATGCACACGTGCCCGGTGTGAGTTTCAAGCAGCCAGGTCCAGGACTCAAACCGTGGTTGGCCACGTGGGAGTCAGCATCTTCACCCCCATGGCACCTGCTGGCCTGCAAAGTTCTCTTCCCACTGGAAGACTCCCAGGCTGGTGATCTACTGGCTGGCTACGGGGTGGCTGCAGATGTGCTCGGGCCAGAGCCGGCCGCCTGTCTCCTCAACCACGAACAGGGACCGACCGTAGTCACTGCAAAAATAAACGTCATGGGACCAGCAGTTGGCGTAATGGCTATGTCGTTGGACTCCCATGTAGTCCACCGCGGTTCGAGCCCCGGATCCAGTGACTTAAACTCACACCGGGTGCGCATGCGTGCGTACCCAAGATCCCAAAAGGAGAATGGAGGAGAAGGGATTGCGGCATGGCCATCCCCCCGGGGGGTGATTTCTCACTTTCTGTCTCTCTCTCTGTCTTTCTGGTGAGCGCACACACCCTATAGCAAAAACTTCTCCAAACAAACAAATAAATAAATAAATAAACGTCACGATGCATCTCTAAGGTCTGGCCCTGCCCAGCAGGCAACATGTGCCGTCACACACGCATCCTCGCAGACACAGCATGACACTGGGCATGGCCAAGGAGCCCTGCCTCCCGGGCACGCAGAGCACGAGTGGCTTTTCCAAACCTTCCTCCCTCCCACCTGCCACAGGGGCCGCGCCCCGGAGCATCGCAGGCAGGACCAGCCACTTCCACCTCCGGAGATCCCTGAGGAGCTGTGCCCCGGGGAATGATGAGGGCAAGGGCCTGAGTGGCAGGGCGGCAGGTGCTCAGACTGCCACGCTGGTGTCTGCCGGGCGACAGGCGGCGGGAAGACTCGTGTCATGGTGAGAGAACAAAGCACCGTCCAGTGCCCTCCGGTCCACTCCCCACTGCCACCACACAGGCCCGGTCAGACGGAGACCTGCCGAGAGTTCACACGCAGCGGCCGTCGGCCAGCGCCTGCCATTCCTGCCGCAGCAGGGCCGTGGAGGCTCTTCCCCCCCAAGCCCGGCCCTGCAGCCCCGAGACCCCAGCCAGGGGAGGGGCCTCCCAAAAGGGGCGATGGTCTACATGGTGCGACTCTGACCAGAGAAGCAGCCTCTCCAAGGCCAATCTGCCCTGCTGCAGGGCGCTGGGGAGACGTTTCCCTGCAAAGCACAAGTGACCCGGAGGCCAGGTCACACTTGGCCACTGGAGGGACAGCTGTGGCTGCAAAACTGCAGTGTCCCAGGTCAAGAGGCAGCTGTGGGCTGCCTCCGCAGCACGGCTCAGGGCCCACACGGCGCGGCCTCAGAATGAGGCCCCTCATCATTCTGCTCAGGTCCGAATCACAAATGTCAGCTCTTTTCTTTTCTTTCTTTCTTTTTTTTTTTTTTTTTTTTTTTTTTTGGAGAGGTTTTTCGCTATAGGGCGCGTGCGCTCGCCAGACAGACAGAGAGACATAGAGACAGAAAGTGAGAAATCACCCCCCAGGGGGGATGGTCACGCCGCAATCCCTTCTCCTCCATTCTCCTCTCGGGATCTTGGGCACGCACGCACACGCGCCCGGCGTGAGTTGTAAGCCACCGGGTCCGAGACGCGAACCGCGGTCGACTACGTGGGAGTCCAGCGACATAGCCATTACGCTAACTGCTGGTTCCCTTTTTTTTTTTTTTTTTGAGAGGTTTTTGCTATAGGGCGCATGCACTCGCCAGACAGACAGAGAGAGACAGAAAGCGAGAACTCACCCCCAGGGGGGATGGCCACGCCGCAATCCCTTCTCCTCCGTTCTCCTCTCGGGATCTTGGGCACGCACGCACATGTGCCCAGTGTGTTTTAAGCCACCGGGTCCGGGACGCCAACTGTGGTTGACTACGTGGGAGTCCAGTGACATAGCCATTACGCTAACTGCTGGTCCCAAGTTCTTTCCTTTAAAAAAAAAAAAAAAAATTAGTGAGCGATAGACAGCACCCCGAGCAGGACCTTGGCACTGGGACTCACCCCAGCCTCCGCAGACTGTGGGTGTGCTCAGAGGCCACTAGATGCAGACCCGACACGTGGCACAGCCTTGCAGAATGTCACGTTTTACCACTGCTGCTGCCCGCCCCGCTGAGCATAGGCATGGCTTGTTCATGGTCACTTCTCTCCCACCATGCAGATGCACAGCAGTGTTTACCCAAGCAAACCCACGGGACACTGCTTTCTTCCAACATTGGCTATTATCTTTTTAAAGCTACAATAAACAACCAGGCATCCAAAGCACAGCACATAACCTTATTTCCTTAGAGAAATTTCTAGATGCGGAACTGCTAGATCAAAAGGAACACACTATTTTTAAGGCTTTTGATAGGAACTCCCGAACTTCCTTCTATAGAAATCTTCGCGTTTCTCCCTGTCAGGCTTTGTGAGAATAAACGATGACTTTGTTTTAAGTTTTTAAATAATTATTTTAAATTTTATTTATTATTACTATTCCTTAATGTGCTGTAGGGCACGTGTGCTCACCAGAGAGACAGAGACAGAGACAGTGAGAAGACAAGTCACAGGCAACATGTGTTGACACAGGTACCACGCCAGGTCCGGACCCGCACTGCGGTCAACCATGTGGAAGTCCAGCGCCCCAACCACAACGCCACCTGCTGGCCCAAATGACGTGACTTTCAGTGAACCAGTGGCTGGAGCCGAAAAGCCCGCTAACGGTACCAGCTACTGACCAGCGTGTAAAAACAAAGCTGGGCGACTAAGTCCACCAGGGGGCGCTGTTTGCTAAGACTTGGTTTCGGGCAAAGTTAGGATTTTCACCACCTTGTATCACACAAGCTAGGTCTTCAAAAACCTCGTGGAAACTGTATATTATGAAAAAACTATGCACAAATTTAAAAAAGTGTTTCCATGGAAATAAACTCGTATTTTAATTCCATTTTTTTCACAGACTGTTTGAAGGCTCTCATACATCCTAGGATGTCATGCAGGGACCAACAAAGGCCAGCAGGTGATGGTGTAATGGCCAGGGACCTGCCGATGCCGAGGTCCCCAGTGGCTTCTGCGGAGCCCAACCTTGACTCCGCTCCCAGCTCCGGCGGCCCTGGACCAGCTCACCTGGACCTGCCTGACCCTGTGACCGTCCTCTGGCCCTCCGAGAGCCTGCTGTGACCTCAGCTTATCCTGGCTGTCACGTGTGCTCGTGTGTGTGTGTGTGTGTGTGTGTGTGTGCGTGTGTGTGTGTGTCCAGGAGGAGCCGCACCTGCCGCAGAGTGGAAGGCAGCCCAGGACACACCGGCAGGAGACTTGCGGTGTAAACGGGCTGTGGTGACCCAGGGGATCCCTTCCCGCTGAGACTGTCAAGCCTGAGCTACGAATGACAGAAAGGGGGGTGGTCTAAAGGTAAAAGGACCAAGGAGAAGTGTGACAGAGTGGAGCAGTGTACACGCTGGGGATCGAAGGACAGGGTACCGGCCACTCACTGCAGAGATGGCTTACACAGCTCTGCCGGCTCAGTTTTTTCGTCTAAACATGGCCCTAAAACTGGGCACCTACCCCGTCGAGTGGGAAGCTGCATGGTGTGGACAGTGGGCTCAGTGAGCTTGCCTGGCTGGCGGAAGAGCAAGGACCGCAGAGTGAGTGTGGGGGCTCCTGTGCGCGACCCATAGGCCACCGCCCCAGGATCTGTGTGACTTCTGTCTCCTCCGCCTGCGGGGTTTCACCATGGCCACACGCCTGGCACGCGGGGTGCTGTATAACGCACTTTGGTATTGCTTGGCCCAGCGCCCCGAGGTGGGGTTCCGACAGGCGGGACATCCTGGCTGCAGCGCAGGCCGGAGGATGAAGTGGGCACCAGGCCTCCCACTGCAGCTGCTCGACAGAGTCCTGCCTCTGCAGAGGCCACAGCCAGACGCCCGGCGTGGACACCGGGCTCTGAAGCCTGGGGAGGTTTGCCCTGGGCGGCTGAACGTCCCCTGGAACTAAGGCCCCCCGTCTGGTCTGGGTGGGAGGGACCGGCCTGGCCCCGACCTTGGCTGGGGTCCTTTCCTGCTCACTGGCAGCCGGATTCCTGCCTGTTTCCAGGCCGCGGGTGCCCATGCCATCCTGCCTGTCCTCTGCCCGCTGGCCTGGTTACTCAGCAGCCCCTCCCACCTGGCGCTGCTCACACCCCGGGATCGCGCTAGGGCCCAGCAGTGAAGCCTGCGTGTGGGTCCCCGCTCGATTTGGACATTGGGGCTCTCTCACTCACTTCCCTGGGCACAGTTTCTGGGGCTCAGAAGTGGCCTCCTCTCTGAGCTCAAGGTTCGAGCCTTATCAGTTTCCCCATCATCTGGTCATACCTCCCAGGACCCCGCGGTGAGCAGCCTGGGGGGCCCGGCACTCAGCCATCAGGGCCTGGACTCCGTACAGGCACCCCGCCCCCCCTTCCTGCGCTCTGTTCCCATGCCAGCCCTTGCACACGGTCTGCGCCCTGCCGGATGTGGCGCGCGCACGCCTGTGTGTGTGTGTGTGTGTGTGTGTGTGTGTATGGTGGGGTGCTCCCCGACCACGAGCCCCGATCCGGCCCACAGGGCGTCTGGGTGGGGGCGACGCGGAAGCAGGTGGGGACCACGCGGGCGGAGATCGCCCTGCGGGCTGGCCCCGCGCTCCACGTGCTCCGAGCGGCGCGGAGCGGGTGTGGGCGGGGCCTGGCGGGCGGGCCAACGGCGGGCGGGGCGGGGCCTGCCGAGGCGCTAAACGGCCACTGCGGGCGGGGGCGGGGCCGGGGCGGGCCAACGGCGGGCGGGGCGGGGCCCGGCGGCGCGGGCATAAAAGGCGGCGCGGGCGCGGCTGACGCACGGCGGGCGGCGCGGCGCGGCGTGTCCTCGTGTCCCAGGCCCGGGCGCCCGGCGCGGCGAGCATGGCGGGCGCGGGCCCGAAACGGCGCGCGGCGGCGGCCCCGGCAGCGGAGGAGGAGGAGCAGCAGGCGCGGGAGAGGATGCTGGCGGCGCGGCGCGCGGACGGCGCGGGCCCGGCGGGCGCGGGCGCGGGCGAGGGCGTGACCCTGCAGCGCAACATCACGCTGCTCAACGGCGTGGCCATCATCGTGGGCACCATCATCGGCTCGGGCATCTTCGTGACGCCCACGGGCGTGCTCAAGGAGGCGGGCTCGCCGGGGCTGTCGCTGGTGGTGTGGGCCGTGTGCGGCGTCTTCTCCATCGTGGGCGCGCTCTGCTACGCCGAGCTGGGCACCACCATTTCCAAGTCGGGCGGCGACTACGCCTACATGCTCGAGGTCTACGGCTCGCTGCCCGCCTTCCTCAAGCTCTGGATCGAGCTGCTCATCATCCGGCCCTCCTCGCAGTACATCGTGGCGCTGGTCTTCGCCACCTACCTGCTCAAGCCGGTCTTCCCCACCTGCCCGGTGCCCGAGGAGGCCGCCAAGCTCGTGGCCTGCCTCTGCGTGCGTAAGTACAGGCCTGCCCGGGTGGGGCGGCCCGGCCGCGGCCCGCGGCTGTGGGCCATCCGCACGGCCTTGGGCCGAGGTCGCTGGCCGGCGCGCCCGTGCGTTTCATTTGTTCGCTCCTCTCCAGGCCCCTGGGTCCCTGCCCCGACCTCAGGAGGGGAGAGGGGCTCAACGGGGGAGGGCTGCGGCCCACTGCCCACTGATCACCCAGCCCTAAGGGCTCCTGCCGGCGTCTTCCTTGGCCCTGCTGAGCTGGGCTCCGCTCCTTGCAAGGCACCCACGTGGAGTAAGCGGGCTGCCAGCTTCCTGTTTCAGCTCCCGCTGACTGGCTGTGCAGAGGGAAGCTGCGTTAATGGAAGTCATTCATTCATTTCTGAGCCGTAAACTGGCTTGTCAGGAACCGGTGGCATGACCGGCTCGTCACAAAGCAGTAGAAATAAAAGCGTGTGGGGCGGTGACCCGTGCTGGCTCCCCTGCAGGTGGCCAGTAGTGAGGGGAGCTTAGCCGCAGACTGCGTGTTGGGAGGCGGGCTTAAGGGTCCCGCCACCGGGTGTGGTCCTGCTGTCCGTGGGCACGGGCTGGTTCTTCGGCAGCCCACAGAGAACTGCCACTCCTCAAAGCATTTCCACGTGGGCTCCAGAGGATAAAGTCGGCTGCACCAAAGGCCACGTGACTGTCTTCTGTTCTGCTTTTTCACTTCTCTGGGCTCCTGGCAGTTCTCAGCTTCCTCCCTTGGCCAGCCTCGGTGGTGCCCTGTAGTTCCAACACGGGGAGCACCCAAGCAGACCACTCGCCGGGAGCCCCACCCCACCCCAAAGGCCGGGCAACGACGGGGCACTTCCGACTGGCGGTGCCCGTGGGTCTCGGAGCCTGGCTGCTCCAGCCACAGACTGTGTAAGTGAGGGAGGTCTTTCAGCGCCCCGAGACCTACCAACCTGTGAGAAGGTGGAGGGCAGACCTGGGCTCGGCCTGAGATGGGACGCTCTCCTGAGACCAAACAGCGGAGCCGCTCCACGGGCACCCTGCCCTCTGGGGTCTCGCGGTGTGGGCTCCCCGTCAGAGAGGCCTGGCCCACACCCTGGTGCCGTCACAGTGGTCCTCTGCCAGAGGGCGGGTGCGGGCCAGCCCACCGTGGCTGCGGCTGGCACTGGGCGCAGGCGCTGAAGGCGGCCGCGCTGAGGCCTGCTTGTCGCTGGGCTTTTATGTGTCTGTTCCGTATCATTCGTGTACCGTCAAGTGTTCGGCCCGGCCATGAGGATGGGCTCTGGGCCTGGAGGGCCTGCACGCTTGTCTTTGCAAGCCCCCACCCCGCGGGCTGCAGTCTCCTGTCTGGGTATCCGGAGGAAGTGGCAGGACAGGATGCTCTGGCCAGGGGCCGAGACGAGGACAGAGGGCTTTCTGATGTTCTTTTTGTGAAAAGACAACACGTGAATACATTTTCATTGAGAAATTGGAGCCACGCAGACGTTGGCAAGTCAAACGTGAGATCCACATCTTCCCTTCCCCGCCTGCCCTGCCTTACTGTGGTCACTGTGTAATTCTAGAGCTTCCTCTGCCACGCCACACAGTTGGCTTATTCTTTTAAAATACCCACTGGGTCAGAATGTGCAACCTGTTCTTCACTTTTTTTTTTTAAGAATTATTTTACTTAGCTGTATTTATTTTAATTTGACCAGAGAGGGAACAGAGAAAGAGAGAAAGTGAGAAAGCAAGCCTCTAGGTCCAGGACTCAAACTGTGGTTGGCCATGTGGGAGTTCAGCATCCTTAACCACTATGCCACCTGTTGGCCCACTTTTTTTTTGGAGAGGTTTTTGCTATAAGGCATGTGTGCTCTCCAAAGAGACAGAAACAGAAAGCAAAAAATCACACACACACACACACCCGTGGGGATGACCACGCTGCAATCCCTCCTCCTCCATTCTCCTCGGGATCTTGGACACGCACGCACATGCACCCGACGTCAATTTAAGCCACCAGTCCGGGACTTGAAATGTGGTCGACTACATGGGAGCCCAGCAACATAGCCATTACGCCACCTGCTGGTCCCACCCAGCATGAGTTTTAAGCCACCAGGTCCAGGACTCGAACCGCAGTCGAACAAGTGGGAGTACAGTGATGTAACCATTAGCATCTGCTGGTCCCTGTTCTTCACTTTTTTTGAGCCTAACGTGGTATGACCATGTTTCCACCTGGCGAGGACAGCTCCTTTGCCCCTGCAGCAGCCGTGGTCACACATCGCCTGTGTGATGAACAGCCGGGGGCCTGCGGGCTTTTCCAGCCAGCACAAGTGGCAGTGTGGACTGCGGTAGCTGACGGTCAGGCGCCTCCCGGAGAGGCTGCCTCGGTCACACGGCCCTGGATTTCCTTGGCGATAATGCGGCTTTTACAGACGGGTTAAGCTTTCAGAGTCCTCGTGTTCACCCAAGTGGGTACAAGGCTGGGTCCTGGAGTTGGCATGCACCTGCCCTCTCAGCCCAAGGGGAGTGTTCGCACCCAGTGCCCCCTTCGGCATGCGCGAGACGAAGCTTCTTGTGTCCACCGCCCTTTGTGGTTTTTCTCATCTGCCAGGGTGTGGGTGCTGTGCGTGTAGGACTTCTTTTTTGAGGGGTTTTCGCTTATAAGGCGCGTGCACTCATCAGAAAGACGGACAGAGACAGGGAGACAGAAAGCGAGAAATCGCCCCTGGGGGTGCTTTGTTTTGGTTTTTGCTATGAGGCGTGTGAGCTCACTGGGAGAGAGATGGGAAGTGAGAATCGGCTCTCGGGCCCTGGCCACGCTGCAGCTCCTTCTCTTCCAGCCTCCTCTCAGGATTTGGGGCGTGCATGCACATGTGCCTGGTGTGTTTTTTACGCCACTGGGCTTGGGACGTGAACTGCAGTAGATCATGTGGGAGTCAAGAGTCTTAACACCATACCGCCTCCTGGCCCCAAGTGTTTCTTTCTTTCTTTATTTTTTTTGAGAGGTTTTTGCTATAGGGCGCGTGCACTCACCAGAGACAGAGAGACAGAAAGCAAGTGATCACCCCCCAGGATATGGCCATGCCGCAACCCCTTCTCCTCCACTCCCCTCCTGGGATCTTGGGCATGCACACACGCACACACACCCGGCGTGAGTTTAAGCCACTGTGCCCAGGACTCAAACTGCGGTCGACTACATGGGAGTCCAGTGACCTAGCCATTATGCCATCTGCTGGTTTCCAGCCTCAAAGTGTGTTTTTAATGATTGTGCATAAAGCTGGGCTCCAGAGGGGTTTGGTAAAGAGCTGTCAGCTGACTGGTTCAAATCCTGACTTCGAGGCTGGAGAAACATGCCAGGTCGTGTGCCTGCACGTCCTCCCTGCTGACAGTGTGGACGGAGAAGGGCAGTGGCGTGCCCACACCCATTGGGGTTTCTCTTTCCCTCTCTCCTGTGAGCGCATGTGCCCTCTGGCAGCTAAAACAAACAGAAACAAAAGGTGGCTCCAGGGACCAGCAGTTGGCGTAATGGCTATGTCGCTGGACTCCCACGTAGTCGACCGCGGTTCGCGTCCCGGACCCGGTGGCTTAAACTCACGCCGGGCGCGTGTGCGTGCGTGCCCAAGATCCCGAGAGGAGAATGGAGGAGAAGGGATTGCGGCGTGACCATCCACCCTGAGGGGTGATTTCTCGCTTTCTGTCTCTCTCTCTCTGTCTGTCTGGCGAGCGCACGCGCCCTATAGCGAAAACCTCTCAAAAAAAAAAAAAAAAAAAGTGGCTCCAATGTTTCTCCTGAGAAAGAAAAAGGGCCCTCCAGCCCCACCCCTCGGTGCCTGCAGGAGGTGTGAGCCCGTAGAAGGTCTGAGTCTCAGGAGGTGAGAGCCCAGGGGGTGTGAGTCCGTAGGTGCTGTGTGCCTGCAGGAGGTGTGTGCTGGGGGGGCTCCGGCCTGCATGCCCGGCCTGGGCCGCTGATGGCACAGAGGCTGCCCGGAGCCCAGTGCTCCTGCTGGCTGATTGGTTCAGTCTTCTGGGCTTGTCCCACAAAGTTTTTTTGCTCATTAGAAAGCAGTACTGGAACCAGCAGGTGGTGTGGAGGTTAAGGCATTGGATCCCACATGGCCAACTACGTGACTCGAGTGTTAAATACTCCGGTGTGTGTGCACACATGCCCAAAATCCTGAGAGGAGACTGGAGAAGGGACTGCGTCTTGGCCAGTCCCCCGCGGGTGCTTTCTCCCTCTCCCTCTCTCTGTCTCTGTCTCTCTCCAGCAAGTGCACATGCCCCAGAGCAAACTTTAAAAGAGCTCTATCGTAAAGCAGTCTGGCTGCGACGTTAGCTGAGGCACCGACAGTACAGACGCGCGATCCATTCTCGTAGGTCTGGGCCTCCAATAGAGGGGCGAGGTTTTGTGCTTTACCTCGTCCCAGAGCCGAAGGTGGCCTCGTGGGGTCTGGTGTGAGGGCGGGCCATCTCTTAGTGAGAACTCGGAGCATTTCCTGAGTTCACGCGGTACCAGTTTTATCTATGGCGGAAGTCACACAGACTGGAGCCGCGGTTCACCCGGGCTGGCTTTTGTGTGGGTAGGTCTTGTGCCAGGCGGGGCCACACTCCCCTGCAGGGCGGGCACAGGTCCCAGCCGGCCCGAGAGCACGCATTGATGGGTGAGCTCACGGTTCAGGAGACGGCTGGGGTGAGGCGGTCCTTCGTCTACAGAAGCCGTTGAAGGAGGCGTCTCAGTAGGCTGCCTGTCCCCTGTGGCCGCGGCCCTGTCCCAGCCGTAGGTGGGGGGACCGTGATGCCGGCAGCAGGAGGAGCCCGCCCTCCTCGCTCCCCCGTCCTGGTGGGCAGGGGATGGGCCATGCCGGGGGTGCCCCGGGACTTGCTCTGTCGTGCACGGGGTCCCTGCCAGTCTTGCAGAGCTCTGGCTGCTGGGTCCCCGGGGTGAGCCGGCCCTGAGAGGCACGGGGCAGTGTGTGGAGGGGCTGCACTCTGCTGTGGGGGCCTGGGGACCGTGACCCAGCCTAGATCAGGAGCCAGCCAGCCCGGCTTCTGTTCTGAGCAAGCCCGCAGCCCACTGAGCCTCGCCCCAGGTCTGTGGCATGGGCCCGCCCGGCCCTACTGGAGTTGGCAGCGGCCCGGGGCCTTGTGGAGTTGAGCAGCCTGGGGCTGGTTCTGCCGCAGGAAGCAGGTGGGAGAGAACGGGAAGGGCGAGCCAGCTGGGTGCCATACCTGCTGCCCTCAGGGTGGAGGCGACAGGACGTCGGCGTGCAGGGTCAGCCCTGGCCCACACCCGGCCGCCCAGCCCACGCCGGAGGCCGGCATCGGGAGGGTGTCTGGCCTGTGTTCTGTGTGGCTTTGGTTCAGAGTGTGCGGGAAGGCGGGAGCGGGATCCGATAGCACCCTGGTGTGCTGCGGGCCTCCTGTCTGGCGCCCCGGTTCCCGGGCCGCAGGGGCACCACTGTACCCAGCCTGTTCGAGTTGAACCAGGAGCTAACCTGGGCCCCACACAGTGCCCTCCCCCCGTCATGACAAGGGTCAGGGTTCGGGTCCTGCCCTGGCTGTCTGCCTCGAAGCCACTTGGCCAGGTAGAGGCTGCGAGAGGGAGATGGTGCTTTCTGCCCCTTCGGTCTTCGGGGTGTCTGATGGGGTGTCCTTCACCCTGCCCTCCCCACCCTCCATCCAGGCCTGGGCAAAACCTGGGTCTGGGTGGGGTCCGAATGGGGTAGACTCCTGCCAGCGCCCCCGCTGCCTTGGGCTGATGGGACGAGGGCGCGGCGATTCCTGGAAGGAAGGGGGGGCAGTGCCAGCCCTGTGACCCCGCTCGCAGACAACGGCCGGGCACCCGGCTCTCCCGGCCAGCCGTGGAGGTACTGCAGGTGGCCGAGCAGGTCACGCGTCATGGGGCCGGCCAGGGCTGCCGTGGTGCCAGGAGACGTGGACCCCTCAGCCTGGAGAGCCTGGCAGAGGTTTCTGGCCTCTTCCTACGGGTCACAGACCCCTCTGACGGCCCGACAGGATGTGCACTGTCTCTGCCCGAGACGCGTGCCAGGCGCCTTCACACCTGTTGGGAACAGGTAGCTTCTCAGGTCCCCACGGCCTCGGGGAAGGGGGAGGGCCACCGCCACTTGCACCCAGCATTTGAAGTCAGTGTTATTCTGTCTACACGTGAGGAAACAGTCAGGGGACAGCCTTGGCACCCGCCCCACGCTGTCGGATGTGTGGGGACACGCCGTGTGGGAGGCTGGCAGGGCTGGACGGCCTGGGTGGCGTTGTCTGTCCGACCAGGTGGTCCGGCCAGTATGGTGAGGACTCGGGGGTTGGGGAGCGTCCGGAACACGGAATCGGCTGCGGGCATGGAGCCGTCCATGTCTGCTTTGTAAACACGCTTGGGGCAGGATCGCCACGGTCCCCTCCAGCCCTGGCAGCCCCCGGAGGAGAGTCTCGCACACCTGCCTGCCTCCTCCTCGTCCTCATCTTCTGCGGGGGCCGTGGCAGGTGCCATCACGCTCTGGCGCCTTGTGACGCGACCTGCCCGGAGCCTCCTCGGGACCCTTAGGCGTGGGAGTCACCAGGCCGTGCCTGTCCTGCTGCACAGGCGGTGCCGTGCGCTCTGCTGCCCTTTCCAGCAGGAGGCCCCACACGCAGGTCCTGAGCCGCTCCCAGGGCCGCGGACCCCAGGGCCTGCTCAGGCTGGCCGCCCTGGGGTACACCTCGCGGAGATGTGAGGGCTGGCCGAGTGCACCCTGACCGCCCGGCATCGGTCACTGCTGAGAACAGGCGATGCTTCGTCCGCCTGCGGGAGCTTGGCGGGGTGGCGTGGGGCCCCTGCTCGGCTCACACAGCCTGGACGTGCTTCAGGTTGGGTTCCCGGGGCTGTCACGTGAGTCCGCTGGAAGGCCTGAGTGAGCCTGGCCTCGTCGCTTGAGTCCCGTCAGTCCCTAAATCTGTGTGGCCCAGGACCACACGCTGGGCCTGTCTAGGCCTGTGTGTTTCAGAGCAAGCCTAGGGCTGGCAGGTCACATCTGCAGAGGCCCACGGTGCAGCCCCACTCAGGCTGACATCCTTGGCCTGCGTCCTGCCTTCCTCACCAAATCCCTGGGCTTAGCGAGACGGCAGGCCCCACCTCTGCTTATTTTATTTTTTTAAGAGAGATTTTAGCTATAGGGTGCACACACTCGCCGGAGAGACAGAGACAGAGAGGCAGAAAGCGAGAAATCACCCGCTGGGGTCATGGCCATGCCACAATCCCTTCTCCATTCTCCTCTTGGGATCTTGTGCACGCACGCTCACACGCCAGAGATTTATTTAAACTGCCAGATCTGGGACTCAAACCACGGTCAACTACATGAGAGTCCAGCGACATAACTATAATGCCCTCTGTGGGGTACCAGCCATCCTGTCCCCTGTCCAGGCTGCACACTGGTCCAGCCTGAATGCACCCAGTTCAGCAAGCCCACGACTTCCACCTGCTGTTGAGATGAACAGCCCAGAAGCAGGGCCCTGAGCCAGGTCACGGGCCGGGGCCTGCCTGGGCTCACTGCTTCTCTTAGAAAGCGAGGGTCAGAGGCCTCATTCCAGAGCAGGGGAGCAGGATTCAGGGGGCTGGGATGTTCTCACTGCGTTTTCCGGAAACTGCCGTGTCAGTCTGGCAGATTGGAGACCTCTCTGAGTCCCCTTACCCTAGTTACCGAATGTTTCCGGCGTCCCCATCCCTGAGATGGGCAACTAAGCACGCAGCGGCTGGCCCCGGACGGGCGTGCATGTCGCCAGCCATGGGACCGTTACCACTGGCACACAGCCCCTCTGCCCTCGCGGGTGCCCGTGCCTGTGCGACCAGCACGTAGCTGACAGCCTGCCACGGCCTGCCCCAGGGCTTGTTTGCCAGGTCACCCTGAAGCAGCCTCACGTTCCTGTTTATGGCGGGAGGAACTCGAGGCTCAGGCAGGTTTGGTAATTTGCCCAAGGTCACACAGCCTCAGACCTCAGTAGCCTGAGTCCTGGGGTGCATACTGGGGGGTCTCCTCCCTGGCTCGGGAGCCCCTTGTCCACCCGGGTGCTTGCTTCAGAGCCCAGTGAGTGAGAAGCTGCCCTCGTAGGGTCTCCCGCATGCCCTGAGACCCAGAGGCCCAGGGCGTGGGCAGACTTCAGAGCGGGCCGGCTCTGCCCTTCCCGGTGGGTTTAGAAGCCAGTGCGTCCGCCCCTTCTGGAATGCCGCTCTACTCCCAGGCCACAGAGAGCCCTGTGTGGTGGGCGTAACTCAGCCCGTTAAAAACGGAGGCAAGCGTGGAAGCTGCGTCCGAAGCTGGCTGTCGGGAGTGTGACCCTTCTCACAGAAAATCAGTGAGTCGGTGAGCATGAGGAGACGGGCGGGCCGGGCGGGGGTCAGCAAGTCTGCAGGGACAGAGCTCCCACGTCGGCCCGGCCCAGGGCGCTGTCCCTGCCATAGCCAGGGGATGGATGGGAGGCCTCGCTTTCCCTCTGGGGAGCTGCAGGTCCCCCTGGACAGGGCCGCACCCTGGGACCGCTCTGTCCCTTGGGTTCTCCAGGCAGCTTTGAGGTCCTGACCCCTCCGTGGGCAGTGATGGGCAGGTGTCGGGGTCTGGAGCCTGCGTGTGCTGCCCTGGCTCGGCGTGCAGTCTGTCCGGTGAGCCCAGCCCGTGGGGTGACTGGGCTATTGGCGTCGGTCTTTGTGGGGCCCAGTGAGGTGAAGGGCAACACGCTGCTGCCTGCCGGCTCTCTAGGCGGGGTGTGTGGGCCATGGCGTTCACGCTCCAGGGACGTAATGGGCGTGTCCATTCGTGACCCCACCCAGACCTGCCTGGTGACACCTGGGCCGGCCCGCCCTGTCTTTGTGAGCACCCCGGGGGTTCTGCCCCTCACTCAGTAGCTGGGGAGGCGGGGAGCCCTCTTCTGCTGGGAGTGGTGAACAAAGGACAAGAGCAGGTCTGTCCTGGTGGGGGCAGCCTGGGGTGTCCTGGCTCCAAGTAGGGTGGGGCGTCAGGGACAGGGGGAGGGCACTAGGCCCACTGAATCGGGTTCCTGTGTGCCGGATGGGTCTGGAGCCTTCCTCAGGACCCCGTCAACTGCAGACGGGCTCTGGGCTCCAGACTCCAGGCCCCGGTGCCGAGCTGGCCTTGGGCGCCAGCAGGCTGAGCTGGCTGTCTGCCCAGGTCCCGGGGCAGCCGCTGCGGCTCTCCAGCCAGTGCCAGCTGCTGTGCCGGGTACCCTGGGAGGCCAAGTCCGCCAGCTCCCGAGAACTAGCCGGGCCACCTCCTCCCTGTCCAGGCCTGCCCAGAGATGCGGCCGGTGGGCTTCAAGTGGTGTGGTCCTTCACCTGCGGCGTGGCCACCGGCTGCACCTGTCGAGGTGACCCGGCACTCACAGGCCCAGGCCCCATCTCACCCCAGTAGTGGCTTCTCCCTCTGAAGGACCCTGAGACATGCACGAGACGCACCTTCTCTTTCTGTTTATTTTATTATTTAAATAATTACTTGTCTAACTCATTAGTTATTATTTTTTAAATTTGACTAGGGAGAAAGAAAGGGGAAGTGAGAAAGCGAGGCCCCAGGTCCAGGGCTCGAGCCGTGGTCGGCCGTGTGGGAATCCAGCACCTTTACCCACCAGGCCGCCTGCTGGCCCCTGTTTTGTTTTTCTTTTAAGAGAGATTTCTGCTATAGAGTGCGGGCGTCTGCCAGAGAGACAGAAAATGAGAAATCACTCCCGCAGGGTGGCCATGCCAGAATCCCTTCTCCTCCGCTCTCCTCTCGGGATCGTGGGCACGCATGCACATGCGCCCAGAGCTGGGCTCTGTGGCTCTGGTTAGCTGGGGGCCAGGTGGGCAGGACAGGCCATCCAGAAGTGACCTCTGGCTCAGAGGGCTTGCACTGTGGGTGAGGTCGGGCCTTACCCCTGGGCCTTTATGTACCTGACCTTGTTCGTTCCGGGAGAGAACCAGGGCCAGTTTGGAGAGGGCTGCCTTGAGCTTAGACCTCACTGAGGAACCCTTTTCTGGGGCTGGGAGAGCTTCCAGGTCCTGAGGCTGTGCCCCCGCCCCAGGTGAGCACGTGGTTGCCTATCCTCTGCCAGCCCGCTCGCTGTCCTGGGAGTGGTGGCCCCGACCTGCCCACGCTGCCTCTCTGCTGAGCCGGCGGGTGCTTGGGCGCCTCTCCCAAGGCTCACTGTTGGTCCCAGGTGCGGGGGCATCGAGTGGGTCCTGCTGAGTAGGGCCAGAGCTGTGGTTCCGGATGGTTCTGGCTTGCTCACATCCCTTTCCTAGCTTGCGTTCAGCCAAGGGTCAGTGGAGAGAGCCGGCCTCCCCGTCGGCCCTGGAGGTCTCCGCCCCGAGAGTGGCTCTCTGGGTGCAGGGGTGGAGCGTGGGCCGGTAAACTGCCACGCTCATCTGCCGCATCCCACCAGCTCCAACAGCCAGAGGCGCGGCAGGCGTCCCTGTCGGGCTTTGGCCTGAGTTGGGGAGGAAAATGGATTTATTTTGTTTTCTTTTCTTTTCTTTTTTTTTTTTGGAGAGGTTTTTGCTATAGGGCTATAGGGCGCGTGCGCTCGCCAGACAGACAGAGACAGAGAGAGACATAGAGACAGAAAGCGAGAAATCACCCCCAGGGGGGATGGCCACGCCACAATCCCTTCTCCTCCATTCTCCTCTCCGCATCTTGGGCACGCACGCACACCCGGCGTGAGTTGTAAGCCACCGGGTCCAGGACGCGAACCGTGGTCGACTACATCGGAGTCCAGCGACATAGCCATTACGCTAACTGCTGGTCCCAGGGTTTTCTTGGTTTTTTTTTTTTTTTTTTTTTTTTTTTTCATGAAAACGGGGCCCCGTGGTTCAGAACGGCGCCCTTCTGGGCTGTGTGCCGTCTCCACGGCAGCCCCTTGCACCTTGACCATGGTCTCTGATGTTGGCATCTTGAGGCCGTACCCCAGGGATGGGGGGCAGGGGGAGCTGCTGCCCAGGACCCACCCAGAGGCTGATGGGTCGCGGAGGAGCCCGGCTCCTCCATCTGAGCTTCCCAGGGACTGGGTGCCCAGCAACATGGCCATGCTGTGTGCTGGGGTCGGGCATCTGCCCCGGACAGCAAGCTCTCCTGTGACCACATGCAGAGGACGACGGTGTGGCCACAGCCGACGCCTGAGCCGGCTCCAGTGGGTGAGGGTGGTGTGGCCGAGCCCCCGCAGGAGTGGCCAGGCTGGCCTGGGTCTCACGGCAGTGGCTGGGCCCCAGCTGGCCATCCTTGCAGCAGGACATGCCGGGAGACACAGACCCACAACAGGAACCGTCCGCATGGCGACGACAGCGCCTGCCCGCTCTCCGCACTGGCAGACGCCCTGCTTCTATCTTTCGGGCCCAGCTGTCCCCGTGGCGAGCTCAGGAGTGCTTATCTGGGTGTCCCTTCTCCTCCCTGTCCCCAGGGGCTGCGTGTTCATACCCACAGACATCAGCCAGCAGCCCCGGAGTCTCCAGGCACTCTGCCCCCCAGGTCTGGGAACAGAGGCCCGGGAAGGCAGGCTGCCGTCGGGTGGGGCTGAGATTCACGTCCAGCCTCCGGGCCCCGCCCAGTGCCGGCTAGTCAGGTGGGGCTGCAAGGCACCGGTCCGTCACGTAAGGTTGCGTCTCACTCCAAAGTTTGTTCAGAAAGGAGCAGTGAGAATAACGGAGCCATTGTCCGCCCGGCAGGAGTGTTATGGTGTCCTCACACACGCCAGCGCTTTCTATAAAGGAGAAGTGTTCTGAGGTCCCCTTGGGCAGCCTGTGGCTGTCTGAGTCCTGGGACAGCTCTGCTCTCCGCCCGCGGCTCGACACCTGCTGGCCGACCCGGTCCCCTCAGCCCTGGCAGCACTCAGGCTTTTCTTTGGAGCAGTGGGGGGGCCCTGGTTGGGGTGGCAGAGGAAGGCACAGCCCCTGCCCCGCCCATGACAGCTGCCCTGTGTCACCACCCAGCACGTGTCAGCCAACACCCCGGGGGCTTGTGGGCCTGGTCCCCTTTCCTGGAGCCCTGGCGTCTTTGTGAGGTCGGGAGAGCCCAGATGGCGGCTGAGGCAGAGGCTGCGCAGCTGTGCCTCTCATGTCAGCCGATGCCGGCTCCCCAGGCACCCTCAGAAACCCGAGGCAGACCTGAGGGGGCCCAGCCTCTCGCCCTCCAGCCGCCACCCACACCCCGCCCGCCTGTCCGGCCCGCGTGAATGACGAGTGATGCAACCAGCAGCCCTCTTGCGAGTCTGGTGGCTCCCTGGCTCAGCCGCCTGGAAGGAGTGCCGGCCGCCGGCACTGCTGCTTTTGTTTACCTGGGAGGGAAAGTGGCCATCCGGGAGAGCTGGGGCCCAGAGAGCCAGCCGGCGCGGGGGACGTCCTGGCAGAGCATGCGGGTCGGCCCCAGAGACTCCTCCAGCTCCTCTGGGAGAAGGCGGGCCTCACGGCTAGGTCACGTGGCTCTATGTCTTGGGGCCAGCTCCTTGGGTTGAAAACGTCATATAATGAATTCAGCCGGGAAGGAGGCCACCCGGAGTTGCCAGGCCTGGGGCTGGCCTGTCTGAATGTCAGTCCTGGTGGGAAAAGAAGGTGCACGCAGCCCTCCGAGCAGCTGCCCGGAGTACGTGCTGGGGCCAAGCGGCAGGAGCCCAGCCCACAGGAGAAGGGGCCGGGGTAGCCTTTGCCACCGGCCAGGAGCAGGTGCTGCTGGCCCTTGAACCACACGGGCTCAGACCTCACCAGGCCACATGTACGAGGGCTTTTCTGATGGATCTTCTCTTCCTTTTCTTCTTTCCAAGAATTTTTTAAAAGAATTATTTAATTTTATTTATTTATTATTTAAATTTTACTAGAGAAGGACAGAGAGAGAGAGAAAGGGGAGAAGGAGGGAAATTGAGAAAGCAAGCCTCCAGGTCTGGGACTCAAACCTCAGTCGGCCTTGTGGGAGTCCGGCGCCCTTAACTACCACGCCACCTGGCCCCAAGAATTGTTTATTTAATTTATTGTTATCATCTTCAGATTTGCTACAGGCACAAACACCTACTGGAAAGAGAAAGTGAGAAAGCAAGGTACCAGGTCCGGGACTCGAACTGCAGTTGGCCACGTGGGAGTCCAGTGTCTTTACCACCACACCACCTGTAGCCCCTTAGCTTTTCTTAAAAATATTTTCTTGCGTCTGCTTGTGTTGCTGTAAGGGCGCGGTATGTGACATGTAACGAAGTACTTCCGGCTTGCTGTCTGTCGGCTTCCAGTCAGCAGCAGGCTGTTGGTGATTACGTCCTGGGGGGTCTGAGTTCGCACGCGGTTCCCTGGCCGCAGCCGAGCCCTGGTGCTGTGCCCAGCTCATCTGAGCCTGCTCTGGTGGAGGTCAGGCTCCTGAGGTAGCCGAGCTGGAGGGACGCGTGCTCGCTGCTAAGGGGTCCAGTGGCCATAGCCGTCCAAGCGCACGGTGAGCTCGAGCAGGGAGGTGGCCGGGCCTGGGGCTACCTTCTCACCACCGCCTTTCCTAAACACACCTGTTCCCCGAGCTGTGCCGGCTGCGTGCACCTCAGCACCCAGAGCCTGGGATAGGCCACAGCCAGTGCCCACCCACCTCCGTATCCAGACAGACCGACGTGCCCAGCTGGGGTCACACCAAGGGCCTAGGCAGGACGTGCTGGGCTTGGGGGTGCCTGCTGGCCTTAGCTGCCCAGCCTGTCTCCTACTCAGGTTCCCCGTCCCAGCTGCTTCCAGGTGGCAGGCTCCGACCCTGCGTGGGGCTGCATGGGTGTCTGAGTGCTCTGGACACCTATTGGCTTGGGGCCTGCCGCCCTCCTCACCCCTCAGCCCTGAGTGCGCCTGCTCGTGGTTCAGTGTGGGCCTGCTGGGGGTGAGCGTGCTGCCCCCAGGGCCCGGCAGGCCTTCCCTGTGACAGGTGTGGGGGAGAGGAGAGGCACTGATGGAGGTCTCTGGGGACGTCTTGTATGACAGCCCTGGGGCGCCTGGGACCGGCGCTCTTCAGAAGTTTGGCGTTTTTTAACCTTGGGCCTGGAGAATTGTCCAGTTTGTCCAAACACGTCCTCTCAGAACACCCAGGCTGGAGCGGCTGCGGTGTCGCTGGTGCCCCGTCCGAGCCCAGGCGCTCACCCCCCTCTCTCCACAGTGCTGCTCACCGCCGTGAACTGCTACAGCGTGAAGGCCGCCACGCGGGTGCAGGACGCCTTCGCCGCCGCCAAGCTGCTGGCGCTCGCCTTGATCATCCTGCTCGGCTTCGTCCAGATTGGGAAGGGTGAGTGTGGCCCCTGCCCACCTGCCACCAGGGCCCTGGCGTGGCCCCATGTGTCACCCCCCAGCGACCCGGGTCGGTCCTGCTGGGGGCTGGCTCCCGTGGGCACCTGTTTAGACAGCCCCACGCCTGGCACACGGAGCCCTCGTCCTCGGTGCCGTGTGCAGGAACAGCCCCACGGGCCCCGGCGGCGACTTGCAGCAGCACCTGGGGAGGCTGTGGGCTGCTCGGCCGTGGGTCTCCCCGGCCTGCGGGCTTCTCCTGCTGCCACGCCGGGGGCCCACCCCGCCATGCTGCCCCGAGCCGGCAGGACCTCATGCTGTGGCTCTGGGGGTGGGCTGGGCGGACGACACACTCCTGGCAGTGTGGGGACCAGCCCTGGGGTGCCGCTGCACTTGCACAAGGAACCCTGTCCTCCCTTTCTCTTACGTTTTTTAAACAGATCAGACAGCCTAGCAAGCCAAACATAACTCTGCGATCCCACCGCTTGGGTACCCACCTCGCACACGCAGAGCCAATTGGCATAGGGCTGGGAGCCTGGGTTGAGTCTGGGTGGCCAGGCCTGAGCATGTGCCCTGTGTGCCCTGGGACGTCGCTGACCTCTGAGCTGCTTTCCCTGGTGGCCTTTTGGGGCTCCCAGGAGGAGCAGATGGGAGAGGCGTGCGAGCGTCCCACCACACGGGACACACGCAGGGTGATTTGCGGGTGTCCGTGAGGACGCAGTGCTGCACGATGCCGTGGCCCTCAGACCCGTCCGTCTCCACGGCTGTGTGAGCCCCCAGGCTGCCCTGCACTGTGCTGCCTTCAGCAGTCCCCTCCCCGACAGGCTCCAGACCCACACTCCTGGGCTCCAGGTCCCAGCCTTGCGTAGGGGACAGTTAGGGTGGGGCGGCCGGGTTCCTGGGCCCAGCTCTGAGACCCCTGTCTGCAGCTCCTTCTCACTTCTTCCCTGTCCCCCTACCAGCTGAAGAGCAGAGTGGCGGGAACTGTCGGGTCGTTGGGGTCCTGCTCGCCAGCCCTCCCCACAGGACCCTGCCCAGACCCCTTTTCTGAGAGCGTGAGGGGCAGCGACAGCTTCCCAGGAATAATGCCGGGCGCCCCTGGCCCAGGCAATGCTCAGTGGCCGGGAGTCAGCTTACCATGGTGCTGCCTGGAGGCCCCATGCCTGGTGTCGTGGGGGCCCGGGGCCACCAGTGTGGTGTCAGCGAGAGCAGGGGTCCAGCAGCCTTGCCCGCCCCGGCAGGAGCCTCTGGTCTCCATTTTACAGATGAAGGCACGGGCCTGGGACAGGGAGCTGGGCTCGGCCCCTCCTGCCCTCCGGCGCAGGGCAGGGCCACAGCACAAGGCTCTTGGCGGTCACGGTGGTCATGCTAGGAGCCCACCCCTCACACACCTGGGGTCCAGCCAGCTATGAGTGAGTGGGAGGAGCTGGGGCACACCCGCCTCGCTTCCGTCCCCCGCTGCTGGCCCCTTGGGGCAACTCACGTTACGGACAGGTCACTAGAGAGGCCCAGCGTCCACAAACCCTCACTGACGTTTGAGACAGAGGGATCTGGGGACCCGGGGCTGCAGAGGCCGCGCCGCACCTGCCCCTGTGGCCAGGGAAGAGCCGCAGTGCTGGCCTGCACTGACCAGGACCGCAGAAGTGAGCGTCCAAGCGACTCAGGCCGCCTTTGTTAAACGCGTGAGTGTGCGTCTGTGCCCTGGTGGCACCCAGGAGGCGTCAGCCATGTCTGTCCACTAGCGTTGCAGGAGACGCTGGCTGGTCTTGAAGCCTGGAGGTGGCCCAGGGAGTTTGCGGACACCTGGCAGGACTTCAAGTGCAGCTGAGGGCTGGACGGGCCAGGTGGGGGTCTCCCGTTCTGCCTCAGCCAGCTATTCTCGTCCTCGACCTTGGGTCTGCGGGACCTTGGCCCGGGCCCAGCCTCTCTGGAGCGAGGGGAGGACGGGGCTTGCTAACTCCTCCCCGCGTGGAGAGCTTGGCTGGTGAGCACCCGTCATGTGGGCCGGAGAAAGAATCCGCCCCGGGCCTGCCGGACACGGCCCAGCGCTGCCTGTGGAGGGTGCAGGGTTAGGGGGACCCGGGGTTTGTAAAAGCTCGTCCTGCAGGGACAGCAGAGCCTGTCGATGAGCGGGACATGCTCGAGGCACCCCGTGCAGCAATCTCGCAGTGTGGGTCGCAGCATGGAGTCGGCAAGGCCGGCTTGTCCTCAGAAGGCCTGCTCTGTCCCCATGAGTGCCCTCGCCCCTGAGGACACGTGGAAGCGTGTCCCCTCCCCCGACAGCCCTCAGAACTGGCCACAGCAGAGGCTCCAGCTCCTGCCGCGTGCAGGCGGCTGCGGCGCCCCTGGGTCTGGAGGGTGTGGCCTCTGTCCAGCAGAGCAGACGCCCACGCCCCTCCTCTGTCGTCCACCTGCTTCCTGCCCCACGGTGACCAAGGCCTCGGGCTGTGTCCCCAGTGCTGAGAGGCCGTGAGACCCGGGAGCAGCCCGCCCTCCCACGTAGCCTGCGCAGCGCTCATGCAGACCCGAGCGGGCACGGGGCCACCCAGTGTGCGTGCTGGCCTGCGGGACCTCGGGCAGCCAGAGGGGTACCTAGGCTGTGGCAGATGGGCCCGGCAGCTCCAGCCCAACCTGGAAGGCCCTTCCGAGAGCTCAGTCTCCTCGCGACCTGGGGCAGGAGGGGTCAGCCGGGTGAGGGGCAGGGCTGGCCTGAAGTGGGCAGCTCCCAGGGCCACCGGCAGGCAGGACCATCCACTCCTCAGGAGCTGGAGGGGCAACAGCTGCCCAAGCCAGGCCAGGGCTGCGTGGAGGGGACATGGTGACAGGGCGTGCAGGTCTGGTGCCACACGAGCCTTCTGGATTTAACTGAGCGTTTCAGGGAGACAGCGCTCTCACTGGGGTTTTAGGTGCACCTGGGCGTCACAGGGGTGTGCAGTGCTGGGGCTGGAGGAGGGAGGAGTGGGTGCGGGCTAGGACGCTGCAGCCCCTGCCTCCTGCTCATCCGTCTGCATGTCCCTCGGCCCTCAGCGATGCCCAGAAGAGGCCCCAGCCTGGGGTCAGACTGATCATAGACGTGGAGGTGGCTGGGGGGGCAGGAGTGGGTGCGCAGGCCCCTCCCGCCGACCGCGGACCACAGGTCTCATGGTGTCTGCTCAGACCACGGCCCAGGGGCAGGACAGCCGGCCCTACTGGGGCAGCGGTGCAGACGAAGGGCCCAGGGCCTCGGCCGCCACCTTCCCTGGTGCTCACATTGCTCGACGCGTGGCTCTGCTGGAGTGATCTGGCCCTTCCACCGTGTCCACAGAAGGAGAGAAAGGCCGGCCTAGCCTGGGCCACGTCCCAGCATGCACCCACACTGCAGTGCTGCCCGGGGCAGACCCCACTCAGCGAGCTGCAGCGTGTGGGACTCCTGAGCCCGTGTCAGCAGTGAAGGGCCACCACGCCACCAGGGACCAGGTCTGGGCAGCCGCCTCGTGGTTTCAGGTGGGCTGTTCCCGGTGGTCCTTAGGTTGGTGGAGTCCCAGGGCTCAGGCGGGTGAGGCATGTCCTAAGGGGTCCTGACCCTGGGCCCCCCCGGGGGTGCATGGTGGATGGGGCAGCAGGACCGGGCAGCTCACTGGAGGCTCGGGGGATGTCAGGCGTCCCAGGAGAGGCTGGCAGGAGCGTCAGGCAGGCAGCAGTGGGGACGTAGCCACCTTGGAGGTCTGCACTGCAAGGAGAGGGCTCTGGCTTGGTCCCTGGCCTCCGGAGCCTCGGCGCCCTCAGACGTAAGGAGGGAATGGCGGCTCCCAGGGCGGTCAGGCACGAGGGAAGGCCGCAGCTAGCCAGCGCTGGGCATGGGGGAGGAAGAGCTGCCCAGGCCGTGCCACCACGCTGCGTCGCCAGAACGTGACAGCAGTGCAGTGCCCTGTCCAGAGGAAGAGGCACCGTCTCCATGGTGGGATGTCTACCTGCAGCCCCACCCTGGCCGCCCGGGCCTGCCGCTCCTCCCCGAGGGCTCTGGGTGTCCAGTGGTCACAGCACAGGCACCGTGCCCAGCAGCCAGGCGGCAACCCCGGCGGGGAAGCACGCTGTCCAAAGTGGGTCTCACCGAGGTGGAGCAGGAAGCCCCGCCTGACCTGGCTCTGTACTCCTGCAGGGGCACGTGGACTCTGAGCTGGCCAGCCCAAGTAGGGTCCATGATGCCCAGCCTGCTCTCTGACCCCCAGGTCAGGGCTGTGGTCTTGCAGGGGACCCATGTCCCTTCCCGAGAGATGGGGCACAGTGGACAGAGCTAGGCTGTGCCAGCAGGGCCCTGGCTCTGCCACTCCCTGGTGGGCATAGTCTCTGAACCTCTGTCCTTTATAAAACGGTGTCAGCCCTCACATGCCGAGTGAGCACAGGGAGTCACGACCACAGAAAGTTCTGGGGGACCTGAAGAGGTGCCCAGAGCCTGAGCCATCCCTGCTCCTCACTGCTGTGGCCCTGCAGGAAGCGAGGGCAGAGCAAGCAGCCCCAGTCGGAAGGAGCTGGCCGGGTGCCTGGGGGCGGTTAGCTCGGGCAGGGACGGAATGGGTGCCAGGAGCAGCTTAGGGCCTGCCACGCAGAACACCTCGGGACCGAGGCTGGGCTGGCACAGGGACGGAGGAGCCTGGCTGGCAGGGTGGCAGGGTGGGTGTCTGCTGGGGCTCTGCCCCAAGCTGGGCATGGCCGCCTCCTGTTGCACACACGGTGGGGCGAGCGGGCTTGCTCGGTGACCTCCCAGTAGGACACGAATTCTGCGGCTCAGGCGCCCCCCCTTACGTGCCCTGACTGCTTCGAGGGCCCCAGATACACCACCCTGGGGTCTGGGACTTCAGTGTCTGCAGCTGGGGCTCTGGGATTCAGCCTGGCAAGACCCACGTGGCGGGCACCTCTCCTGGCAGAGCGGGTCCCAGCGAGGCAGAGAACCAGCGCCATCCCACTCCTACCAAGGCAAGCGTTGAGGGATGTCCCCAGCCTCCCCCTCATGGGGGACTTCGGGATGTCAGACAGGCCCAGGGTCATAGTGGACAGGTGGGAGGCCGTACCCAGGGGGCTGGCCACGCTCGGCTCAGGCCCGGCCTTCGCACTGGTCACAGTGCCCTGGGCTGCTGGCGTCCGTGCCCCTTGGGGGACACTGCTCGCTAATGCCCCAAGCAGCGTATTCCATGGCACCAATCGATGCCAGAGACCCCTCCACCACCTTGAAGGACTCGTGGGTGACAGGTACACTCAAGGTGGGGGCGTCTCGGTGTCCCCTCTGGGTCCACCTTGACCATGTCTCCTTGACCTTTCTTTCGGGGCTACCATGGCACCTGGAACGACCCCTCGTGAGTCACATGGTGAGCTTGCTCTGCGCCTGGGCAGGTTCTGGGGCAGGACACGGCTTTTCCTTCCGCCCCAGCTGCCCGTGCCCAGGCTCGCCAGATGCCAGACGCCTTATGAGGGCACTCACAGGGGCCTGTGCGGGGCGCCATCAGGGTCAGGTCGGGGCTCAGCTCATCTGGAAACAGACGGCTGGCTCCGCGAGGACTCGCAGACAGCACCAGCGTGGTGAACGGTGCTGCCGGGGTCAGAACCCCCTCTCCCAAACTCCTGTGCCGTTGCCATTCCAGACATCGGGCGAGCCAGAGGGGACAGGCATTGGAGTGGGGGACAGAGATGCAGGGGCCCAGCGTGGCCTCCAGGAGGGGCTGGGGCTCTGGAAGGAACCCGTGTGGCAGTCAGTCTGCTTTCTCCCTGAGACCAGCGGGACCGCGGTGACGTGGCATGCTGGCAGACGGGGCCTGGAGCCTCACGCTGCGGTGCCCAGCTCAGACCTGCTCAGCCCACGGCAGACGAGGGGCCGAGGCCGCTCCTGCCGGCACCGTGAGGCCGTCTGTCCGTGAGCGAGGGGGCTCGGTCTTTCACCTGGCCCTGAGGCTGGTGCGCCTGACGGCCATCACAGCCAGACAGACGCGCCTCCCAGGGCTCCAGGGCCCCTCCTACCTTCCAACCTCGTGGCTGGCGCGGGGCCCGCCGTCCCTGGGCGGGCGAGCACGGGGCCGCCTTCCTGGCGCGGAGGGCTGGGTGAGGTCTCGGGAGACAGCGGCTGTGGGCGCTTTTGTCTGCGGGAGTCAGGAGCCCGAGGCAGCCCGAGCCTGCATTGCTGGTGAGGGCAGGCGCCTAGTCCCAGTCCGCATGCTTGGCCGTCATGGGCAGCGCCCACACGGGGCCGCGGGGGAGGCTTCTGCCGAGGGAGGGCGTCTCCCTTCTGCCCTGGGGTGGGCAGGTCCTCGCTGTCTGAGGGAGGCGGGTGTCCAGGCCGTTCCCCAGAGAACACCCGCCTGGCCTCCGGGACACGCCTGCTCTCGGGCCCGGCTGGGGAGGCCAGCCCCACCACAGCACTGGCCGTGCTGGCCCTGACCACGGCCTCTGGGAGGGACTGGAGGCTGGAGGGTGAGGGGGCTCGAGGGGTCCTCCCGCGACTGCCGAGGGCCGGGGTCTAGCCCGAGGTAGGCTCATTGTCCCCGCACTGCCCAGGAGTGAGTGGCTTTGACACGCAGCCAGCCATGCAGGGGCCAAGTGGGAACGTCGCCGTGTGCTGGGCCCCACCAGCTGCCGCTTCCTCGGGTCCCCCGGGCCGACTCGGTCCTGCCTGTGCCTGCCGGGCCGCGGGTCTTCATGGGTGGGGCTGGGGAGGTGCCAAGTTCTGGCCAGGGCGGGGCCTGAGCCAGGGTTTGTGGGAGAAAGTCTGAGTGGCCTGGCAGCTTACGGCCGCCATCTGTCACTGCCCTCTGGGGCAGGCCTCTCAGGCCTTGGACAGAACCTGACAAGTGAGGGAAGGGAGACCTGAGGGTGAAGAGCCCGAGGCAGCACCCTTGGACAGGCCCTGCCGCGCGGTGCGTCCTGTGCGTCGCAGACCCGGGGAGCCCTGCTGGCCAGCCTCCCGTTTCTGCTCCCCGGTGGCTGGCGCAGAGCGGGCAGGGAGCTGCCGGGACAGGTGGAGTGCGTGGGCAGGTGTGGCTTCCTGGCCGCGTCCTGATGCTCCGTCTGCAGCATGGTCACCCCCCAAGTTCGTCAGGCAGTGCCAGCCCCAGCCCCTGGACAGCTCTGGAAGTCCAGGCCCCAGACCTGGACAGGAGGGGTGGCCTGTGCTGAGTCAGCGCCCAGAGTCGCTGCAGGCCTGTCCTGGGCTCTGCCGAAGGGACATTCGGTGCCCCTTGGCCGTCAGGCAGCCCTCCTGCACCGCCCCTGCCCGCGGACGCATGCCCCATGGGGGCATGCCAGCCTCGAGGGGCCAGCCAGGGAGCCTGTGTCCCTCTTGACATGTGGGCTTCCTAGGGCGAGCGAGGTCCCCACAGTCTTCTCTAGGCCCTCACTCCCGGCCCTCTCGCGTTGCTGCGGTAGCCATGGTGGTCACACTTGTTGGGCTCCCAGAGGGTCCTGTGTTCTCCTGAGACCTTACTGACCCCTGGGGACCTGGTCTGAGGCTTGTCCACAGCTGCGAGTGCTGTCGGAAACGGCCCCCAAACTGAAGCGGTTGGGATTCTGCTGCAGCCACATGCAGCCGGCGCCTGTCCCGCAGGCTCTGTGGAGCGTAGAAGGTCGGCAGGCGGGGCTGTGAGCCGGTTGTAGGCAGAAGCAGACACGCCGTGCATCGGGCCCAGGCTCCTCCAGTGGTGACACCTCTCACAGACAGAGTGGGGGCTGGCCCTGAGCCCACAGAGAGGCCCGTGCCCCTTGATGGGCCACACCCCTCTGGTCCTTCCAGCCTGTCTCCACCCAGGACGAGCCAGGCCGCAGGGGCCCTCAGCCCGCCAGGCGCATGCCGTGAGCCCCAGTGCAGGGCTGTTGGCCTCGGCCGGGACGGGAGCAGCACACCTGGCCTTGTCTGACCCCGCCTTCCTCTGCTGCGTGGCCCCGGCAGGTGACGTGTCCAATCTGGATCCCAAGTCCTCCTTTGAAGGCACCAACCTGGACGTGGGGAACATTGTGCTGGCCCTGTACAGCGGCCTCTTTGCCTACGGAGGATGGTGGGTTTCGTGCTGTCTGGGTCTCCGGGCCTGGGGACACGTGAGCCCCAAGGGGTCCAGGGGTCCGGGTGGTTTAAGAGCGAGTGCGGGAGGGAGTTGCAGGAAACACCCTTGGGGAACAGGTGCCCAGAGCAGCCCCAAGTCCCAGCAGCAGGACCGCTCGGGGGATCTCACCCTGCCCTCGGGCTGGGCTGCTAGGACGGAAGCAGAGGAGGGCAGAGGAGGCAAATGGGCACCCAGAGCAGGCAGGCTGGGGCCGAGCTCCGTACCTGCTGCCACCCTCACACCCTTGAGGCTCTGCCCCTGAGTTCTGGGCAGGGACTCTGACCCCCAAGACCTCGGAGGCCGAAGGGCAAGGGTGCTTGGGCTGGGGCCTGGGGTACACGGGGAAGTCATCGCCCCCAGCCGAACAGCCAGGAAGGCTTCCCATGGAATTTTGGTTTTTTTCCCGAGTGTGTGCTGAGCTATAATGAAACTGTTCTCCACATTCTAGGAATTACTTGAATTTTGTCACCGAGGAGATGATCAACCCCTACAGGTGCGAGCGAGCGTGGGGCAGACACTCCTTCCACCCAGAGGCCTGGCCTGGTGGAGGGCGGTGCCAAGGGCCGCGGGTCAGGGTGGCCACGGGAGGCCGTGTGGGCTCAGGCAAGGCTCCCTCTGGGAGGGGCAGCCGTGTCCCCAAGAGCTTTCCTGCCTTCACCTGACACTGCAGCCTCTAGGCTTGGGGTGGACTTAGGCCCACCTTCCCAGATGTGAGTGTGCACACGTGTGTGCGTGTGCAGGTGAGCATGCATACGTGTGTGTGCATACGTGTCTGAGGGCCCCTGCCTGGAAGGCACAGAGGGGCTGGCTGCAGCCTTCTCGGCCCAACCCCACAGGCCTGGGGATGGTCCTGTGCTGACGTCCCGAGCAGAGCCCTGGGAGTTCAGACGGGGCGCCGATTGTTGCTCCCTCGAACCCTCCCTGTCTCGGCCTGCGGCCCCAGTTCTCAGTTCTCAGTTCCCAGATGGGGGCGTGGAGGCCGGCGCTGAGCTCCCTGCCCCCTCCCCTGCAGAAACCTGCCTCTGGCCATCATCATCTCTCTGCCCATCGTCACGCTGGTGTACGTGCTGACCAACCTGGCCTACTTCACCACCCTCTCCACCGAGCAGATGCTCACGTCGGAGGCCGTGGCTGTGGTGAGCAGGCCCGGGGGTCCCCAGAAGGCTGCAGGGACGCGCCTGGCTGGCCGAGGTGGCACTTGTCCTCACCCTGGGCCGTTCTTGGCATCCGAGGGCCCAGCCCCACCCTGAGTGGTCCGAGGTCAGTGTGTCGGGCCACGTAGGCACTGTGCCGTTCCAGACGCGAGCATGGGGCCGCACTGCGACCGCAGCCACTCCCTGCAGCCATTCCAAGTGCTGCCCGGGCTCCGGGCAGTTTGCTGCTGGAAGGCGTGGCCCAGGGAGCCCGGCTCCATGGCCTGGGCTGGCGTCTGCAAGCAGATCACCTGGGACCAGGAGGGCCCCTGTGGGGAGGGAAGGGGAGCCCCTCAGTAGCCTCTGGGCGAGGGTGGCGGCTCACTGAGATGTCTCCAGGACTTCGGGAACTACCACCTGGGCGTCATGGCCTGGGTCATCCCTGTCTTCGTGGGCCTGTCCTGCTTCGGCTCTGTCAACGGTTCCCTGTTCACGTCCTCAAGGTGAGCACCAGCCGCCGCCCACCCCGGGAGGTGCAGGCCTGGCCTTTAGAGGGACAGTCCTAGAACTTGGCGTGGGCAGGCTGCATCCCAGGGAGGTGAAGGGACCCTGCCCACCAACTGCCCGTGCTGACCCTGAGCCCTGCGGGGACGTCCCTGGGACGGTGTGGGCCCCGTGTGCCCGGGCTGACCTCTCTGCCCACTTTCCACAGGCTGTTCTTCGTGGGGTCCAGGGAGGGCCACCTGCCCTCCATCCTCTCCATGATTCACCCCCAGCTCCTGACCCCGGTGCCCTCCCTCGTGTTCACGGTAAGCCTGACAGCCCGCCGTCTCACGCACGGCGGTGTGGGCCTCCAGAGCAAGGCCATGTGTGGCATCTGCACTCTGGGCCTCGAATGTAGACTGGCCGGCCCGAGCAGAGGCCGTGATGAAGATGCGACTAAGGAACCCGGGTGCCCCACGCCGTGCTCGGCCCCGCAGCGCTCACTGGCCCCTAGAAACTGCTGGTCTAGGTTCCAGTCCCCCGAAGTAGCACTTGGTGGTCAGAAAAGAGTCCAGCAGTCCGGAAGTGAGTGAAACAGAAACGCTCCTGGGAGCCGCGGTTTCCAGGCCGCCCGCCTGCCCCAGGGCTGGGGAGCACGGACAGGCGTGGGGGCTCGTGCTGTGCCGTGTTCCTTTACGGGACCCGCGTCCTCGTCTGCCCACAGTGACGGCTGATCGTGCCCGTTCCCTGCTGCAGCCCGAAACAAAGCATTTACTACCTCTCAGTTCCCGCGAGTCCGGATGTGGGGTGGCTCCGGCGGTGGTCCCGGCACATGCGGCTGCAGCCTGCTTGGGCAGGACTGGCTTCGAGGCCCGTCTGAGGGCTCCGTCATGGCCATGGGCTGAGGCTGCGTCCTCGGCTGGAACTTCTCCAAGGGGCTGTGTGAGCGTCCTGACATGCACCTGGTGTCCCCTGGGGGCAAGGCCTTGCTTCGGAAGGCCCTCGCCATCCCTGTCTCTGTTGGGAACGTGTCAGGGAGCGTGGCCGGATGGGAGAGGGTCAGGCGTCTGCTCACCTCGTCGTCCTCCGACCGTACAGCCGTGCCCTCGGCGCGGTGCACCAAGCCTCGCTCTGGCAGTGCCCAGGGTAGCCACGTCCTCTCACAGGGGACTGCAATGGGGACGGTGGGCGGGTCCCCACTGCCCCGGGGTGCCCTGCGAGCAGAGTGGATGCCCCGTGCTGGCCGGCGCCCCACTTCCCGCCCAGGCTCACGGCCCCGCCCTCCTTTCAGTGTGCCATGACGCTGCTCTACGCCTTCTCCAAGGACATCTTCTCCGTCATCAACTTCTTCAGCTTCTTCAACTGGCTGTGCGTGGCCCTGGCCATCATCGGCCTCATCTGGCTGCGCTACAGGAAGCCTGAGCTGGAGCGGCCCATCAAGGTGAGGCCCGCGGGCTGGGCCGCCACCGTGCCGCAAACAGGCCACCCCTCTCCACGCCTCCCTCCTTGCAGTGAGCAGGGCTGCAGAGGGTGCTAGCGAGGACCGAGCGTGACAGAATACGACGTGCCTTTCCCAGGTCGTGGGGGTAGCTCACAGTGACAGGGTTCCAGGCCACATGCACGTACAGTCTCTGGCCTCCCTGCTCCCAGCCCGTGTGGCATGTAGGGGCACACAGACATGAGCGGAGGTGGGATCTGGAGCCGCTGATGCTGCAGCGGTGGCTTCCTGGAGGGGAGGAGGCGGCCCTGGTCTGCTCGGGCTGCCCAGTGCTGTGTGTCAGCAGCTCCTGGTCTCCCAGAAGTGCAGGCACAGGGACGAAGTGGCCGTGGCACCCTGGTGCAAGCGCTGACCTCCACTCCCCCCAGGTGAGCCTGGCGCTGCCCGTGTTCTTCACGCTGGCCTGCCTGTTCCTCATCGCCGTGTCCTTCTGGAAGACGCCTGTAGAGTGTGGCATCGGCTTCGCCATCATCCTCAGTGGGCTGCCGGTCTACTTCCTGGGTGTCTGGTGGAAGAACAAGCCCAAGTGGCTCCTCCAGGGCATCTGTGAGTGTCCTGCTGACGGCGCCAGCTCCCCGTCGCTGCCCAGGGCTGGCCACCTGCCCATGGAGTCCAGCTATGGGGGGGCGGGCAGTACCTCTGGGCCCCTGGGTATTCGGGAGGGTGGGCAGGGCTGGACTGGTACCAGCAGCCGGCCGGCTTGCACCCAGCAGTAACAAGTGAACACGTGCTCAGGGCTAAGTCCCGGCTTGGTGCTGCCTAATCTCTGAGAGCGAGAGTCCAGAGAACCAGGGTGCTCCTGCCAAGTCGCAGATCCCTCCGTCTACACAGCCCAGCTGACCTGGGAAGGCTGAGGAGGGGCACAGTCCCTCTGTGGCCTGCGCACGGTGGTGCAGGCCACTCCTCCAGGCTGGTCTGTGGGCCGAGGGGGGCATGTGCACCATGTACGTGGTTTTGAACAGAGTGGGGCAGACTCTGCTCCGCCCTGGCTGCCGGGCCAGGCGTCGCCCAGCAGGAGGGCCCACAGGAGGCCTGACCCAGGGCTTGTCCAGGGCCGAGGGAGTAGTGGCACGGCCTTGCTGAGAGCTGGGCTGCGCCAGCCCCCCCTCCGGGGACAGTGCCGGGGCAGTGCCCTGGCCATGCCCCACTAACCCAGCTTCCTGTCTCTGCCAGTTGCCACGACTGTCTTTTGCCAGAAGCTCATGCAGGTGGTGCCCCAGGAGACATAGGCAGGGGCCGAGGGGCTGCCGCGAAGACACGGGCCTTTCTGAACAAGCATCCCTTCCCAGAGTGACTGCAGCCCCATCGCCCACGCGGCTCAGTGGAGAGCCACCGGCGCCCCCGCTCCCCAGGCCGGTGCCACAGCCGCTGCGCCAACTCTGGTACGAACCCAGTCCCAGAAGAAGGGCTGCGCCCAGGCCTCCCTCAGGGCCAGCTCAGCCACCTGCCGGGCCGGGAGAGCCCATGCCCACGGGCCACCGCGCTGGGCCTTCTTCCACCTGCCTCAACTTAGTTGTATTTTTTTTTTTTTAACTTAAGTTTTGAGTCAATTCGATGCCACTGAGATGATTATTTTTAAAGAAATGAGAGTGGTGGGGAAGGTGTTTTCTCAGCTCATACCACCCACAGCGCGTGTACCTCAAGGGCCCAACCCCGCCAGAGGGCAGATGGAGCTGCCACAGGGACTTGGAGCCGATGGCCGGTAGCGGCCCGAAGTGCTTGGCCTTCTGCCGTAGACATAGCGATGCTAGCGTAAACTAACTGCAGGGCTCCGGTCTCTGCCTTAAAGACCTGAGTGACCCCGCACCACCCCCAAAGAGCAGGAGCCCTCAGTCCAGGAGCCGAGCGGGCTGGGAGAGCGGGGGAGGAGGGGCACTGCCCGAGCAGAGGCCAGGCTGGCGGGGTGCTCAGCAGGCCTGACTCCAGGCTCCAGGGTGCCAGGGGTCCCCGGACTGTGTTCCCCACACCATCCTCCACGTGACTAGGCTGGGGCAATGTGGCTCCTGAGCTGTCTGCATCCAGTTTGGGAGCTGAGGTCTAGTTCATGGAGACAAAGCTCTGCCCTTGGAGCTTTCTAGAAGTAGGCAAGAAAGCAGACCCACGGCCAGACCCAGACATCCTCGGTACGGTCAGTCCCTGCTGCAGGCCCCAGGGAATTGGCCTCCTCACTGCTTGTGCTGGCCACAGCCCCTCGGCTGTCGGCAGGGCCCCCGGGTCAGCCACGCAGCCTGTCCCAGTGTTGACTCCGAGTGTCCGCCTCCGCTCTCGGGCACTCTGCCACCAGCACGTGCGCCTCGCCCGGCCACATTCTCCCCTCGTGGCATGGCTATGCCGGCAGGCATGGGTCCCCCTCGTCCCTGTGGTGTTTCCCAGGGGTAGGCAGCAAGGCCTGGCCAGTTGTCACCACGTCTAGGAGCCAGCCATCATCCTAGGTCGCTTGGGACCCCATGGTGCAGGACATCTGCCTCGGGCCCTGCCTTGTGCCCCAGTGGT
Organism: Tupaia tana; assembly: GCA_026018925.1. NCBI lineage: Eukaryota > Metazoa > Chordata > Mammalia > Scandentia > Tupaiidae > Tupaia > Tupaia tana. The sequence goes on from JAKSZU010000018.1 coordinate 1,790,643, forward strand.
CAGCTTTGGTCTCAGACTGACCCTGTTCCTGGAGGCCAAGCCGTGCTCTGGCATTACCAGCATCGCAGTGCCACATGGGAACTGCTGGTGGTGGCCACACAGGGAACGTGGCCTGGGGCCCGCAGGGCTGGTCACTGCTCCACTGCTCCAGCCCCGGCTCGCCCAGCTCTGAGCGGCTGGTTGAGCCTGCTCCTACCCTTCCACGCCCCTCCACTCCAGCGCCATCTCGGCACAAAGAAACTGGGTGAGCAGTTCGGGGGGCTAGAGAGCCACTGTTCTCCTTGGGAGGGGGAAGGAGGCCTGCCCTGTGCCCTGTCATGGCTCCCCACAGGTAGACGGAGGCCTGCCCTGTGTGCGTACATTCCCAGAGAAGGGGGAGGTAGAAGGAGGCCTGCCCTGTGTGCGTACCCCGGAGGGGGAAGGAGGCCTGCCCTGTGCCCTGTGCTCGCTCCCCGCAGGTAGAAGGAGGCCTGCCCTGTGCGTGCTCAGCTGCTCCTCAGATGTTTCTCCATGCACTGAGTGCTGCACCCACCGCTCGGACACGGTGCAGCGTTCGATGGCAGTGTCCCCAGGCAGAGGGCCTGATGCTGCTGCCGTGGGCAGGAACCCGTCCTCTGGGCCTCAGTGCTTTCTTTTCTTTTTTTGAGAGATTTTTGCTATAGGGCACGGGCACTCACCAGAAAGACAGAGAGAGAAAGCAAGAAATCACTCCCCGGGGTGATGCCCACACCACAATCTCCTCCATTCTCCTCTTGGGATCTTGGACATGCACACACACGCGCCCAGCGTGAGTTTAAGCCACCGGGTCCAGGACTTGAACTGCGGTCGACCACATGGGAGTCCAGCGACATAGCCATTACGCCATCTGCTGGTCCCGTGGTTCTCGGTGTTTTCATCTGCATGTGAGGACAGCGGGTGGTGCCTGTCTGCAAGGCAGGGTGGTTGATGAATCGGAACCTGTGGCCGCGTGGGGGCTGCAGCCCTGCCCAGGACGAGTGCTCCCGGGGCACCGAGCAGCAGGGCCTGAGCAGGCCATAGGCCTCTTCCTGCCTCGGTGGGGGAACTTGGGGTGCCATTGCATTCAAACCATCAGCCCAGGGAGCGCAGCCAGGGCCCTGTCTGGACCGGGCAGCCTCTACGTGGAGACCTGGCTCCCTGCTGCCACGGCTGTGGGCAGGTCGGGGAGGCTGACTTGGAGTGGCGGCTCTTGTTGCAGCGTCAGCTGGAGCGTGAGGGGTTGGGCCTGGGCCCACAAGGGGCGGACATCTGAAGCATGGCCCTCCGGGCGTCTGCACCGGGACTTGCCCGTGGGAGGCGGGTTGGAGGGCTCAGCCTGGAGAGGGACCATGGGAGGCTGCACCCCGCTGTGCTGAGCCAGGCCTGTGTGCTGGCCAGACACTAGGGCCAGGAATACACGGGGAGCTCACCACGCTGCCGTGGCGGTGGGCAAGTGCAAGTGGCCACGGGCTGTCAGGGACCCCAGCGGCACCTGCCCCCAGGCCTGCCCGAGGATGTCCGTCCTGCTCTGACCGTGTTCCCCTGGGCCGGCCGAGGTCTCTACGCGTGGGTTTGGATGTTCTGAAGCGAGTCCTGACCCCACCGGCAGGCAGTGCCTGTGCTTTCGTGCCCTGTTCTAGCGTCCTGATTCAAGGCTGCCCCTACGCCTGCCACCAACCGCCGTGGTCGGCCGCCGCCTGGCTGTGTGACGTGCGCTCTGCCTTCCCGGCCGTGCCGGGCGACCACTGTGACGTCGGCCAAGCAGGCCTGGCTCCCTCCACCGAGTAAATGATGCGTGAGCAGTGACGTCTTTTTACCCCGTGTTAGCGGCTAACCTGTTACATTGGGCTGGTCTGGGTGGGGGGTTATGGTTTGTGTGTCATTCTGTTTTTAAAGGAAACCGTCAGGTTTCACAAGCAACCCTGCTGGTCTGCTGTGTTCTTTTCTCTGGGTCCCCCGGGGTTGTGCTGTAGGCTTGCCCCGCCCAGTCCCAGCTGGCTGTGTGGCACAGGCTCAGGCCTCAGGAGGGGACGTCGAGGCGGGAGGGCGGGGGGTTCAGGCCGATAGGGCCTCAAGGCCTTAGGTGGACCCCAGGGCCGTCCTGCTGCGCCATCTGCACCCGCACGTGGGGCCAGGAGGGGGCCCATTTCCCAGCCTGGGCTCGGGGAGGGCCGGGCCATGTGTGTCCTGCTTCCAGGACAGCCTTGTTTTGGGTTGCTTTTAGTTTTGCCAGAGGGCCCGTGGGACAGACTGGGAGCGGGCACCTCCCGGTGGGGTATTTCTCAAGGTCGGCATGGGATCCAGATCCCTTGCCACTAGGCTGTGGAGCCGCTGGTCTTGGTGGGCAAGAATGCAGGCTCCAGGGCCCAAGCGCCTTGTCCCTCTGCACAGAATGGGGCGGGGCCCTCCCCAGGGCAGCGCCCTGCACCCTGCACCAGCACCCCGCCCTCATTAGCAGACGGTCAGGGATCGCGCCCCTTCTTCCCGACAGGCGGAGACCTCTACGGCACCCTGGGGGACGTGCTGCCCAGAACCTCCTGGAGTGGGCGGGAACGGCTGGGTCCTGAGTGCGCCTCTGGGGGTAGGCCTGAGTCTGTGCAGCCCCCCCCGCCCCCGGGCTGTGGGAGGGGTCATGTACAATATCCTGGACAGCCCCCAGCAAAGGGCAGCCCAGCCTGGCTCTCCACTCCAGCAGGTAAGGGGAGCTGGCGTCGCCCGGGGTGGAAACGGAGAGCACCCAGCAGCTGCGGGCTGGTGAGGGGTCTTCTAGGTCCTTGGGCAGCTTCTCCCCTGGGTGGGGTGACTGAGCTAGGCTCCTTTGGGCCCAGGAATGAGGAGGGTCTTCAGTGATAACCCCCTGCAAGTGAGGAGCTGGCCAGTGGCTGCCAGCAGAGACCATCTTTCCCCAGCCCCACACTCGGGTGGGCGGCGGGCAGAGCCCTGGACACCCAGCCTGCGTCCCTGGGGCCTCCCCAGGCCTGCAGAGTGACCTCTGAGGACGAGGCTGGCAACCCCAGACCATCACGCCCCACGGCTGGCCGTGAACAAGTGGGCCCCCAGCTCCGGCCTCGGTGGCCCTGCCAGGCAGCCGTCCCTTCATGATGCTCGGGATGGCCCCGAACTTCGCCCACCCTGTTCCTGGGCACGGTGGAGGACCCCCACCCTCTGTCCCAGAAACTCACTGCAGGCCTCACTTCCCACGGGGCTCCGGTGAGGCACACAGGTGTCTCCTGGGCCCCTGAGGCTGGGCCACACCCGGCCCTGCCTTACCAACGCCCCCTGGGCTGCTCAGAGCACGGCTGTCCATCAGCCCTTCCTTTGGGGGAGAGGGAGGCAGCGCCAGAGCAAGCTCCCAGCGACAACCTACAATTACCCAACCACCAGCACAAGGAGCCACTTGTCCGTGCAGCCGGGGGTTGACCAGTGGGTTGGTGGGTGCTGGGAGCTGCGGTGAGACCCACCTTGTGATCCCAGCCGTCAGCATCTGAGAAGACCTTGACGCGAGGAGCCAGCTGTCACACCAGCCTAAACCGCCAGGCATGGGGTTTCAGCAGCTGGGGCCGGGAAGACCAGCGGACCTGGGCGCTGCTGTCAGGGTGCACGGGGGCTTCGGCCCCGGCTCCGTCTCCAGGACTACGCGGAGAGCCACCTTCCTGCCAGGCTTGCTCTGCCCCTTCCCTGCCTTGGGCAGGAGCCCTTCTGAGTCTGTAAAGAGTACAAGTCCTTGACCTCCGGAAAGTCTGCAGGGATGGCAGAGGGGGGAAGGCGCCACAGGGGCGCAAGTGCTGGGGCACTTCAGGAGTGGTCACGGCCTGGCCGGAGGCACAGCAGCCCTGGGGACGGGAGTGTACCCGAAGCTCCCAGGCAGAGCTCCCAGCGTGGCCCTGCTAGCTCCGGGGGCGGGCCCTGCTGGGCCGACGTGATAATGGGACTACTCCGGCAGCCACGGAGGTGACACAGTGTCACCCATCTCAGAGGAGAAGGGCTGTGAGAGGCTCCTTTGCCTGCCCGGGGTGAACCTGGGAGCCGAGAGGGAGTCCGGGGCAACGGCACGGATCGGCCATGGCAGGACGTGCACCGCAGGGCACGAGCCCACACCGGGAGGGCTCGGCACACGCCCCTGCCCACCTGCTCTCGCCTGGCCGCGAACCATCCCCTTGCAGCCCACTCGGAGGGAGGTTAAACAGGCCCCTTCAGCCCCGGGTGCTTCCCGCCTGCATGTGCACCCTCCTTCCTGTCTCGTGCCGCCGTTCCCTCCTTGGGGTCCAGTCCCGACAAGACCCGGCTCTCCTGTGTAGCCAAACCCCGCAAGTGGGAACGGAGCCTTGAGGTTAAGTCATGCACAGCCCGGAAGCCAAGACCTCCTGCAGATGCGCCCCTGCTAGTCTCCAAGAGCAGCTCCTCTCTGAGTCAGAGGGTGGTGGAAGGTTCCAGGGGCCCCCTCCCTCATTGACCTCTGCGATGGCTTGCTGGAGAAGGCCTCATGGCCCAGCCTCACCTCGGGCCTCACCCCCAGGGAGGCGCTCCTCCCCCTTCACAGGGAGAAAAGCCTGCCCTGACCCAGCTTGTCCCAGGCCGTCACCCTCTGTAGGAGTCTCCTGCTAATCCCCACCGTTCCACCAACTTCTCTGAGAACCCTTTAATCCCTCCACAGTTCCGGTGGGACAGGCCCAGGGAGAGGGCGCAGCAGGCTTGGCCCCAGCCCCAACCTGCAAGGCTGCTCTTCGCCCCAGGGAGGGTATACCACGGCCACCGCTCAGTGCTGAAGCCGACTTCACGTCTCCAGGGGCGTGGTGTCCTGGGGCGGGGGGCTGGAGGAGCCCCCGCCATGCTGGGCCTCCCTGGCCTGCACCGCAGTGGCCTATCCCATGTCCTTGCAGGGCAGCCGGAGCCCTGAAGGCTCTCCCGTCAGAAGCAGGAGTTCTGGCACCTGCCCCTCGCAGTCCCAGCTTCACGACATTCAGCCCCGTGGGCTTCAGCCGTCTCTGTCCCTTCCCTCCCAGCCTTTCTCGTCTGTAAATCTTATTTTATTTTAGAAGTGTTTTGCTGAAGGGTGTGTATGCTCTCCAGGAAGGGAGTGAGAAAGCACCCCCTGGGGGATGGCCACACGCAGCCCCTTCCCCTCCATTCTCAACATTTTGGGCATGCCCCTGGGGATTTTCCAGCTCGGGTTTGGGACTCACACTGCGGTCGGCCGTGGAGGATCCAGTGCCTTAGCCACCGCGCCACCTGCTGGTCCCTCTTATTTATTTGTAAGGGCCATGGTTAACGGAGGCTCAGCGGCCACGGCCTCGCGACCCCAAGCTCTCTCACACCCTGGAAGGAAGCCCCAGCCCCATTCAGCGGCCTGTCCCTCCCCCCAGCCCCAAGCAGCCACTACCACTGCACCTGTCGCATCCGCTCTGTGGCATGCTTTGTGTGGAGGGCCCCAGCGGCCTCGTCCCCGGGTTCCTGGTGCCGTACCCATCGGTGGCAGCAGTGCCCCTCATGTGGCCACGCGTCACCGCCTTGCAGCCCCGCCCTGGGCGGCTGTGGGAGTGCTGTCCTCAGTGCCCTGGACACGCACCGGGAGGGCCCTGGGGTCACTCGAGTTTCCTGAGCCGCCCTGGTGTTCTGGCCCGTCCTTCATCCTGGCTTACCCCGGCTGCCTCTGGGCCCAGTTACTCCCACACTGGCCCAGCCAGGTGAGCCCAAGGCACTGGGTGGAGGTGTCCTCAGAGTGTGGGCGGGAGCCTCAGAGGTGACTCAGTCTCGTGAAATGGCACCCAGCAGAGGGAGGTGCAGGCCCTCCCTCCGGGCCTGCCACCTCTGGGCACCGCACACTTCCTTCTCTCCTCGCAAGCCTGGCTCTGCCCCCGGCAAACTGCACCGCCCCTGGGACTTGGCCAGGTGTCCTGTCCAGGGCTTGGATTTGCCTTTCAGAGACCACCTACTATGGGTTGCCGCCTTCTATGCAGGCAGTGAGCCTGGTTTAGAAAAACGCGGGGTCAGCACACAGTGGGGCTGGAGGGAGGGCAGCGGGTGGGGTCACGGGCATGGGCTCCTGGCTGTGGTCAGCAGGGCAGGCCTCGCTCCCCGCCCCTTCCTCTGTCCTCCCCTCCCTCGCACTCTCTTCCCTGGGGGGAGCACACTCAGTGGGCGCCCTGCCCCCCGGCCCTCTGGACAGGTCTGGTGGACACGTGTGCTTGGTAACCCAACCTCCTCTCAAGACAAAGAGTATGATTAAGCAGCTTCATAGAGCACGGTTGACTGGCCACACCTGCAAACGCTCTGGCTTGGTCGACCTTGGCAGAGCCCCGGCCGAGGCCATGGTGTGAGTGCTTCCTAGGAGGCCAGGAGTCAGGACCCGGAGGCGCTGGTCTGGGGCTCAGGAGCCGCGAGAGGGGGTGGGGTGCATGGTCAGAGGGTCAGTTAGATGCCCGTAGCAGCCTCCTGTTCATTGTGACAACCAAGAGTGTCTCCCGACACTGCTGAGTGTCCCCTGGCTGAGAACTAAGCCCGGATGCCATGTGGGGGGCTGTGGCGGTCACCACCGATCACTTGGAACCAGCGCAGGGGAAGCGTCTGCGCGCCTGCTGGACTGGGAGCCCCAGGCTGGCCGTCTCTGCTCTGCACGTGGCTCAGGAATGAGTCTCTCCGGCTTGCCCTCTCTGTGGGATCAGCATGCAGATGGTCACACGGGCTCCAGTGAGGACTGAAGGGCGGGGCTGGCAGCTCCTTGCCATCCCCAAAACCTCCCGCCCCCACTCTCCTTGCAGGGGTGAAGCCTCCGGGGCGGGGACTGTACCAGGTCGGACACAGCTGTGGCTGGCGTCCTGTCTGCAAATGGAGGCGCTGGGTTACTGGGACACGCTTACTCGGCTTTCGGTGATGGGGGCTTCGGGGACCAGCCGATGGTGTAGTGGTTACGTTGCTAGACTCCCACATGGCCAACTGCGGTTCGATTCCTGACCCAGAGGCTTGAGACTCATGTCAGGGGTGTGTGCGTGTGTGCTCAAGATCCCGGGAGGAGAAGGGGTTGCGGTGTAGTCATCCCCGCTGGGGGGTGATTTCTTACCTTCTGTCTCTGTCTCTCCAGCAAGCGCACGTGTTCTATAGCAGAAATCTCTCTAATATTTTTAAAATAAGCCACCCTCAGTGTCACCTCTGCCAATCGAAGAGGACGAGGCGATGGCAGGACTAGGAGGCTGTGCTCTGTCCGGGGACCCTGCCCACCAATAAACGCCACTGGGCCCGGCGAGTCCCTGCCGGGGCAGCTGTCTGCTCACCACGGGACGCCACGGGCACCCGGCCTCCCCCACTAGATGACATGGCACCCGCCCCCCATGGTGACAACCAAGAATGTCCCCAGACATCGCCATTTCAAGGAGAAGCAGGCACAGGCGGGAAGAGGCCAGCTGACCCTGGGAGCCTGGGGACACTGAGCAGGGCTGGGAGGCCGCCGAGTGGGCCGCGGGCACGTGGAGTGTGCAGGGAACCCGACTCGCGCCCGCAGTGGGCGCTGCACGTCGGGCTGGTGGGGGGTCTGCACTGAGGACTGTCGGGCCCCTTTTCAGGATAGGGATGGGAGGCCGAGCCCCTCTGGTGGCCACCGAGGCAGCCAGCAGGCGTGTGGGCGAGCAGGCCCCTCACTGCCCGCATGGCTCCCGGCTGCCTGACAGGCGCTGGGCCCCGTCCTCCTAGGCCGTGGCCCCTCACTCACACGCCCCGACAGATGGAGCGCACCCTCCGTGCGGGGCCTCCCACTGCCCGCATGGGGAGCAGGCGGGGGGAGCGGCAGAACGAGGTCTCTGGGGAGCTCTCCCGCCACTTGTTCCTGGCACTCTTCGGCACTGGCGGGTTTGTCCAGGTGGGTCGTGTTCGGGAAGGTCAACGAGCATCAGTCTGGGCCACACGGCCCACGAGGCTGCAGCCGTGTAGCCCCAGGCACCCACAAAGCTGCCTCGTACGTGGGAGGCTGTGCAGCCCTGGGCTGGGGAAGCTGCGTCCTGGCACGGTCGGGCACGGGTGCGGGAGTCAGGTCCTTCTGCCCTCCTTCCCTGGGCCCTGTGCTCGGGCCCCACATCCGCCTCCTCTGCCCTGAGGCTTCTCAGTCTGGCCTTCCGGGGTTGCTGTCCCCTCTGTGGCCTGGCCCTGCTCAGGACAGGGCATCCTCAAGCTGGGGGCCACACCCCACTCACCCAGTGCATCTTGGTCTTAGAGCTCTGGAGAGGGGGGTCCGAATTAACCCGGAGCCAGGTGAGCTGCGTCTCCTCAGGTGTCACCATGGAGGACCCTCCTGAGTCAGAAGACGCGGTCAGCGGGGTCAGGGAGGGAGGGAAGCCCTTTTGCCTTTGGAAGTGGGGCGCGGAGGGGGCTCCCCCTCCTGCTGGGCGCACACGTGCGTGGGCCTCGTGTGTGCACTTCCGTGGTGCCCACTGCCTGGGAGCAGATGGGGACAGGAGGGCACAGCCATGCCGAGGAGATGGGGTTGGCCTTCGCTCTGTGCCACGGGCTGCCCTTCCCCTCCGGACCTCAAGGCATGCACGAGGTGGCACTGCCACGGCGCCTCCGGGAGCCCCTCCCCCACTGTCTGTGCTCCACTCCTCCGTGGGGGCTGGGCGGAGGCTGGGTGAGGGGCACTGAGCACAGGGGACCGCTCACCAGGATGAGGGCATAGCCTGGGGAGCCCACTTGAGACAGTGAAGCCCCGTCGAGACCGCCCCCAGGGCCGAGGGCAAGACCCCAGCTGCTCCGTAGCCCTGGGAGGGGCTGCCGGATCCTCCCGGGAGGGCAGGTGGGTGCTATCGAGGGAGGGCCTGGAGGGGCCACTGGAGGCAGACCCTCACAGGTCGGGGCAGGGCAGGGCTGGGTGAGAGCACCACATAGCGCTGGGTGGCTGGGTGTACAGTGCGGTGCCTTGCTGTCCTCGCAGCTGGTGCGTTCCACAGGCCGGGCCGGCGCTCGGTTCCGGGCAAGAGCACCTGTGAATGCTCCTGGCACAGAACTTCAAAAGAGCCTCTGTGGGCGGACAGCTGGAACAGACAGCGACTGCAGGCCTGGGCCTGGAGGTGGGCCGAGTCCTGACCCGTGCACTGCGGAGCCTGGCTGGCACCCTGCTCGGCTCCCCTGCACCTGGGCCTAGAACCCCCCATGCCTTCCAGGCCCCTGCTCGCCGAGCTCCCAGCATGAGCAAGGGCCCCTCTGCAGGCTGGTGAGCTGACCGGGGTCCTGGTGCTGCAGGGAGGGTCAGAGGGGCTCCTCCGCCTTGTCTCAGCAGGGAGTTTCGGGCAAGGTGCCGTGTCCAGGCGCACAGTCCGCGCACTACGCAGAGGCACCCGGTACGGCTGTGTGGACCAGGCGCCCTGGCTGGGGCCTGCTCCTGCTCCGGGATGGCCGTTCACGTCTCTGCACAGAGAAGGTGCCCGCTGGCCAAGCCTCCTGTGGACTGTGCCCGCCCGAGGGTACCTGTCAGCAGTGAGCCCCTGAGGGAGGGCCGGCTTTCGCCCTTGGCAGGCCACTCATCCGGCCGTCTCCTGCTGGAACAGGCCAGCTCCAGCTCGGCTTAGTGGCCAGGGCCTGGGGCAGGCTGGGCTCCACTGGGCCATTCCTGACCAGGGTCTCAGGCAGCAGCAGTCGGGGGGTGGCCGAGTCTAGGTGCCCCACAGCTCCTTTGTCCACACGCCGGCCCTGAGCAGGGAGGGCTGGAGCCTCTGACGCTGGTCAGGTGTCCACTCCCTCTGTGGCCTCTCTGCAGGCCTGCGTGGGGCAGCGCTGCGTGGGGTCCCACTGCCAGCAGGCTCGGGGTGGAAGTGCTGGGTGCGGAGTAACTGCTCTGAGCCAGAGAGTGGACATGGCCAGACATGGCCAGACTTAAGGCCCGGCCCGGCCTAGTCCAGTGTCACTTCTGCTGGACTCCATGGGTTCAGCAGAGCCCCTCCAGATGGAGGGAGAGGGGCCGTGGGGAGGCGGAGCATCTGCTCGCCCTGGGCCGCCCAGATGCAGGACGGGTGCTCGGACCTGGAAGGTCCTAGAGTGAGTGACCTCTGACCCTGCCTTCTGAGAGGAAGGAGAGCAGGTGTTTGGTTTAGGCCCAGAAAGGCTTTTCTGTGCCCCAGGCCCATCCCAAGCTCTGGGGCGGTCTTACCCCTCAGTCGGCGGAATCCGTCCGACCTGTCTCACGGCAGAGCCCTAGCCCCGACAGGCAGCCCTGGGCTTCAGGGCCTCTAGGCTTTCTCGCCGTCTGGTGCCAGAGAAGGCCGCAGCCAGCACCGTCCCGAGCAGAGGCCTGCATGCTGGACGTGGCGCCCTTCCGGGGGAACCGCGGAAGCTCTCGGGGTGCTTTGGCCTGTAGGACAGGAGGGAGAGCGGGAGGCTGAACGCCCCGTGGTGCGGAAGGTCGTCCTGAGCGCAGCCTTGCCCTGTCTTGCGTGAGTCTTCAGAGTGAGCATCGATTGCTGGCGGTCTGGCTCCCAAACCTGCATCGCTGCTATTGATGACACAGACGGGCTCTGCCCAGGGCTCACGGGCTCTGCGGCCCCGGGCCGGCCCTGCTGGCTCTGCCTGCAGCGTCACCCACAGGTGCTCACCTGCCAGGATGTCACTGCCTTGATGTCTGCGGCATTGTGCTCCCGACCCCCTGGCATTTGCTGTCATCACACTCGGTGCATTTACGTGTGGGTGCGTTCAGGTCTCCTGTGGCTCCTCGGGGGTCCTGCCTGGGCCCGCAGTCCCCTCCCCATACCGCCTGACCCATCATCCCAGGGGAGCTGTCTGGGGAGGAGGGGGACCTTGCAGGGCAGTCTAGCCCAGGGATGAGTGCCTCAGATCTCAGGGGCTCTGGGAAGCCTCCCAGTGTCCCCAGAGCCCTGTGACCCCTTCTGTCCCAGCAGCTCGAACCCTGGAGCATCGACCAGAGACAGCGGCAGCGGCCTAGGGTCTGCCTCTCCCAGCACGTGGGGGTCTCCGACCTGGGCTGGCTTTCAAAGCAAATGGTATTTGTGTCTGGTTTCTAAGTCCAGGGGAGTAGGGGGGCCACTTAGGAGCCCCAAGGGCTCGGGCTGGGCAGGTGGCCTGGCAGGGCAGAGGCCACACCCCAGGAGCTTGCTGGGTGCGTGGCCTGGGACACCAAGAGGGCTCCGGAGGGCAGGAGCAGACAGGCTAGCTGACACCAGGGTCCCAGCTGTTCGGGAGGCGCCGGACCTGGGAGAGGCCTCCTTACCTGAGCCCCCGCCTCGCCCCCACCTCGTTCACCCCTCCCCCTCTCCTTTAAAGTCTCAAAGGGAGTCCTTGCTCAAAGCCCGGAAGGAAACGTGGGGGCCGTGGGGCCGGGTGGGCGTGTAGGTGCACGGTGTTTGCTCAGGAGGCCCCCCAGGTCCGGGCCTTTGATTTCTCGCCTAAGGAAGTGGGAACAATTAGCTTGGTGCTGGAGCAGGGGCAGCCAGTGCCTCGCCGACAGCCCGAGGCGTGCCTGGGTGTTGACCAGGCTGAGGTAGCTCTTGGCCGGAGATCACAGGGACCGTCCTGCAGGATGGCGGGGAGCCATTGTCTCGGGGAGGGCCCGGCTCACAGCTCATGGAGTCCTGTCGGATCCCACCAGCCGCCTGCAGATAAACTGTGGTGTCGTCAGTCCCCACGAGAGGCATGGATCTGCAGTTCCGAGAGGGTGAGAGGCCTGGCTCAGACCACACAGCTGCGGAGTGGGCGGGCAGGGATTTCCAGTCCGAGCATCAGGGTTTTTAAAGATTTTTTTTTTTTTTTTGGGGGGGAGAGGTTTTTGCTATAGGGCGCATGCACTCGCCAGACAGACAGAGACAGAGAGACAGAAAGTGAGAAATCACCCCCCAGGGGGAATGGCCACGCCGCAATCCCTTCTCCTCCGTTCTCCTCTCGGGATCTTGGGCACGCGTGCACAAACGACCGGCGTGAGTTTAAGCCTCCGGGTCGACTACGTGGGAGTCCAGCGACATAGCCATTACGCCAACTGCTGGTCCCCGAGCATCAGGTTTTTGAAATAAGAATTGTGACTCGTTTTTTAACAGCCAGAGGAAAATAGAGAAAGCATTCTCCAGCTGGGCGTGGTGGTACTCTGGCCCTCCTCGTCACTTCTCCATCTCGTCAGGGTTTACACAAGCACACATGTACGTAGCGCGTTTTTCCGGCGGCTGGAGCCAGGATTCGAACCGCAGTTCGCCATGTGGGCTCCAGCTCCCTGTGCACAGGGCTTCCTCACTACCCTACAGGCCAGCCCAGGAGCTGTGACTTCTTACCTCTCGTGTGCCACACGACGTTCTCAGGGTTATGCTAGGGAGTCCGATACCGCCCTCAGCTTTTCACCACCTGCTTGGTGTCAGCTTTTGGAATCCAGAGGTCTCGGACCGGACCGTGTGGAAAGAAGCCCAGCCCTGACCGCCGGCCTGCCGCCCTGCCCCCCACAGTGCACAGCAGGTGCACTGGCACTCGGCGGTCGGCAATGCCCAAGTGCCGTCCGTGTTGTAACAGCTACACATGTTCTACAGCGGCGAAAGGAGACGGCGTTCCCGCCTCCGGGTGCTCACCACTTCCGATGCTCCTGGTCTTTCCAGATTAAGTTCTGCTCTGACCTTCTTTCCCAATGGCCGAAGCACCTCCTTCCTCATTTCACTATTTTCTGCCCTGTGGCTCTAGGGGATAAATCTTCAGTTTGTTTGGTTTTTGTTTTACCCTGAAGGAGCCCGCCCTCCCTGTCACTTGGGCCTGTTCCCTTAAGTATCTGTCATCATCCCAGACACGCGTGCTTGCTCACTGGTTCCCTCCCGGCCCCGGGAGCAGAGGCCCTGGGGCTTGGGCGCCAGCGCATGGCGGCACCGCCCCACTTGCCGGACTGCGGAGCTGGCGAGAGCGAGTCTCCCTCTGTGCGCCACGCGGGCTCGCTGTCCAGCTGCGGCCCGGCATTGAGACACACAGAGGGCTCTTGGCCCAGGCTGGGAGAACAGCGGGGCCTGTGTGCGCTGTGGGAGTGGAGTCTGGGCCAGTGCTCACAGTGGCACTTCAGCAGATGGAGTCCTTCCCCACTCAGCGGCACGGGGAGAGCGAGGAGAGGCACTCGGCTCTGGGCCGGCCCTTCCCGTGGTCCGGAAACCCCGCCGGCCGGTCTAACCACCACTGGGGGATCAGAGCGTGGCCTCGACTGCGGTGGCGGGGCAAGCACGCAGCGGCCGAGTGCGGGGTCGAGCTCGGAGCCGTGGCTGGGCAGGCAGTGCCTCGGGGTGGGACACAGCCTCCTCCCTCCTGGGGTGCTTCCTGTCCTTCCCAGGAGGGGACGGCGGCACATTCCGAGGCGAGGCCAGGCCAGTCCCAGCACATCTGCCATTCTTGCGCCATGTCCCCAGGGAGCGGCATTCGCCCGGCGTGGCTGTTATTACAGCACGACCTGCAATTATCTCGGAGCCGAGCGTGGCATGGTCTGGCCCAGGGCTGGGGAGGCGTCTGCGCGCGCACAGAGCCGTGAGGCAGTCCTCCCCGACCAGTAGGAAACGCCCTCCCCACCCAGTTCTTCTCTTAATGTTTTTGCCTTAGGGCACGTGTGCTCCTGGGGGTGGGGAGTAGACAAAGACATTGAGGGAAAGTGAGAAACGCCCCCCGGGGGGATGAACAGGCTGCAATCCCTTTTCCATCCTCCTCCCAGGATCTTGGGCACTTATACATGAGGTCTGGTACTCGAACCATGGTCTCCCACGTGGGAGTTCAGCCACGTAACCACCACGCCATCTGCTGGCCTCTTGAGTTTGTTTTCACTTGCTCTTCCCGAGGAGAATTCACACGGAGACCACAGAAACCCCAGAGGCTCAAAGAGAGAAGAGAGTTGCTGGCCATGGGGAGACCCGGGCCATGCAGAGCCTGGGGAGGCCTGGGCTGGCTGCCCGGAGGGGGTCCAGTCAGGGGCCCCCATCCCGCCCAGCCCTTGGGGGCGGACTAACCCACTTCTGTCCAGGGAAGGCTGCACCCTCATTACGACTGCTCCTTCACTTGGTTATATTTTTAACTTGCTAGAGTGCACATGTGCTTGCTGAAGAGAGAGAGAACCCCCACGGAGGGGGGCCACACCACAACCCCTTTTCCTCCGTTCTCCTGTCGGGGTCTTGGGCATGCACGCATGCACGTGTGCCCAGCGTGTTTCTCAGTCACTGGGTTCAGGACTTGAACCACTCCATTGGCCGTGTGGGATACAGCACCCTTAACCTCCACGCCACTGACTGCCCATACATACATTCTCAGACAACGTGTGTAGCTGTGCTGAGTCCCGAGTGACCCAGGATTTAGTGTCCCTGCAAGGCTGTCCCGGGCCTCTGCTCCACCCGGGACACGGCCCCCAACTTGGGGGCTCCTGTGTGTTACACCCTGCAGGCCTCGGGGGTTCCTTCCCGGGGAAGGGAGAGCTGGAAGGGTCCAGGGAGTGGTCGTTCGGCAGACAGGGACTCCCCGACCTGATGGGAAGTCTGAGGACCGCCCCCCACGATGCTCCTGGCCTCTGCACCCCCACCCCGTCTTGCCCGGTTCCCGCAGGCTTGGGCATTGCCACAGCCCCTCAGGAGGCTCGGGCTGGCCGGGAGGAGAACCTCCAGGTGCAGACGTGGGCCACCCCGCCGCCTTCCGCAGAGGATGTCAGCGACTGACTCCTGAGCCCAAAGGCTCAGGCCTTTCTCAGCGAGGCGCTGAACAATCGCTGGCTTACTGCACCTTCAAGGCTCTGGGCGCCTGGGCAGATCCTGCCAAGCATCTGAGGTAACCCCAGGAGGGCCCGCGGCTGGGCAGGAGAGACGGTGTGGGAAGTCAGAGCGCTGGGTCTTAGCCGCACCAGGGTGGGGTTCCCCAACCTGCGGCCCTTAGGAGACAGCCAGGGAAAGGACCAGGACACATTCTACCTCCCCCCGGAGTCCAACGTGGGTACGCGCTGGGAGCCCACGGCATCCCGGAGAGCAGCACACTGGCTTCCCTGACCTGGCCTCACCGCCGCTTCCCTCAGCGAGAAAGCTCCCCCATGTCGCCCCCACCCCCATCGCTCCCCCACCCCCATCGCTCCCCCACCCCCATCGCCTCCACCCCCATCGCTCCCCCACCACCCATCGCTCCCCCACCCCCCATCGCTCCCCCACCCCCCATCGCTCCCCCACCCCCATCGCTCCCCCATGTCGCTCCCCCACCCCCGCTCCCCCACCATCGCTCCCCCACCCCCATCGCTCCCCCACCCCCATCGCTCCCCCATCGCTCCCCCACCCCCCATCGCTCCCCCACCCCCCATCGCTCCCCCACCCCCATCGCTCCCCCACCCCCATCGCTCCTCCCCACCCCCATCGCTCCCCCACCCCCATCGCTCCCCCACCCCCCATCGCTCCCCCACCCCCCATCGCTCCCCCACCCATCGCTCCCCCACCTCCCATCGCTCCCCCACCTCCCATCGCTCCCCCACTTCCCATCGCTCCCCCACCCCCCATCGCTCCTCCATCCCCCATCGCTCCCCCACCCCCATCGCTCCCCCACCCCCCATCGCTCCCCCACCCCCATCGCTCCCCCACCCCCATAGCTCCTCCATCCCCCATGGCCCCCAGCCCCATGGCTCCTCTATCTCCCATCAGTCCAGCCCCATCACCCCTACTCCTCATCCCCATTGCCCCCCACCCCCATGGCCCCCCCACCTCCCACGGCTCCTCCACCGCGGGTCCTCCCCCCACAGCCTGCACTGACTCAGCCCTCCCCAGCCCCGTCTGCACTTTAGACCCAGCCCACACCTGGTGCACACAAAGCCCCCACGTGTCCTGGAGAGGGCACTGTACCATAGGTGGGCCGTAGGGACGACTGACACCCTGTAAACACGGAACCTTCCCTCGGTTATTAAGGCCCCCTCCACTTGCTTAGGCTTCCTGAATTTCTCCGCAGTATTTTATAGTTCTCAGTGTAAAAATCTCGTACTTTTTGTAATACCATCTCTGGTATTCAAGTTTTTGCTTCTCATATAAATGGTAACTTTTAACATTCTAATTTTCTATTTGTCTATTGCCAGAATATGGAAAAACAACGCTTTATTATGATCATTTTTCAGTCATGCCAGAGGATGATGCACAAGAGAAAGGGAGACGAGAGGAAGCGTACCCGTGTAGCAGGCCTCCTGCTAGGAGCTCGCAGAAAGAGAGCAGAAAAGTGCCAAGGCCAAACCCCGCACAAGGTCAGGATCAGAAAAGGGACAGCGGAGGAGGGGAGTGACACCCCACTCGGGGAGAGCTCCGGAGGGAGCGGGAGCGCTCACAGAGACCCAGCCGCCTGCTGCTTCGGAGTGGGTGGGAGGCATTTGAGTCAATGACACAGGCATGAAAAACCCACAAGTAAACATTTTACAACTCAGAAATGAGGTAACGGACTTAAGAACTGAGTTAGAAATAAAAGGAAAAATTATTTCATAAATGAAGGTTAAAGGAAAGGGTAAATACAATAAACAATGTCTTAGGAGAAACAGAAGATGAAAGGAGAAACTGAAAATCAGAAGGCAGGACCAGCAGGTGGTGTAATGGCTAATATCACTGGACTCCCATGGGACCAGCAGTTAGCGTAATGGCTATGTCGCTGGAATCCCACGTAGTCAACCGTGGTTCGCGTCCTGGACCCGGTGGCTTAAACTCACGCCAGGCACGTGTGTGTGCGCGTGCCCAAGATCCCGAGAGGAGAATGGAGGAGAAGGGATTGCCGCGTGGCCATCCCCCCGGGGGCGATTTCTTGCTTTCTGTCTCTCTGTACGCACCCTATAGCAAAAACCTCTAAGAAAAAATATCAGAAGGAAACAAAGTGTTGAGAGGATTGGAGAAAAGAAAAGGAAGGAGCATCCCGTAAAGACAGCAGGAGTCTGGAGGAAACCAAAGCCAGGGGCAGAATGAATACTGAAGTTCAGACTCAAGAAAACCTTCCTGCCATAAAATGGTTTGAAAGCACATATTAAAAGAACACTGTGCAGCTGAAAATATCAACTCAGAATAACCAAGACATATTTCAATAAAATTACTGCTATTTAAAGAAAAAAAATTCTTGGGCATCTAGGGTAAAGAACACTGACTCTCAGTAGGAGGAATTGTGACATCGGGCTTTTCGGCAGCCACACTCCATGACAGGAAACTGGAGTGAACTATTTAAGATACTCAAAAAAAGAACTTTTGAGCCCAAGAGTTTATATCCAGCGAGGCTGATCTTCAACCACGACCGGCACAGGGGACACTCGGTACGTGGGACGCGCTGTCCCCCAGTCCGTCTACGGCACCTGCTGGACTGGGCGAGGTCCTGCACCCCGGACGGCCGGGCCCGCCAAGGCCCCGGGGTCACCGTGAGGAGGCTCCCGAGGGCCAACATGGGGCGATTTGAGCTTTAGTAAGGTTAAGAGTGGCAACGAATCCGAACTCCATGAACTACGCCCAAGTCTGTGAGTAGGCGGGATTAAAAGGAGAACACGGAGACAGATTAGCTGCGCTTGAGGGCAGCAGGGAGCAACCGTCACCTTGAGAACTGGGGACACTCAGAGAAAGGACCGGGACCTTGTCCTTCCTCCCTGTTGGAACCACGTCATCGGAGCCAAATGGTGGCCGAGGGGGACAGTTCGTCACGAGACTGCAGGTGCTCAACAACTTGGCAAAAGTTAGAATCGCCGCACCCCCCTCCTGAGTGAGCACACCCCACCCGAGTCTCACTCTCGACCTGCGCCTCACCCCGAGTCTTGCCTCTGGGTCCTGCCACCCACTAGGGAAGGTGTGGGATTGTGCCGTGAGTGCGTGAGCTGCACACCTGGACCATGGGTCCGGACCTGGGGCTGCTCAGGGGAATGGCCTGGTGCCCCACGGCGGTGGCACAGAGCAGGAGCAGGTTGGAGGGGAGCAGACTGGGAAGACTTACCGGGAGGGCAACAGGACTCGCAGTAGTGCCGAGGGCGCACGGGGCTGCACACCACACGGGAGTGCGAGGGGGTGCCGTCCATGAGAAGCGGGCAGTGGTTACCCTGGAGAAGAGCGTCTGTACCTCCGTGGAAGCTGCTGCAATGCCCCCTCCTTCTTCCTTTTGGTAAAAGTCCACCCACTCATTTATTCCGAGGGAGGCACAGCCCTCAGCAAGGCCTTCACTAGTCGGCCCAATGCCTCGGCGCCTGGATCCCGGAAACACC
The DNA here is from genome assembly GCA_026018925.1 of Tupaia tana. Taxonomy (NCBI): domain Eukaryota; kingdom Metazoa; phylum Chordata; class Mammalia; order Scandentia; family Tupaiidae; genus Tupaia; species Tupaia tana. The sequence goes on from JAKSZU010000018.1 coordinate 1,808,791, forward strand.
CACGCCCTGGGGTGTTGGGGGGGCCCGGGGCACAAGCCCAGGACCCTCTCAGGTGGGTCTGGGTGCTGCCCCAGCGCCTGACCACAGAGTGCTCCCGACCCAGGTACGCGGCGGGGCCAGGGCCTCCTGTGTAACAATTCACCGAGTCACGTGTTTGCTTTGCGTGGGTTTCCATATCTGTGCCTACCTTTCCAACAAAAAGATTTAAAATGGGGAGTGTCGTGCACTGAATTGGGTTCCCCCGAATTCATACCTTCGGGTCCTCATCTCCTAAACCTCAGATGGTGACTCTGGGACATTTGGACAGGGATGCGGTGACAGGAGAAGGCCACTTACGAGCCCAGGAGGGAAGCCCGAGGAAAGCCACCCTGTGGGCCTTGCTCTTGGGCTTCCAGGGCTGTAAGAAGACAAGGGTGCCGTCTCGGCCGGGAGGCGGCTTCCGCAGAGCCAGCCCGGCGGCCGAGGTCCTTGCGCTGGGGGAGTGCCCTGCAGAGTCCCCAGAGGCCCGGAGGAGCCTCCCATGAGGGGACTGGGGGGGGCAGCCTGGGAAGCAGGAAGAGCAGGATGGGAACCCAGAAGCTGCCTTGCCAGGACAAGGGCCGGAGGGACAAGGGCAGCACGGCGGGGCGGGAGGCGGAGCGTGCCACGCTGTTTCCTTCACTTGCCGTAGGCATCTTTTGAAGAGCAGCCTTAGATTCACGGCAAAGCTGGGCTGACAGCGCCGTTTCCGCAGCTCCCTGCCCGCCCTGCCGAGCGCCAGCTCCTGACAGCTCCCGAGCATCCCCCGGGCTCTTCCCTACGCCCTCCCCGCACCTCTGCAGTGGCATGAATGGGCTGAGCCAGAGCGAGGGGGGAGGAGGGTGAGCCGTGCCGGGCCTGCTCCCCGGGTCTGCCATGCTCCCTGCCTCGTGCAGCACAGGACGCAGGGCTACCAGCGGGGCCACACCCGGCCTGACATGCCTCAGCCTCTCTTGGCGGCCGCGATGTCTGCCGTCTCCCTGGCGTCCTGCCCGGGCTGCCAGCGGCCTTCCTCTCGGGCTCGGCCCTGGTGCCATTCCCACGTCCGGGCCCGAGGTCTGTCTCGGCTTCGTGTCTGCTTTACTCTGCTGCGTCCCACCTGTGGGGTTTTGCCCTTTTGAGTGGGGCCCTGAGGCCACCTGTCTGTCTCCCAGGGCAGGGAGCGGGCCCTGCAGCGCGCGGATGTGTGAGCACGCATCTCCAAGAGGCCCTGGCCAGCCTGGGGTGGCGGCAGAGGCCGTGGGCCACACCGAGGTGCTGGGTGGACACTTCGCCTCCCGGGTCAATATGGCCCAGTGATGGGAGGGAGGGCGGTCGAGGCTCGGGCGTCGCCAGGAGGCTGCAGTCCTCCCGCAGCCCGCGCCCGCGGGTGAGTCCCATCCGGACGCGGGGCATGGCCACGTCTCAGCCGGGCTGACACGAAGCTCCAAGTGACTGTAGTTAGAGTCTTCAGTTCCTTCTCAAGTTTCCTTATCCCACGAGCAGGGGAGACAGCACCCCTGTCAGCAGATGCTGCGTGCTGGGGCACCCAGGCGTCTCCAGGCACGAACCAGAACCTTCCCTCAGGGCTCAGCCTCGCTGGGCACCGGTCACCGCTGTGCCGCCCGACTCCCACGTCTAGACTCCGGGGAACGAGAAAATGGGAGAGAAGAGGGGTGGCGGCAGGGCTCACGGGTGGTGCGGAGCTCAGGCGCGGGGCCCACGGCTGAGTCTGAAGTCTGAGTGCCAGACCCAGGGAGTCGAGAGACGCCGTGCGTGTGTGCCCCAAATCCCCAGAGGAGAGTGGAGAAGGGATTCGGGTGTGACCACCCCGAGGGGGTGGTTTCTCACTTTCCCTCTCTGTCTCCAGCGAGCGCACGTGCCCTATGGCAAAGACGTCTAAACGCAGAGAGCTAAAGGGCTCAGCACAGACGCACACTGGCGGGGGGTGTGGGCTCTCCCCTCACCTGGCGGTGGCCGCGGCCCTGTGCAGCGCTGCCTCCTGCAGGACACCCCGGGCCAGGGGACAGCGACCAGCCGGAGCGGACCTGGGGCTCCAGACCGGGCAGGCTTGTTCACAGCCCTGAGCCGAGTGGGGTTCCCAGTCGGCCCAGGGCACTGTGGTCGTGGAGGGTGGCGGTGGAGAGCTCTCAACCAAGCTCCATGCCTTGTCTCTAAATCTACAACTATCCCGAGGAGATAAAACGAACCTGGCCGAAGGCCAGAGCTCTAGGAGATGAGGGAGTGGACGCAGGGAGCTGGGGGCAGAAGCCCGCAGCACTGCTGATTAGAATCTCCGCCCCGGGGTTGTCGTTCCAGGATGCATGGGGCTCAGGAGTGCGTCCTCCTTACGTGGTGATGACGGACGGTCACACTGAAGGCTAGGATTACAGGCGTTCTCTGTCCAGCCCCAGGCTCAGCTGGCAGGCAGGAGAGGGATTTTCTGTGTACTCATTCATTCCCAGAGCAGTTGAGCAAACGGTAATTCCTGGCTCGCACAGATCCGTCAGAGCTACCAGGTGATGTGACTCCATGTCACTCTGTCACTCAAGTGTCCCTCTGTCCTCTTCTAAATGATGAAAGCTGTGCCCAACCCTGGGCCAGGTGAGCAGGCGCCAGCGGGGAGCCCTGAGGGCACCCGCGGCCGGTGTTGCCTGGGGACAGCGGGGAGCCCTGAGGGCAGAAAGAAGTGGAAGCTGGCGCCGCCTCTCAGCGCGTCCAGAGCAGCAATGGCAGAATCCACACCAGAGCCTCTTAGAAAGCACGGAGCAAAGAGGGTTTTACACATTAGCTGGGAAGTCGGGGCGGAGTGAACTGGAAAAGTCGCTTTTCAGAGCCACACTAGACCCCCCCGGGCCAGGTTGGTAGGTGAGACTTGTCTGTCAGATAAGAACTGGCCTGCAGGGGAGACCCGGCTGGCACAGCGGCTCTGGCTGTATGGGGACCAATGACCTGTGCGTGTGAGTGCTGTGACAGGCCCAAGGTCTGTGACAAGAAAGGGTGTCGGAGGCTTCTATTCAGTTGGCAAAGCGCTGGGATGCTAGTCTGGGACCTTTCCTTCCGCAGGTGCGGCCAGGGTGATGCAAACCTTGCATCATTCGGCCGAAGCTCCCGGCCCCCTTCCACGTTGAAGGACTGACATCTGGTGGCCGACTCCGACATTGCAGGCTCAGTGCTCCTACCTAACTTCCAGGCTGCGTTGCATCAGCCAATGGGGCTCAAGGAAACGGAGGCTCGCCCAGCTCAGGTCACAGGGGGCTCGGCTCACCACCAGCTCACAGGCCGCAGGGCCCTGAGTGCGTGGACCGGTGGGGTGGAGGGTCCGCGTGGCCAACCTGGAGGCTGTCTCTCCCCGCTGTGGGGATGCGTCCGATCGGGAGCGCAGGCTCTGGGTGCGCGGCCCGGTGGCCCACCAGGAGCCCCTGGGGAAGCTCCATCCAGACAGCTGCTGAGTCCAGCCCTGGCAGAGCCCCAGCCCACAGCCCCCTCTGCCCAGATCCTCAGCCCAGGAAAAGGACAGGTTGTCTCTAAGCACTGCCCTGGCAGCACCTGGACCGAAGTGATCTGATGCTACGAGAAAAACTCTGTCCTCTAAATATCACCGCCAGATATGTTGAAAAGTGGTTGTTGCAGTGGCCTTACGAAGAGGGGAGACTCCGTCTGACTGTGGGACTGGGAGGGGGGGTCTTTGGGAGATCAGGGCCAGACAGTTGTGAGGGTGGGCCCACGAGGGCGGCCCTGACAGGATCCTGGCGCCTTGGTAAGAGGAGAGGCCAGAGCCGACACACACTCTAGCCCTCCTGTCGCCTGATGCCCTGTGCCACCTGACTGCGGACTCCCCATGGCAAGAGGACCCCAGCAGATGCACCCTCCAGGGTCACCAGCTGTATACCCCCTCCCCGTCTACGGTGCCCAGCTACAGCGGCTGGAGGACAGTGTACAACGCCCCTCAACGGCTTCGCCAGGGAGCTGGGCAAGATGGGGCCGAGGGTACGAACTGGGGCTAGGTTGGGGCAGGGTGGGGACGCCTGGCTCGGGGAGCACATGGGCATTTAAAATATCGGGGCCGGGTGGTGGCACAGCCACCAGTGGCTGCCTGCGAGACCGACCCACACGGGGACTCTGGTTTGCATGGAGACCCTGCCCCCAAGGACGCTGGCTCACGGGTGCCTACGACCTGGGACTGGCTAAGGGCAGGGAGAACTGCTTTGTCAAGACCCTGTTGGGGGTACTGCGTAAATAAAAGTGTCCTAAGTCGAAGGACTCGGCTTTCCAGCTTCTATTCTTGCCTGTCCTTTTGTTATAAATATTATGCACGTGCATGTAATATACATATGTATTAAGGTGAGGATTTCAGGGGTGCATCTGGGCAATGCTGTCAGCGATGTGACTGTCGCTCCCTGCTGGCCAGCCTCAGCACCTGTGCTACCTTACCCACCGTCCCCATGAGGGCTCTGGCGGCACCGCAGGGACGTGAGGCTCCCAGTGGCTACTGGCAACTGCCCAGGAGCAGGTTACGAGGGACACGGACCTTCGTGCTCACGTGCGTGCACAGGCGCGCGTCTGCTTGCTACCCAATTCCTGGAAGGTGATGTTCGCTTGGATCACCCGCCTGCTGCTTCCTGACTTCAGCACAGCCTAGTGTCACGGGCCAGCACTCGGGGCGGGTGCCCTGGAGGTCCTCTGAGAGGTGCACAGCAATAGCTCATGGTTCCAATTTGCATGTCGGCTGATACACTATGGGGAGAAATGTACACGGCTTTTTAAATTGTTAATCAACGGGGGCCGGCAGGTGGTGGTGAAGGCCTTGGACTCCCAATGGCCAACTGCAGTTCGAGTCCCGGACCTAGAGGCTTGCTTTTTCACTTTCCCTCTCTCTCTCTCTGCCCATCTGGTCAAATTAAAAATACAAAAATAAAATAAAGTAAAAAAAAAAAAAAAAACTCCCTGAAAAAAACTGTTAATCAACCATTTCTGTGTAGAGAGGCCAGGTGAGAGATGTGTCATGGTGGGCCTGGAGTGATACCTGCACCTGCCAACCCCACGGGGAGCCCCTGGCAACAAGAGCGAGCCTGCACCCGCGCCCGGTGTGTGTCGGCTCAGTGTCCACCAGTTTCCAGCTTGTGACTTCACTCTTGGTGCCGACCGTGGCTCCAGGGCCCCCTGTGAGCCCGTCTTGCCCCACCCAGACCTTGTGCTTAGGCTGCAACAAAGAGGAAAAAAGACAAAGACAGACATTTATCAGAGCAGGGCCCTGCACCACGTCCCTTCCTGGGACACTAAAGATGAGTGTCCCAGACCTGCCGTGAGACTGGAGCCCTACACAGTCTAGGCCCTTCGACGGAGGACGACCGTCTCCAAACGCAGCCAGACCTGGCCTGTAGCTTGCAGCATCCACGCGAGTCCACCCTCAGCCCGCCCTCGAGCTTCCCAGCACACGAGTGTGGTCTCCAGCCTCTGAAGTGACGGCCCACACGCGGGCGACGCGGACACCACCCCTGCCCCGACGTGCGTGTGACCTCCTCGTATCTCCTCAGGACTCATTCGGACCTTCACTGCTTGGCCATACGCACGAGCACCTTGTAAGTCGTGCGCTTTTGTTCTGAAGGAAGAGGGCGGGAGGAAGGGCAGGGCGTGAGGCCCAGGGCAGTAACGGTGACGCGCTGGGCGTCTAGTCCCGCGGGGACCACGAGGAAGCCTGGTAGCGGGAAACCTCGGCCTACTCGGAAGGCAGTCACAGGAACGCGACTCGCGTAGGTCTAGGCGGTCCTGGGCGACACCCGGCCTGGTCCCTGCCGTGAACTGGGTGAGGTTCTGAGCGGCCTTTGCTCATCTGGGCTGTCCTGGCTGCCAGGCAGGGGAGGAAGAGGCGGCTCGCCCCAGGCCCGGGCGCGGGTTTCAGACCCACGCTTCCGTGAAGTCAGCATCTGGTCCCCTCCAGATGGCCTGTCGTCAGGTCCTGTGAACAAAGGCAGAGGAGACCTCCTCGAGAACTAGGAGGTCTGTGTGGCCTATTTTCCAGCTGGACGGCTGCAACTCTAGGGTCTAAACTCTGGGTCCTCAGCGCGTGGTGTGGGAAGACGGGGTTGGAAACAGCTGGCTCCGGTTAGGGATTAGAGAGCCAGATACTCAAAGGTATCATAGGACTTTTTTATTTTGAGAAGTTTTTGCTATAGGGCACGCATGCTCGCCAGAGAGACAGACAGAGAAAAAGAAAGTGAGAAATCACCCCCCAGGGGGATGGCCACGCCGCAATCCCTTCTCCTCCATTCTCCTCTCGGGATCTTGGGCACGCACGCACACGCGCCCTGTGTGAGTTAAGCTACCGGATCTGGAACTTGAACCACAGTCAACTACGTGGGAGTCCAGCGACATAGCCATTACGCTAACTGCTCGTCCCAGTATTAGAGGGATTTTTAAAACCACCCAGCTGTTAGAACCTCCAGATGTTCACTATGTGGCCAAGGAGTGTTAGTCGAGACAGGTCAGTGTTTACGCTGGCTGAGCTGTTGGGCAGGACAGCCAGGACCGGCTGGGGAGTCCCGTGGATGTGCTCGTGTGCTCACAACCTGCTCAAGGACCGGGGTCCCGACGTGGTGCTGCTCTGCCACGAGCGCACCCAGCAGCTTCTGCTCCCCTCGCCTCTACCGTGGCATCTGACAGCTCAACACAATGGCCTTGCCCTCCACGGGCTGCCTCTGGGCTCAGTGACGAGGAAGACGGAGACAGCAGAGGTAAGGGTCTGTCCGCGATGCCTGGGAACAGGTGGGGCCACAGCCCAGGTCTTCGTTCCAGCCCAGCCAGTAGGAAGCTCCCCCAGAGGCTGGGACGAGGGCCTCAGGGACCGGAAGGAGGGACGTGGAGTGTCCCCGTGGCACTGGTCTGCACTGGCCAGTTTCGGAGATGGCTGGAAACCACCACCTTAAAAGAAAGCAACGCTGCATCTCAAGGAAGATGTAGACTAGGGCGTTTGGATGTTTCTCATTCAAAATAGCGACATGAAGCGAGAGGAGGGCGGTCCCGTGTCCTGGTTAAGGGAGCCAGATCCTACACGGCCAGTCAGAGGCCACATCCCAGCACCAGCGGCTCGACAAACATGCCGGGCACGCATGTGTGTGTCCGACGTCCTGACAAGATGCGGAAGTGGAAGGATTACAGTGTAGCCATGTCCCCGGGGAGTGATTCCTCATTTTTTCTCTCTCACTCCAGTGAGCACATATGCCCTATAAGAAAAACTAAAACTAAAATAAAAGCGATCTGGCAAATTTGAGAAAAAAAATAAATAGAACCTTTGAAAATATAATAACCACCGCGGTTTGAGACCCGGTGGCTTAAACTCACGCCGGGCGCGTGTGCATGCGTGCCCAAGATCCCGAGAATGGGGGAGAAGGGACTGCGGCATGGCCATCCCCCCTGGGGGGTGATTTCTCACTTTCTGTCTCTATGTCTCTCTCTGTCTTTCTGGCGAGCACACGCGCCCTATAGCAAAAACCTCTCAAAAAAAAAAAAAAGAAAATATAATAACCATGATTAAAAATGATATGGTTTAACAGATCTGAGGGGGATAAAGGAAGAAACCAGGAACTAGTAGATAAATCAGAAAGAAATACCCAGAAGCAGCACAAAGGGGCAGAGAGCAGAAGCAAGGCTGAGAGGCCTGGGGGGAGAAGGACCGCCACCCAGATCATCGTTGCAGGTTAAGAGCAACAAGGGAGAGCAGGAGTACTTGGAGAGGACATGGAGAAACTCCCAGACATGACGAGGCCCGTCATCCAGATTCACAAAGACCCACCAATCCCAAGCAAGGTAAGTGAAGAGAAACTGATATGTAGGTTTTGCTTTGTGAAACCGCAGAGTAAAATAAAATCTTTTTTTTTTTTTTTTTTTTTTTCTTTTTTTGGAGAGGTTTTTGCTATAGGGTGTGTGCGCTCGCCAGACAGACAGAGAGAGACAGAGAGATAGAAAGCAGGAAATCACCCCCCAGGGGGGATGGCCACGCCGCAATCCCTTCTCCTCTATTCTCCTCTCGGGATCTTGGGCACGCACGCACACGCGCCCGGCGTGAGTTTAAGCCGCCGGGTCCGGGACTCGAACCACGGTCGACTACGTGGGAGTCCAGCGACATAGCCATTACGCTAACTGCTGGTCCCAAAATAAAATCTTAATAGCCGTTCAAAAAACAGCCTGGGGCCAGCAGGTGACATAGTGCTGAAGGCGCACGTGGCTGGCTACAGTTCAAGTCCCGGACCTGGCGGCTTGAAACTCACGTCAGGCACGTGTGCATCCGTGGCCAAAACCCCGACAGAACAGAGAAGTGACTGTGGTATGGCCATCCCCTGGGAGGTGATTTCTCTTTATCTCTCCAGCAAGCATGTGTCCTGCAGAAAATTTTTTAAAAACATTTTTTTTGGAGGTTTTTGCTATAAGGTGCATGACCTTGCCAGAGAGAGACAGAGAGGCAGAAAATCAGCCCCCGGGGGGATGGCCACACCACAATCCCTTCTCCATTCTCCTCTCGGGATCTTGGGCACGCACGCACACACGCCCAGCGTGAGTTTAAGCCACTGGGTCCGGGACGCGAACTGCCGTAGACTACATGGGAGTCCAGTGATATAGCCATTACGCCAACTGCTGGTCTCCCAAAAAACCTACTTTCTAGAAAGTTCTCTGGAAAACCTCCAAATACCTGGAATCTAAATAACATACTTCTAAGTAACCCATGGGTTTAAGAAATCAAAAGGGAAATTAGGAAGTATTTTGAAATGAATGAAAATCAAAGCTCTACATTATGACAATCTGTGGTTGCAGCTAGAGCAGTATTTCAAGGGAAACTGACAGCAGTCAACAGTGAGGGGCCCCAGATCGAGGGCCTCGGCTGCCAAGTTCAGCAACCAAGGCCAAGGTGAATTAAGCTCAGAGGGAGCAGGAGGGCAGCACTGAAGATCAGGAAGGAGACGAGAGCCGACACCACGCAAGATCCAGGCCTGAGTCCTGCGAGATCAACAGGCTGGACAGACCTCTAAGTCGGCCTAGCCTGACCTGGGGGAATGAAGCGGAGACAAGTTACCAGTATCGAGGCTGAGAGACAATGTCGTTACAGGCTTACAGAGAGAGGATAAGGGGCCAGTGCTATCTTAAACATTTTTGCTTGTTTGTTTAAGAGAGATTTTTGCTATATCAAGTGTGTGCTTGCCATAGAGACAGAGACAGAAAGTGAGAAATCACCCTCCGGGGCGATGCCCACATTGCAATTCCTTTTCCTCCATTCTCCTCTTGGGATCTCGGGCATGTGTGCACACACCTGGCAGGAGTTTTAAGCCACGGGGTCCGGGACCTGAACTGTGGTCGACTACACGGGCGGCCAGCAATGTAACCATTACGCCACCTGCAGGACCAACGCTATTAACAGACCGGCCCTGACACTGGCAGCACTCCAGCCACTCCAACGGCTGCAGAATCACAGCGCTCAGAGCACGCAGGACATGCAGGCGCAGCCCACGTGCAGGGTTACAAACAAGTGCTGTACATCTGAAGGGGTGGAGGCCACGCGCAGGGCACTGTCTGGCCACAGCAGAAATCAATCACAGATGAACGACAAAGACGGGACAAGATCAGCTATCTGGAAGTTAAATAGCGCAGCAAGAGGACAGAGTGTGGCTTCCAGCAGCTACGAGGCAGTGAGGCCACGCTTAGCCTTTCCCCCAGACCGTTAACTATCACACTGGGTACAATATATTAAATAACGATTTAGTTTGCCAGAGAGGGACAAAGCACGCCCTGACGGGCCGCCGCACCGCTACCTCCTCCTCCACCGAATCAGGGTTTGGAGTGTGCTCACACGTGCCCAGCATATTTTTTAAGCCACTGGGGCTGGGATTTGAACTGTGTTGTTGACCACGTGAGATTACGTTCTCTTAATCTTTAGGCCACAGAGGTGGCCCAAAACAAGTTTTCATTTTACTTTCTCCCTTCCCAATCTGTTTCACTTCGCCAAGCATTTGAGGTAGGTCTGAGCATACCCGTCTGTCCTGCTGAAATCAAGCCTCTTGAAGCTGGTGGCCGCGTCTGTCTTGTCACAGACCTCATGTGACCTTGTACAATGTCCGGCACGTAGTATTGTCACTGTCGTTACATGAAATGACTGGCAGCCAGTTCAAAACGACTTCCCGGCACAGGCCCGAGGCGTCTGCGCGGTTACTCTCCCAGGGCTTTATTACGACTCACTGCCTTCCCCCAAGGATCCTGGGTGATGCGCGGCTGGTTCGTGCCTTTCACTTCCCAGATGGTAAATGTGCAAAGACCCACCTCGTCTACACCACATTAGGGGAACCTTGCAATCCTGCTGATTTTCCCTCAATCCGGCCCATTACTTACAGATACTTTCTACTCTTCCGGATTTCAGCTGGAAGGCAGCAGGGGGCGCCAGACCATGCAAATAACACACTGTATTAGATGTAGGGTGCTCCGTCAAAGATTCAAAAATGTGAATTTCACTAAAAAAGAACCCAGTATTTCATTTACTATTTTAGGGTCTCAGTCTTATTTTAGATGTCCTAGTTCCTTTATCTTACGAATGAGAATTTCGACCTCATCTAAATCACCATGACGTGTATAACTCAAGAGCCTTCCGACTGACTTAAGATTCGTTCAGATAATACAAATATTAAGCCCTGCTCCCACCAGGTCCTGCTCCATCTCCGTTCGGGAATACGCCCTGCCTTCTGCTGTGCTTAAGTGGCGACAGCAACGCAGCGCTGACCGACCTGACGGGCCACTCTGCTTCACGTGCATGGCCTGGGGCCCAGCTAACCCTCACTGATGAGGACTCAGCCTTCTGAGGCTCCCCTAGGTCGTCATGTCTGGGGGCTCCTTTCGGATTGGCTTCTAAAGGGCTTTCTTTTGTCTTAAGAAAGATCCTTGCTCTAGGGCATGTGCCTCCGGAGAGACAGAAAGCCAGAAATCTCCCACCGCCATCCCCTCCGACCTCCTGCCAGGATCCTAGGCACCTGGCCTGAGTCCCCCGTAACAATGACGCTGTGACTGGGCCCCTAACTGGCTGCTCTGTCATCCCGCACAGCCTCTGACCTAGCCGGGCTGGACCCTTTTCCGCCTTACTCCGTTTCCCCAAATCCGTTCGCACAGGCTGGGCTCGGCTGAGTGACCGGTGTGTGCAGCTCGCTCTGCAGGGAGAAAGCGGACCGTTCCTGGCTGGCCTTCCCCTGCTGACTTCTTGTCCTCGCCGTAATTGCCTTTCCTTGATGACGAGCCCCCAGATGACGCCTTCTAAGCAGCGAGGCGTCCCGCCTAGCGGGGTCCATCCGGGGTCGCAGGGAGGGGACAGGGCTGGCGGCCTCGCTCCCCGCCCTCCGGCAGCCGCTGCCCCGCTGGCCCTTCCCCTGTCCCCCGGTCCCCCTCTCCCCGCGTCTCGTGCCCGGCCCGGGGAGCGCGGGTTCGCGGAGCCTCGGCCGGCGCCCCCACCGCTCCCAAGGCCGGCTCGGAGCCCGCCGGAAGCGGCTGGGCCGACAGGAAGTGACGCGGTTCTCTCGCGCCCTCCTCGCCTCCCGGCCCCGCGCGGCCTCGCACCCGGCGATGGGCAAGAAAGGCAGGAAGGAGAGGAAGGGCCGCGGGGCGGAGAAGACGGCGGCCAAGGCGGAGAGGAAGGTGGCGCGGCGCTCGCGCAAGGACGAGGTGAGCGCGCCAGGGCAGGGAGACCGGGTGACCTGCCACCCGCCAGCCAGGGCTCGGCTGGAACCCCTCCTCGCCGGGGTCTTCAGGACAGCGCTCTTCCGCCCCCTCTCCGGGGACCGGCCGGCCGAGGTTAATCCAGGGCCCACCTGGAAGGCCAGGGGCTGCCGCCTTGGCCGGCACGGTCAGCTGTGTCCCCTCCTCGCGGAGACCGGCACCGGCAGCCTGCGGCGTGGGGACGCCCCGGGGTCCTGCCGGGCTCCTCCAGAGTCAGGTCACCTGCTGACACCGTCCCTGCCAGGCCCGGCTCCTCGTCCAGCCCCACACCCCCTGTGCGAGACCCCAGCGGCCAGCGTATTGCAGGGCTGCAGGGCCACCCAGACCCTGTCCTCGCGCTGTCCCCAGCCTGGTGCTGCCGAGGCTCCGCCAGCTGTGAGGAGGGCTGTCTCCATTACCGCGGGCGGCGTGGGGAGCATCTTTCCACACGCAGGGCTGTGGCCAGGCTGCTGGGGGGACCGGCTAGAAGGGGTGAGGTGGGGGCTCCTTGGCTCGGAGGATTGGCGGCGCCTCCTGCAGCCCTGCCTCGGTTTCACCATCTGTGCCGGGAAAATACCCGCAAAGCCTGCCTCCAGGAGGGAGCGTGCAAGCCCTGGTCGGCCTTGCCCTGCTGGACAGCAGTTCCGGCCTGCCCGCCCTGCCCGCCCTGCCCGGCACAGCCGCCCTCCCACCCAGTGCTCCGTCCCCTCTGCAGTGCCCCGTCCCCACGCAGGGACCTGCTGGCCGCAGGATGCCGAGGGGTGACTGCCGCTCCATGGGGCAGGGTGGCGGCTCCTGCGCACAGCTGGGGAGCCAGTGGGGCCTGCCTGTCGTGACTAGGGAAGCGCAGGCTGCGGCCCAGCGGTTCCAGCCCTGGAGGTTTCCCTCGGAAAGCTCCCCCACTGCAGCGGCCCTGGTACCTCTGGGAGCATGGGGACGGAGCTGGGCGGGTGGCCGCACCGTGGGCCAGCGCTTTGGTGCAGTGGCCTGCCTGGGGCGGAGCGGGAAAGCCTGCTCTGTGCCCTGTAGAGCGGGCAGCCGAGCGCCATGTGGCTGAGACGGGTGACTCCCGCGTGCCGCGTGTGCCGCGCAGGGGGATGCTTGCCTGCTCTGGCTGGGGACAGAGCAGGAGGAAGCATGGGTGGGGGTGCGCAGAGCTGCTCAGCCCGGGGTCGGGCGGACAGGAGGTGGAGACGGAGGGGAGGTGGCCTGGAGGCCCAGAGGGCCCGCTGCCTTCAGGCCTTGCAGGATGTGGGGCAAGGGAGTGAGAGAGGGAGACGGGGTCCCAGCCTCAGCTGAGATACGGGGTTTCCGGTGACAGGCCATGCGTCGGTGTGGCAGGTGGCTCCTCGTAACATGGGGAATGGGCACCAGGCCAGGTGGCGAGACCGGGCACCAGGCTTGGCACTGAGCAGGAGGCCGAGGGAGCCTCAGGGTCACTGCCTCTCCCCTCAGGAAGACCTGGAAGCCCTGATAGCCCATTTCCAGACCCTCGACGCCCAGAAGACTCAGATCGTGGAGACCCCGTGCCCCCCGCCATCGCCACGGTAAGCCCGCGGGGCGTCTGCCTCAGTTTCCGACCGTCTCCTTCCCACGAGTGGGCAGTGCTTGGGCGGACCGTGCTCGTCAGTGACCGCACTTGGGACGTCCCAGGTCCCCGCTCGCACCTGGGGTGGCCCTTCTCCCTGGGGAGCCAGTCAGGCCCCGTGGTGCCTGCGTGACCCGGGGTGGGGGGTGCCAGCGCCGTCTCCAGCTGGCGAGGATGTGGGTGGCGTCCCCGCGAGTCCGCGCTCCTCCACGCGTGTTTGGCGTGCACTGCGGCATGTCGGGCTGCACAGCCTCGGCCGTGTGCGCTCGGGAGGGCGGCGAAGGCGGGAGCTCGTCCGCGCCCTCTCCCTCTGTCCCTGCTCTCAGGGGGAGCTCGTCCGCCCTCTCCCTCTGTCCCTGCTCTCAGGGGGGAGCTCGTCCGCCCTCTCCCTCTGTCCCTGCTCTCAGGGGGGAGCTCGTCCGCCCTCTCCCTCTGTCCCTGCTCTCAGGGGGGAGCTCGTCCGCCCTCTCCCTCTGTCCCTGCTCTCAGGGGGGAGCTCGTCCGCCCTCTCCCTCTGTCCCTGCTCTCAGGCGGGAGCTCGTCCGCCCCTGCTCTCAGGGGGGAGCTCGTCCGCCCTGTCCCTGCTCTCAGGGGGGAGCTCGTCCGCCCTCTCCCTCTGTCCCTGCTCTCAGGGGGGAGCTCGTCCGCCCTCTCCCTCTGTCCCTGCTCTCAGGGGGGAGCTCGTCCGCCCTCTCCCTCTGTCCCTGCTCTCAGGGGGAGCTCGTCCGCCCTCTCCCTCTGTCCCTGCTCTCAGGGGGAGCTCGTCCGCCCTCTCCCTCTGTCCCTGCTCTCAGGGGGGAGCTCGTCCGCCCTCTCCCTCTGTCCCTGCTCTCAGGGGGAGCTCGTCCGCCCTCTCCCTCTGTCCCTGCTCTCAGGGGGAGCTCGTCCGCGCCCTCTCCCTCTGTCCCTGCTCTCAGGGGGAGCTCGTCCGCCCTCTCCCTCTGTCCCTGCTCTCAGGGGGGAGCTCGTCCGCCCTCTCCCTCTGTCCCTGCTCTCAGGGGGGAGCTCGTCCGCCCTCTCCCTCTGTCCCTGCTCTCAGGGGGGAGCTCGTCCGCCCTCTCCCTCTGTCCCTGCTCTCAGGGGGGAGCTCGTCCGCCCTCTCCCTCTGTCCCTGCTCTCAGGGGGAGCTCGTCCGCCCTCTCCCTCTGTCCCTGCTCTCAGGCGGGAGCTCGTCCGCCCTCTCCCTCTGTCCCTGCTCTCAGGGGGAGCTCGTCCGCCCTCTCCCTCTGTCCCTGCTCTCAGGGGGAGCTCGTCCGCGCCCTCTCCCTCTGTCCCTGCTCTCAGGGGGAGCTCGTCCGCCCTCTCCCTCTGTCCCTGCTCTCAGGGGGAGCTCGTCCGCCCTCTCCCTCTGTCCCTGCTCTCAGGGGGGAGCTCGTCCGCCCTCTCCCTCTGTCCCTGCTCTCAGGGGGAGCTCGTCCGCCCTCTCCCTCTGTCCCTGCTCTCAGGGGGGAGCTCGTCCGCCCTCTCCCTCTGTCCCTGCTCTCAGGCGGGAGCTCGTCCGCGCCCTCTCCCTCTGTCCCTGCTCTCAGGCGGGAGCTCGTCCGCCCTCTCCCTCTGTCCCTGCTCTCAGGGGGGAGCTCGTCCGCCCTCTCCCTCTGTCCCTGCTCTCAGGGGGGAGCTCGTCCGCCCTCTCCCTCTGTCCCTGCTCTCAGGGGGAGCTCGTCCGCCCTCTCCCTCTGTCCCTGCTCTCAGGGGGGAGCTCGTCCGCCCTCTCCCTCTGTCCCTGCTCTCAGGGGGGAGCTCGTCCGCGCCCTCTCCCTCTGTCCCTGCTCTCAGGGGGGAGCTCGTCCGCCCTCTCCCTCTGTCCCTGCTCTCAGGGGGAGCTCGTCCGCCCTCTCCCTCTGTCCCTGCTCTCAGGGGGGAGCTCGTCCGCCCTCTCCCTCTGTCCCTGCTCTCAGGGGGGAGCTCGTCCGCCCTCTCCCTCTGTCCCTGCTCTCAGGGGGGAGCTCGTCCGCGCCCTCTCCCTCTGTCCCTGCTCTCAGGGGGAGCTCGTCCGCCCTCTCCCTCTGTCCCTGCTCTCAGGGGGGAGCTCGTCCGCGCCCTCTCCCTCTGTCCCTGCTCTCAGGGGGGAGCTCGTCCGCCCTCTCCCTCTGTCCCTGCTCTCAGGGGGGAGCTCGTCCGCCCTCTCCCTCTGTCCCTGCTCTCAGGGGGGAGCTCGTCCGCCCTCTCCCTCTGTCCCTGCTCTCAGGGGGAGCTCGTCCGCGCCCTCTCCCTCTGTCCCTGCTCTCAGGGGGAGCTCGTCCGCGCCCTCTCCCTCTGTCCCTGCTCTCAGGCTCCCCCCCTCCGCCCTGTGAGCCCCCAGGGCCCGGCACTGCTCCTGGGTGGGGAGGAGCCCGTGCCCAGCCAGGGCAGTGAGCCGTCGGAAGTCCTTCCTGTTCTTTCCCTGAGTTCTGTGGGGGCTGGGCTTCATTTTCCTCTAGGGTGGTGTGTCAGCTTCAGGCTATACAGAGGGCACACGTGGTTGGTGTGCGTCTTCACGTGACCCACGGGGGTCAAGGCTCACGTGGGCTGCACGCCGTTGGGGCCACCCGAATGCACCGCAGTTGGGCACTGTGACGTCTCAGAGCTCCCCTGAGGGGCTGGCCCAGGAATCAGGGTAGCGTCAGGGTGCAGTTTACCCTGTGACGGTCAAGGTCGGCCGTCCCCAGGTCAGCTGGGGTGCTTCCAGGCAGAAGCCAGCAGGGCTGGAACCGAGGGTGAGAGGCCCAGGCTTCGCATCCTCAGCGACTTCCAGCCCCTGCCGCCCAGTCATGTGGGCTGAGGATCCTGTCCGAGATGCTTGGGGCTAGAAGTGTTTTCGTTTTGGGGTTTTTCACATTTTGGAGTATTCGGCACTGACGAGCCCTGGGGTGGGACCCACGCCTTCGCCCCACTTCCACTCGTCTCATGGATGCCTCCTCACGGAGCCCACAGGGTCAGGGTCTCGCGCAGCGTCTGCCCTGCGGCACCGGCACTGCCACGCACCACGACCCCCGGTACAGAGCTCCCACTCAGAGGCCGTGCTGCTCTGAGAGGGTTTGGATTCTGGAACTTCATTTTGTTTTGTTTTACATTTCTGTATTTAAATTTATTTGTTGCTGTTATTTATTTTCTAAATGGACCAAAGAGTTAGAGAAAGTAAGAGAAGGGGAAACTGAGAAAGCAAGCTGCCAGGTCCGGGAGCCAAACCGCGGTCAGCCATGTAGAGGTCCAGCGCCCTGACCACCACACCACCTGCTGGCCCCTTCAACTTTTTTTTAAAGACAGATTTTTGCTATAGGGCGCATGCACTTGCCAGAGAAACAGAGAGAAAGTGAGATATCACCCCCCCAGGGGAGATGGCTATGCCATAATCCCTTCTTCATTCTCCTCCTGGGTATTTGGGTATGCACACACATGCACCCAGTGTGAGTTTTAAGCCCCAGGTTCAGGACTTGAACTGCAGTCGGCCATGTGGGAGTCCAGTGGTGTAACCGTTATGCCATCTGCTGGTCCCGTGGATTTTGGAACATATTGAATTTCAGATTTCTCAATTTGGGATGCTCAACATTTTTTTAAAAGAAAGACCCATGAGAATCCTCAGCTTTGGAGTATGTGCCCCTGAGTTCTGGCACAAATACGAGGATGGAGGAGATGCCATGACGCCGTCTGCTGCCTTCTCCGGGTGCCCCGTGACAGCCAGCTGCACTGGGGCTGGGGCTGGTGTGGGTGTGGCTGTTCGGCACTTTTTCACGGAAACCAGTAGGTGCTGAGGGAAAAGGACGGAGGACCGAGGCGGGAAGCGCTGTCCACCCAGGCTCGCTACCGCGGGAGCGCACCATCGCCTTGACCCTTCTGGCCGTCGCTTTCACGGCGTCCTGCATGTCCCCAGCTAGGCACTGCACGCCCAGGCGGTCACCCTGCATCCCCAGGGCAGGGTGGCCTCTAGCCTGCTTTCTGTCGCTGTAGTTTTGCCTGTTCTTGGCATTTCCTGTTTGCAGAGTTGGGCGCATCTGTCCTTCCGTGACTGGCTGCTGTCACTCGGCGTGTTTCTGAGCTCGCCCGTGTCGCAGTGCTGCTGGCACCGCGGTCCTTCCTCGGCTGTGGAGTGCCAGGGTGCTTGCCCCTTGGCCTGCGGTGCCACCAGGTGTCTGCCTTGGGGCCTGTGAGCCGCAGTGCGGTGCCCGTCCCGCAGCACGTACCGTGGGTTGCTGGCCAGGCCCTCGTGGCCGCCGTCTTCCCTCACCTCCACTGACGGGCTCGGGGTGCCTCTGCTTCCCTGTGGCTGGTCTTTGGTCCCCGTGTGTGGAGAGACGGTGTCCGTGACTTTGCTAGGCGGGGGTCTCGGATCGAAGCGCTCGCACGGGACGCCTGGCCAGCTTCCTTGGTGACGGAAGCGGGCAGGTGCTTTAAGGAGCTCGGTTGTAGAGCACCTGGCTGGTGAACACAGTCCGAGGCTGTCTTCGCCTGGGGGCCCTGTGAGGTGCGGGCACGTGGTCGGCGGCCAGGCCGGCCCTGGGGTGGGGCCCTCCCGGGTTGACTGTGACCGCTCTCCCGTAGGTTAAACGCCTCCCTCTCCGCACATCCTGAGAAAGACGAGTTGATCCTTTTCGGAGGTGAATATTTCAATGGCCAAAAAGTAAAGTATACGTTTCTCTTTCTTCCCGCGTTTTCCGGGTCTGGTTCATTCCCACAGTGGTGTTGATCGCCCCCTCGTGCGTGTCGCCTCCTCGACTCACCCAGGACCTGTTGCGGGGCTGAAGTGACCGCGCTGGCGTGGGGTCGGGCTGGCGCAGGGCCGCCCTCGCCGCCTGCTGGAGGCCGACCGCCTGCCGCTGCACGTGTGCGTGCGTGCTGCCCCCTTGCCGCGGGCTCTCGGGCCACACGTGGTCCTCAGAGGTGCGAGTGGGGTGTGCGGGGAAGTCTAGGCCCCGTTTATGTTCCAGCAGCCGAGGAGAGCCGTGGCCGGGGTTCGGAAAGCTCACGGACGGCGTTCCTGATCAGAACCATGCGTGGCCCTCAGAACTTTTCCTCCAGAGGAAACTCGCGCTTGAACTTGCTTTCCACAAGCCGTCCGAGGTGCCCTCGTGTGTGAAATGGTTACGAAGCCTGAGCCCCCAGCCTGCCAGGAGCCTGTGAACGTCACTCCCTCTTCCATCTCCTGGGAATTCTCCCGACTTGAAAACTGTACTTGAATTAGGAAACGATGAACCCTTTTCCCTTTTTGTGCAGAGAGCACAGGCGCTTGCGGGGCTTGGGGGAGGGCTGTGACAGAAGCTTCCCTGGGGGCCACACGGACACCCTCCCCATTCCTCCATCCTGTTGGGTCTTGGGTGCCACGTGCTTGTTCTTTTTTTTGGAGAGGCTTTTGCTGTAGGGCACATGTGCTCATCAGAAAGACAGAGAGAGACAGAGAGACAGAAAGTGAGAAATCACCCCCCAGGGGGGATGGCCACACCGCAATCCTTTCTCCTCCATTCTCTCGGGATCTTGGGCACGCACGCACACGCGCCCGGCGTGAGTTTAAGCCACCGGGTCTGGGACTCGAACTGCGGTCTACTACATGGGAGTCCAGCGACATAGCCATTACGCCAACTGCTGATTCCTTATTTATTTATTTATTTTTTGCACCATGTGGTTTTTAAGCTGCTGAGGCTGGGATTCAAACTTGTCAGCTCAGTGGGCCCTTGCCAGCCTGAGGGCGATGGATCTTACTGAGCGGCAAAGGCTCTCAGTACCTACGGGTTAATAGGCATGGTGGGCACTTACCTGTGTGGTCCCCCGAGGGCCCTGGGGGGGCCACACAGCCCTCATGGTGGATGCCATTGCTTGGGGAGCCAGCTTCCCGGGGGTTCTGACGAGATGTCACCTGCCTGCGGGCATGTCACTTAGGGCAGTGACGTCCTCTTCCCACAGACGTTACTGTACAACGAGCTCTACGTGTACAACATCAGGAGGGACACGTGGACGCGGGTCGACATCCCCGGACCTCCTCCGAGGCGATGTGCTCACCAGGTACTGTCAGCAGACGCGGCCTTCGCCCCTGGTGTGAGAGTCGGGGACCGCTGTGTGCCTGGCACAGGTCACCTGGTGCGGGTCGTCCAGCCCTGCCGTTCCCAGCCTGCCCTCCTCGCTAAGCTCAGCACCTCCGTGCCTTCCCCTGTGAGGGGGGAGCAAGGAGCCTGGGTCTGCTCCATGTTGGGCCCAGACGCTCGCCCCCTCTGTGGGTGAGAAGTCCTGGGGCCCAAGGCCTGGGCTGGGTGGTGGCCATGGAAGAACGGTGTCTGGGAGAGGCACAGACGGGAGCGACAGTGGTTTCCGAATGAGCCGAGGCACATGGAGGGACACAGAGCAGCTCGGTTCTAGCAGGTTCTGTTCACACAGCCTGGTCCTGACTGTCCCCTGAACTCCGGGACCGCGGGCACCTTGTCCTTTACTCACCGTGCAGAGGTCCTGAGGATGGGCAGCTCACTCCGGGATAGAGCTGGCCGAGTGCGGGCTCCCAGCGTGGGAAGGCTCCTCATGTCAAGCTGCCATGGCCCTTCAGACACTCCGTGGCCGTATTGTCCCTTGTTCTGACCCTCTGCTGAGAAGTGGCCCTGAGCTGAAGGTGGGCCTGAGGGCAGGGCCAGTCTGTGCTGACGTGGGCTCCGCAGACGCGGGCGCGGCACCAGAGGCTTCCCTCAGGTAAAGGGGTGCTCTTCCCCACTGGTTTCCAGGTCAGGTCGCCCATGCTCAGACAGGACAGACACGCCGTCTCGGTAGGCCAGCTCCTGCTCCAGGTTCGGGGCAGGAGCCGTGGCTTCCGGCCAGGCCTCCAGGCTCAGGCCAGGTCTCTCTTGCGGCGCGGGCTCCCAGTCTCCTGGATGCTCCTCGGGGGCGCAGGGAGCAGGCGGGAGCAGGCTGGTCTTGCCCCAGTCTGAGGCAGGCACTGGGCCGCTGCTGTGCGAATTTCACTCCATTTTAATCAGGGTCTCGCCTGCACTCCTGAAAGCTCACTGTCGGGAGAGCCTTGGCAGCTTCAGTTCAGCGCTTAGTACTCGGGCAGAGCGCGGGGCAGGTCTCTCACGGAGCCTGGATTTAGCAACCTTAGGCCTCTCAACCTCCGTGGGACAAGAGGAGCGGCATGGGGAGTCAGGGAGGCGGGAGACGGCGCTGGTCATCCCGTCTCCTGCCTGTAGGCCATCAGGGTTTGAGTTCTGCACTTAGCTCTGGGCCGTGGGAGGTTCTCACTGTGGGCCAGTTTGATGAGTGGGCACGGCAGTCTGTGATCAGTAGGGGCACCCCCTTTATCGCTTTCTCCTGGGTCCTGCAGCCGTGGGTGACGCTTATTTTAGCAGTAATCCTGGAGTTCAGATGGCTTTTTCTAAAACAAATGCAGCTCTGAAAGAAAGTGAACGGGCCTTGTTTCTTTTTTAATTACTATTTGTTTTGTTAGTGTTTTGTTTGCTGTAGTACACATGCATTCGACAGAGAAAGAGCAAGAGCAAAAGTGTGACAGCAAGCCACCAGGTCCGGGACTCAAACTGGTCAGCCACACGGGAGTCCAGCACCTTAACCACTACGCCACCTGCCGAGTGCGGGCTCTGGGGCCCTCATTTCTGTTGTCTATGAGCCTCAATGATTGTGGAGGCTTCGGTGCTTTTCTCTGGGGAGAATGGGAAGGAGCAGACAGCTCTTCCACGGCCCAGGAGGGTGGGCAGGCGGGAGAAAGGGCGGGGGTCAGGCCTGCTCCTTGCTGTCTGTTTCCCCGAGTCATAACTGGCTGAAATTCGATGCATTTGTTGGTAAGAAAGAATTCCCAGGTGGTTAAAAAAAATGCCAACGTGTCCTTACTGGCCTAGTGCATTAACGAGCAGTAGTTTTCGGGGAAGAGTCTTCATCTGGAAGGCTGTTTTCAGAGTGTCGTACTGCCTGTGTGTTTCGCTCGTAAGGGCCGTGTTAGGGGTTCTGTGTTTTCTGTGTAACACGTAAGGGCAGGTTCAGCACCTGGGAATGGGGTCACCGAGGGCGGGCAGACTGCTCTCTCAGGGGCATTCCGTACAGAGCAGCCTTGTAGCCTGGTGTAGCCCCTCTCTCTGTCTCCCTGTTGAGTGCACGTGCTCTCTGGCAGAGAAGAAAATACTCCGGTGCTGTGACTGGGGTTGGCTTGTTTGAAGTGACCGTCTACCTTCGTGGGCGTAGGTGCCAAAATACGAGAGCAAGTTCATTTTGCAACCTCGGAGTACCTTGAGTTTCTCACTGAGGACAGCGTGCCCTCCGAGGCTTTTCTGGAACCTCACAGTCGGGGGAGACGGACTGAGGGTGGGGCTGGCTGCGTCCGTCTGCAGCGAAGTCCGGGTGGCCTAGGCGCCGGTGGCCGGGCCCTGACTGTCCGCCCTCTCTCCACAGGCCGTGGTGGTGCCTCAGGGCGGCGGACAGCTGTGGATCTTTGGAGGGGAGTTTGCGGCTCCCAGCGGAGAGCAGTTCTACCACTACAGGGACCTCTGGGTCCTGCACCTGGCCACCAGGACCTGGGTGCAAGTCAAGTAAGTGGCGGCTGCGGGGACGGGGCCGGCCTCGCCGAGCGCGGGCGGTCTGCTCATCTTTCCCCTGGGTGCTGCCGGCCTCCTGGCTTGGCGAGGGCCCTGCTGGGACCGGTCCACGGGGGTGATCTCTCCCTTCCTGTCCGTGCCCCTCGTCGCATTGGGGTATGTCTCCTCCCCTGGGCCCTCCGCTCACCCCCTCGGAGGCAGCTGGCTCAGGGTGGAGCTGACCCCTGGAGATGTGTTTGCTGACGGGGGTGTGGCGGGGCTGGAGGGAGGGGCCGGAGCAGCCTGAGCAGCCCCGTCAGGGAGCCAGCTCGGGCCTGTCAGCACACAGCCGGGCATCTGGGCACACGTGCCACGTGTCTCAGGGTCAGTGCGGCAGGTCTCGTGGGACAGACAGACGCCGTGTTGGTGTTTAAGTTCCTTGGGAGAAGGCGCTCCACGGAAGGGCAGCTTGAAGGCAGAGCAGTTAGCCTCACTCTCTTAGGGCGTGTGAACCGTGGTCACAGGGGACCGTGCCCCTGCCCCAGCCACGAGCCGCGTCCCTCTGGGTGAGACAGGCCCCATGTCGCGCCCTGAAACCCTGGTCTTCTGGGTGGGGCAGGGGCTCTCACTGGAGACGGCGCGACCACTTAATGGTGAGCCTTCAGGGTGCTGAGACCGGTCCGGCCAGGCTCGAGGCCCGCCATGCTGTGACAGCCCAGGAGCGTGCTGCACACACGAGGGTGCAGGCAGGGTCATGGCACCCCCGCCTGCTGGGGGGTGGGGACACTGGTGTGAGTCCAGCTGGTCCGGGGGCTCTGGCACGCTGTGGGTTACTGTGAGGGGCTCTGCCAGTGTGTGGCGGGGGGGCTGTGCCTGCATGACACACTGAGCCGCCGATGGTCTGGGCTTTGCGGGGTCGGTAACCTGTGTCGTGGGTGTCTGTTCCTAGGAAACAGGGCTGCACGGTTGGCGTGGGTGCCTCGGAGTGGCCCCGTGCCATCTTCCTGCAGCCCCGGTAGCGGTGGCCCTGTCACCACAGTGCATGAGCCCAGCCACAAGCTGCCGCTGTTGACTCGCGACACTCTCGATGCTCGAGGTAGTTGGATTTTTTTAAAGAATAATTAATTTTTTAAAAGAATCATTAATTTAATTTTATTTATTCATTCATTTGTTTTAATTTAACCAGAGAGAGACAGAGAGAGAGGGAAAGTGAGAAAGTACATCAGATCTGGGACTCGAACCTTGATTGGCCTTGTGGGAGTGCCAGCACTTACCCACCACGCCACCTGCTAGCTCCTGAGGCAGCTGCCTTAAGTCAGGAATGTCACTAAAGGCAGCTTGTTGTAACTATTGCATACGGAGCGTGCGGCCTTTCAGAGAGCTGTCGCCAGGCTGCGAGGTGCACTTTATTCCGGGGCTCCCGAGAGTGGAGTGGGCAGCCAAGGTGGACGCCAGCTGTCGGCTCTTCCCCTTCTCCCCTTGCGTTCGAGCCTCTGTCTGTGGAGCCACTCTTCGTGGCCATTCTTGTTCTGCTCAGCCGAAGAAGCCTCGTGAGATGCAGCTTCAGAGCCCAGGTGCGGCGGCTCTCGCGTGTCTGGGCCCTGGGCACATCCGAGGGCTGCAGCCTCTGAAGGCGAGGCTGGAGTTGGGGTGGAGGCCTGTGCTCAGCCCTGCGTCCTGTGTGCCGGGAGACCTCCCACCGACAGCGTGTCTGTGGTTCAGAGGTGCCTTATTTGAGCCTCGTCCACGTGCGTCTCGCCGATGAAGGTCTGCCTCCCCACCTTTGTCTGCCACCCTGCCATCAGCTCGTGAGCCCAGCTCGTCACGCGCTGGTGCCCTGCCACGTGGCCGCAGCCCTCCCTCACGTCCTCTGCGCTGCCTGGGGCTGATGGCTGGACCAGCAGGGTCCTCAGTCCTCATCTGCTCCATCAGCCTTGGGTCTTTAGCAACTGAGACCTGTCGGCGCTGCGTTTGCCGCTTACAGCTGTCACAGCGGGGGACCACCGCCTCGATCACGGCGGCAGGGCATGCTCCAGCGAGTACGTGACTTTTGCTGGCGTGGCTTGGAGCCGTGGTGTGCAGGTAGACTGAGTGGGAAAGGTGTCGCTGGAGTCTGGGTGGGTACAGGGTGGGGTTTCGGCTCAGAGCCACTCCTCGTATGGAGCTGGCCATTAGTCCACTGGCTTCATGGCCACCACGGGGAGAGGGCTGCCGGCTGGGTCTGAAAGAAGAGGTAAGGAGGTTCAGCCAAGATGGAGGCCGGTGTGCTGTTTCTGGAGGAGGGTGCCCGGCCAGGTCTCGCACTGAACTGGTGGGGACTCGTGTTGTGGGCGCAGCATGAGCGGCAGCAGGAGGGCGGCCTGAGCCTGCGCTTCGTGGGCCGTGCCCGGCGCCCGCGTCCATGTTGTCTTCCACTCCAGCAGAGTCGGGTTCCGGCTGAGGGGACCGAAGTGCGGAATGCCGAATGCGGTTACCGCAGAGCCAGGCACCGTCTGGAGAACTCAGGCCCTTTCTTGGCTTTTAAACAGGTTTTTCATGGGAAGGCCGGGCTCCCTCCCATCACCTGATTTTTTTCTTACAGGTGGGGAGAGCAAGCGAGAAAGCACCCGCTGCCCTCTTCCGTCTCCCTCGGGGGACTGTGGGCGCCCGTGTGCACCTGCCTGGCGTGGTTCTCAGGCTTCTGGGCCTGGGGCTTGATTCATGAATCCAGCCATGTCGGATGCCACTGCCTTAACCTGTCGGCCCCCAGCCTTTTTATTTTTTAGTGGTGTGTTTTATTTTGATGAGATCTAATTTATCATGTTTATTTAAGACAGTTTTTTTGTGGAGGAGAGATTTTGCTTACAGGGACACTTGTGTTCACTGGAGAGACAGAAAGTGAAAATTCGCCTCCTGGCGGGGTATGTGGCCATGCCATAATTCCTTCTCCGCCATTGTCCTATTCTGCACACGTGCTCAGTGTGAGCTTTAAGTTACCACGTTGGGACTCGAACCACTGTTGACTGTGTGGGAGTCCAGCGACATAACTATTACACCATCTGCTGGTCCTCTACTTAAGACATTTTTGTAAACTCTAAGATCATCTCTCTAAGGAGATGTCCTCCTATTTTATTATGGAAGTTTCATAGCAGTAGCCAGACTGTCCGGACGGTTTTCAGCTTGTGGGTCAAATTAAATGGCGTTTAGAAAGTACTTACGGGAACCAGCAGTTAGCGTAATGGCTATGTTGCTGGACTCCCACGTAGTCGACTGCGGTTTGCGTCCCGGGCCCAGTGGCTTAAAACTCACACCGGGCGCGCGTGCCCAAGATCCCGAGAGGAGAATGGAGGAGAAGGGATTGCGGCGTGGCCATCCCCCCTAGGGGGTGATTTCTCGCTTTCTGTCTCTATGTCTGTCTGTGTCTGGTGAGCGCACGCGTCCTATAGCAAAAACCTCTCCAAAAAAGAAGAAAGTACTTACAAAATAGAAATCGTGTAAAACCTTCTGTTTTTGTTTTTGTTTTTGTTTTCCTAAAGCAAATAGAAGCAAGTGACTTTATAGCTTTTTTTTCTTTCTGTATGCAGAGCAACTGGCGGTCCTTCGGGTCGGAGTGGACATCGGATGGTGGCCTGGAAGAGACGCTTAATCCTTTTCGGTGGCTTTCATGAGAGCACAAGGTTGGTTCCCTTCCTGAAGCAGTAAGGGTCAGGATCTTTCTGGTAAGACCTTCGCGCGTGCGGAAGAGGCCCCCTGTGTGCCAGGCGGGGCCAGCCCTGCACGGAGCCCGCCGAATGCAGGCCTGCCCTACAGCGCCCTCGCGGCGTCCAGTGACCTGTGCTTCCTGTCTGGACACCGCGCGGTGCGACCGGGCCCACGGTAAAGCCTTGCTCCAGGCTTGAGAACGGCGTGGCCCATCCGAGCTGAAGTAGGGCTCAAGCTCTGGCTGCTCCAGAACCCCTGGGGGCCGTTGAAACTCTCACCTCCCGGCTCCAACTCAGTTAAGGTTGCGGTTTTCATACACAAACAGAAAAGTTTTCACTGATTTCATTAATTGGGAAAAGGAGATCCAAATCTGAAGGACTTTCTCCAAGGGCGGGGGGTCTTGAATGCAGTTCAGATGAAGTGTGGAGCAGTTGCCTGTCTTCAGAGGTCACGGGCCACGCGGGTGCTCTGCCTCTGGCCTGCCTGACGTGCCAGGTATGTCTGCTTAGCCCGCCCGAGACCAAGCCGCTGGCAGGCGGGCACCCTGTTGGATGAGGCCCACGCACCCAGCTGCCCAGGTCGGCAGCTTGCTCTCTGGCAGGGACTGCCGTGCCAGCTCCACTCTGCCCCATAGGTCTGCCCCCCGTACATGTGTGCAGATGCTGCCTGTGGTGGGGAGAGCCCAGGCCTTCAGAAAACATGGACCTGGGACCAGCAGATGGCGTGGTGGTACGCTGCTGGACTCCCACATGGCCGACTGCTTCAAGTCTGGAACTCAGTGGCTTCAAACTCACACTGGGCGCATGTGCATGCACGCCCCAGATCCCAGGAGGAGAACAGAGGAGAAGGGATTGTATGGCTCTTTCTGTCTCTCCAGTGAGTGCGTGCACCCTATAGCAAAAAATCTCCCCAAAAAAATAAAACATAAAAGTGCTCACCCTCACCCCTCTGGTGAGCAGGTCAGCGTGGTCCACGGCGCAGACCCGACTCCCGAGTGTGCCGTGGGCTGATCTGGCACCTGCGGGGGGGGACAGAGGGCTGCAGCTCTTCCCCTCGCAGCTCATGGGGTGTGAAGTGAATTGAGGTGTTCCCTAGTTTGAATTTGAAATCAGAACAGGCTTTGACATTCTCTCTGTGCTTGGAGCTCAGAAGGCATTTTGGAGAAACGGGAAGAGGAAGATGCTAGAGCAGAGCTGTCAGCGTCCCTGTCAGACAACCCGGGCTGACCTAAACCCTAGGCTTCCGACATTCCGCGCAGAGTAGGGCCCTGCGCTGAGGCCTCGTGGCGTGGAGCAGGCCCCCCGCTCCCCGCACAGGTGCTCCCTCCCCGCATGGTCCCAGCGGCGTCATCGAGGCAGGGGCACGGGGTGAGAGCCGGCGGCTGGGAGCTGGCCGTGGCCACCACAGCGAGGGTACGCCATGCTTCGGAGTGGCAGACTTGTGTCACCAGGGGGCACGACTGCCTGGACCCAGGCCAACCGTGCACCTCCCCCCGTCGTCTCTCCAAGGCGCTGCGCTCTGTCCTGTCTGCAGAGCTGGGGAGTGGCCGTGCTCTGGGACGGAGGTCCCGTGGGAGTCCCGCGTCGGGGCCAGCTTCTCGGTGCACCTCCAGGGCTCTCCCTCACAGCTCCGGCAAGGCTGCTGCCTCCCCGCCTACAGCCTTGGTCCCCTTCGCAGGCCCCCACTGCATCTGAGTCCTCCGGCGCCAAGTCCCAGGGGCGCCGAGCAGGGGGACCAGGTCCCATGGAGGTGCAGCCCCGGCCCCCTGGCTGGCTGTGCTGCCGTCTGGGTCCCAGCGCTGCCCCAGCCTCGAAGGCACTCCTTCACTCGCCTTCGGAACTGTCCTCCCCGTCCAATCCGGCCCGGCTCTGGCTCTCGCCTTGCTGATGTTTCCGAGCTGACGAGTCCATGGCGACCCACTGCCCGTCTCCCAGTCTCGAGCCTCGGAGCCCGGCGTGAGCGTTCGCGAGGGCGCGGTGCTTTCACTAGGAGATGTGCCGACTTGCGTGTGCTCGCGGTCCTCCCCGCGGGTGCAGATTACATAGTGAAAGTGGCAGAAAGTGTCCCTGTGGTTTGGTGGGTGTCGACCTGCGTGTCAGTGCCGTCGTGGTGCTGACTGAGCTGTGTGGGGCCCCTCCTGGCAGGGACTACGTCTACTACAACGACGTGTACGCCTTCGACCTGGACACCTACACGTGGAGCAAGCTGTCCCCGTCAGGGACCGGGCCCTCCCCCAGGTCCGGCTGCCAGATGTCCGTCACACCGCAGGGCAGCATAGCCATCTACGGGGGCTACTCGAAGCAGGTGAGGCCTGGGTGTGGAGGCGGACGGAGGGCCTCGGAACTCTGTCCCCTCAGTTTCTTCCCAGGGGACCTTCCGAGGGAGGTGACACGTTAGCGTCATAGACGGTTTTGCGCTGAGTCAGAAACGGCCTAAGGTAGCATCACCCAGCTTCTCTCTGAACAGACTGAGGTTTGCGAAGGCCTGTGACGTCCCTCTCTGCCCATTGCGCTGCGTGCGGGTGACCTGTTTACGGTCGTCCCCGACTCGGACTCCGCTGCACCTGCCGTGCCCCGTCCCACCACGCGGGCCGTAGCGAGACGCCCTTCTCCACTCTGCTGCTGTCGTCTGCAGACATGCCCAGAGCCTCATGCCACTCATCGGGGGAGCCCCATGGAGGGCGCCATTCATGGAGGAGCCCACGGGGGTTACTGTCACAGGGGAGCCCCACGGAGGATGCCACTCACACACACTGCGCAGTAGCTCATGAGGGTTCCTCTGGCCCATCCCTCCCCGCACGTTGCCGACTTGTGTTTTTGTGAATCTGAGGGGTATGAAATGTTAGCTTTGTAGGCATTCTTAAGTCATTTTTATCTTCAAGGTTTTTTTGTTTAAAGAATTATTTAACTATCTTATTTTAATTTGGCTAGATAGGGGTGGACAGAGAGGGAGAAGGAAAGTGAGAAAGCAAGCCACCAAGTCTGGGACTCGAACCACTGTCAGCCATGTGGGAGTCCAGCACCTTAACCACCACGCCACCTGCTGGCCCCACCTTCAAGTGTTTTAAACACGTAGCTAATAGGTTTCTGGCGAACCTTCCACACTCCACCTGGGTCCCGCTGCCCGTCTCACTGTGCTTGCTGGGTTGTGTGCGTCCCTCCTACGCTGCCGCTGCCCTTTGTGGATGTGCTGCTGTTCCGCGAAGGGAGACCTCGTCCCCTCAGCTAAGCGTGTGCATCGGGTTGAGGTCAGTGTGCCCAGTGATGTGCCCACACCTGGCGTCCCCACTCGGCTAAGCGCGTGCATCGGGTCGAGGTCAGTGTGCCCAGTGATGTGCCCACACCTGGCGTCCCCACTCGGCTAAGCGCGTGCATCGGGTCGAGGTCAGTGTGCCCAGTGATGTGCCCATGCCTGGCGTCCCCGCTCGGCTAAGCGCGTGCATCGGGTCGAGGTCAGTGTGCCCGGTGATGTGCCCACGCCTGGCGTCCCCGCTGCCCTGGCACCCAGACCCTCGTCCAGCCAGGCCCTCCCCAGAGGCAGCACTGTTCCGTCGGGCCTGCCCATACGGCCTCAGGGGCGTAGGGCTGCCGTGTGCCCAAGCTGGCCGCCGGACGACGCCGCGTTTCCTCGATGGCCAACTTCCATGAGCATGTCTGAGACTCAGCCGAGCCGTGCATGGTGCGCTGTGTGCTGGCCGCCGTCCCGATGCCGAGCCAGCCTGTGAGCCACTCTGCCGGGTCTTCGTTGTCCTTTAAGGTACCCAGGCTGTGCCAGCCCTGCCTCCTGGGCAGGCCGCTGGGAGGTACCTGTTCGGTTAGACGGCCAGGCCTCCCCAGTGTCTGCACCCGAGCTGTCTTACCAGCACGCGCTGCCCTGGCTGCCCCATGAGCTGCTGTCGGGTTTTGCCTTCAGCCCCCCCGCGCTCTCTGGGCTTTGGTCCTGTTTCTCTGATGACAGCCGAGGTGGGTATGTGGACTTCCTGGGGATCCGCTTGTCTTCCCTGAAGTGTGTTGTCTTTTGCTCTTTATTTATTTATTTTTCTTCAGGTTTTGATCATAGTGTGTGTGAGCTCATGGAGAAGAGGGGTGAGAACTCACGCTGGGGAAATGGCCTTGCTGCAGTCCGTTCTCGGTCCTCCTGGCAGGATTTTGGCCATGCACACTTTTGTGCCTGGCATTTTTCAAGCCACTGGGTCCAGGCCTCGTACTGTGGTCAGCTATGTCGAAGTCCAGCGTCTTCACCACTGGCCTTCTTTTGCTTTATTTGTTTGTTTTTGGAGAGGTTTTTGTTATAGGACATGTGCACCTGCCAGAAAGAGAGACAGACAGAGAGACAGAAAACGAGAAATCACCCCCCAGGAGGGATAGTCACACCACAGTCCCTTCTCCGTTCTCCTCTTGGGATCTTGGGCACACACGCACACACGCCCGGAATGATTTTAAACCACCGGGTCCAGGACTCGGACCACATGGGAGTCCAGTAACATAGCCATTATGCCAACTGCTGGGCCCGCTACTTTTTCTTAAGCTTATGTTTTTTCTTTTGAGAGAGAGGGAGTGCTCAGCAGATAGTGTAATGGTTACCTCATTGGACTCCCCGAGCCCCGGACCCGGCAGCTTAAAACTCACGCCGTGCACATGTGCACATGTGCCCAAAATCCTGAGAGGAGAATGGAGGGAAGAAATTGTGGTATGGCCTTCCCCTCGGGCGCTGATTTCTCCCTTTCTGTCTGTCTCTGTGTCTCTGGAAGTGCATGCGCCCTATAGCGAAAAATCTCTTTAAAAAAAGGGGAAGGGGAGACACAGCAGGGTCTCAGCGGAGTGCCATACCCTTGTCCTCACCCCAGCGCTCCCAGCCTGCTGGGGTCATGGGTGCGTGTGCACCCGCATGTCCAAGCTGGCCTGGGGGCTGAGCCCTAACCTCCCGCGTGGCCCCTAGCCCTGCCCACGTGTCGGGGGCTGTCCCCAGCGGCCTGCGTCTCCTCACTGGTGTGGAGCTCGCTGCTGCACGTGTGTGAGACCCGGTCCCACGTGCTGGCTTACCTGCGGCTGGCTTCAGTGTTGGGGTGGCAGCCTCGGGTTCGGGTACAGCCTAACTCTGTGTTTTCTTCTGTCAGTGTTGCTTTCTGACCTAGGAAGACCTCCTTTCCCTGATGATGAAGGTCCCGTGTTTTCTCTGAGAGTCACACGGGCTTAGCGTCCACGTAAGCTCCGCCGTCCGCCTTGAGCTTGCTTTCGTGCGTAGACAAGGCGCGAACCGAGGTTCATGGGTGCCGTGTAGGTGGACATGCTCCAGAAAAGGCATTTCTTCTCCGGCTGGGTCTCCTGGAGGGAGCCGGGTGGGACAGGGCACTCGGCTGCCGTGGGGGCCACGGGTGCTCTAGAGACACAGGCCTCCAGGAGGAGCCCCCATCTCCCTCCTCCAGACGCCAGGCGGCCTCACCCCAGGGGCGGCAGCTCTGTCTCCTCCGCTCCCGCTGTGCATCGCCACCCAGGCCCAGCGCGAGCGCGGTGGCTGTGGTTGGAGTCAGCCTCTGCGTGTCCGTCTCTGCACCCCCTCTTTAGAAAAAGGGGGGAGACAAAAATCCTTATGGGAGTTATGATTAGGGCTGCTCCAAATCCACAGAGGAGTGGGGGATTTGACTTTGTGAGTGGGCACGTCTTGGGCTGGTGGACGGCGTGTCGCCTGTCCTTCCTCTGCTTCTCCGCTTTGCGGGCAGGGCAGCCAGGGCCAGGACCCTGGCAGTGCATGTCTCCGGGGCATGGCGTTCGGTAACCCACCATCAGAACCGGGCTAGCTGTTGGTCTTTCCCATCTGTGCTAGTCTGTTCTACAGAGTTCTTAGTATGAGTGATGCGGAACTGTTCACATGCGTCTCGGTGTTTGCTGAGGTGTGGTCACAGTTTTTCTCCAGCGTGATTTTCCACCAGGTCTGGGACTTGAACTGTTCTGCTTTGCCTTGTGGGACCCAGTGCCTCCACACCACCTGCTGGCCCAAAGTTGGACCAATTTTAGATTTTTTTGAATCTGTGTATTTATGGTTATACATTTTCTTCTAGAAACTGCTTCAAATATATTTTACAAATTTTATCAATGAATTAAACATATTTGTTTGGGGGCCAGCAGGTGGTATGGTGGTTAAGGAGCTTGGGTTTCCACATGGCTGGCCACGGTGTGAGTACCAGATCCGGTGGCTCAAAACTTACGCTGGGCGTGTCTGTGTGCCCAGAATCGCAGAGGTGGAGAGAAGGGATTGCCACATGGCCGTCCTCCCAGAGGCTGATTTCTCACTTTCCCTCTCACTATGCCCTGTGGCAAAACTAACAAAAAAGTCAAAATAAATGCGAAGTTCAGGTTCGTCTGTGGTTTGAACCGTGGTCTGCTGGAGCGGATGTGGTTTGCACTCTGCTCCCGTCTCGGTGCCGACTGCACCGACAGACGCGCGCTCGCCGTGTGACATCGTAGCCCTGCCTGTGCCGCTGTGTGGAAGCACGGCGGCTCCGCGGGGTCGTCTTGTTGCCCACAGCTCTGCTGAAGGCCGACCGACCTGGGCACTGCCCTGCGCTGCCCTTGGATTTTCTGTGCTCGTGTCACCGAGATGTGTGCGTGTCCTTTCCGGTCCGACACCGTCCTGCCTTTCTCGCCCTGCCGAGCAGTGTGGCGGGTGGGCTCCGTACGTGGTCAGGCTCCCTGGGCCTGCGTCGGCCGGCCTCACGTGTCTGGAGGAAGCCAGGACGCCGCGCCGCCCCAGGCCTGGTTATGGGCCCCTTAGCCCTCGCAGCCCTGCGGCTAGCGGCCGTGCAGCTGCAGGACAATGACCCGGACCTGCTTTCTCGGCTTCTCTGGTGCCCTCGGCTCGCTCTCGACAGCCGAGTTCAGCGCGTCTCGTGCTGTGTCCCCGAGTGTGCCTGCGAGGTGTGGCTTTGAGCCCTCCCGGCCAGGAGTGCAGTTGGCCGACCACGTGCACACTCGAGGGGCGGTGACAGTGAGCAGTCACCGTGAGCGGCCACACCTCCATGCTGTCACCAGAGGGCGGGAGAGGGTGTCGTGGGCTGTGGGCCCCAGACAGACCTCCAGAGAGGGAGGCACGCGGGGGAGGACCTGCAGAGGGCCTCCGGGGAGGCCGGGACCGCGAGGACTGGGGGTGGCCTGGAGGCAAGCTGAACCCCTCCTGGGGTGAGGTGGCACCGCGGGGACTGCCGCGTGTGGGGGTGCTCGTGGGCATAGGCTCTGCAGGGGGCAGGTGGGAGGTGGGGAGGGCGTGGGCACGGCCTGGCCACGAGAGTCCTCACTAGAAGCCTGAGGGAGGGCTGGCCCTGATGGTGCGGGCCCTTGCCGTGAGCAGTCGGAGGTGGTTGAGACCCCACTATTGGGAGCTGGTGACAGGCAGGGGTCACAGCAGGCGGTGCGGGGGGCTGGACTTCCCTCCTGCCCCCTCTCTGCGGCACCTCACAGTTTGGGCCTGCGGGCCCATCATGTGGCCAGGAAATGACTGCGTCAGCAAGCGGTAGCTCAGTTTGGGTGGCCACAGAGGTTCCAAGCAATTAAGCCTGGAGGGCTCCCTGGAGGTAGTGGGACCCATGGCAGCCCTGAGCCATTCTTGCTTTGTTGGTGGAGGTCACTTGCCGGATGGTTCTTTAGCAGTTGGATCACAGGCCCAGTACCCAACGGGAAGCGTCTGAGGTGCTGACGTGTGCGGGGACGACACAGCTGCCAGCCCAGGTGCGGCTCTTGCAGCTTGGGCCTGGTTCGCAGTCACCGGCACTCGGCCTGCGCGCATCGGCGCCCCGCGTCTCAGCCGGCCCCTACGGCCTGAGCCCCGGCGCAGCATCGCCACGTTACCGAGTGCCGGGCGCCTGTGGCCCGGGAGTGGGGTCAGCCTGCGCAGCTGGCCAGCTTGGATGGGAGTCTCCTGGGCAGCGTCTCGTTTCTGGGTGGGTGACGCGGAGCCTCGTAGACAGGCAGGGGGCGGTGGGGCGAGGGCTGGGAGGGGTGAGCCTGTTAGGCAGAGACCACTTTAATCAAGACGGTGCGCAGTTCTCACAGCTGCCGCTCCCAGCCAGCTGCGGGAGTCCGCCGCAGCCACACCAGATAATCCGAATCCACTTAGCTTGGCGGCCCCTTGCGCCAAGCCGTTGGCATTTGGAATTGCCGTGACAGGCCCGTCTGCCTGGATTCGTGGGGGATTTGCTGGCATTACGAGCGATTAGACTCGTGAGCTGTGGGAGTGGACGTGGCGGCTCGAGCAGGCGGCCCGTCGCCCGGAGTGGCACAGTGCTCGCCCTTCAGATGCCTCCATGCTGTCCGGACCGCGGGCAGCCGCCGCCTCTGGCCTGGGTGGCCCTCCCCACCTCCCTCCTTATGTGCCTGACCAGGGATGGCGGCCCTGCAGCTGCAGCACAACCTGTCTGGGTCTGGGGGGGCCCTGGTGCCTGGCGGCTGCTTGGCCCAGCTGGCCCGGCCTCTTTCGGTTGAAGGGAGTTTCACTGGGTGAGTGAAGTGGCTGCAGGACACAGGGACCCACATGGCATCCTCGCCCTCCCCACCCCGTGTCGGCCGGCGCCTTGAGGTGAGCAGGTGTGCTCCCGTTCCGACCTTCTGGAGGGAGAGGGAGGGTCGGAAAGGGGGAGTGGTAGCCCCAGGGTGAGAAACAGACCAATGGGCCTCCTCGGTCACCCCAACCCTACCCCGTGTCAGGCACGCTCACGCCCCGTCAGGGGAGGCCTGCATGGGTGACGGAGCCCTGGGTGGGCTGTGGGCCTGTCCACATGGGAGCTGAGTGGAGATCACGAGATGCCTGGGGACCACTGCAGTGTGGACCGAGTCTCAGCAGCTGCGCAGGCTGAGACAGAGGCCAGCCTCTGGGCGTGGGTGTCGGAGCCCCGCGGGGAAGTGGTAGGCCCAGCTGCCCTCCTGCCCCGGGCCTGGCACTCCCAGCTCAGCCGGATTGAGCAGTGTCGGAGGCGATAGTGTTGTGTTTAAAGTTGGTGTCTGGGACCAGCAGTTAGCGTAATGGCTACGTTGCTGGACTCCCATGTAGTTGACTGTGCTTTGAGTCCTGGACCCGGTGGCTTAAAACTCACTCTCGGCACGTGTGT
The DNA here is from genome assembly GCA_026018925.1 of Tupaia tana. Taxonomy (NCBI): domain Eukaryota; kingdom Metazoa; phylum Chordata; class Mammalia; order Scandentia; family Tupaiidae; genus Tupaia; species Tupaia tana. The sequence continues at coordinate 1,843,346 of JAKSZU010000018.1, forward strand.
GTGCGTGCCCAAGATCCCGAGAGGAGAATGGAGGAGAAGGGATTGCGGCGTGGCCATCTCCTGGGGGGTGAGTTCTTGCTTTCTGTCACTCTGTCTCTGTCTTTCTGGCGAGCACATGCGCCCTATAGCAAAAACCTCTCCAAAAAAAAAAAATTGGTCTCCTGACACGTGATGCCACGCCTGCTGAAGCCGTTTCCACGGACGTGGTGTCAGGCTGGAGTTCCTGGGAGGAGAGCACCGTCCCCTCTGAACTGCATGCCCCGGGGTGGGCAGGCCTGTGAGGAAGGGGAGGCAGGGGCTGTGGCTTCGTGACCCAGGACAGCGTGGTGGTGGCAGCTCTGTCCCGTTGAAGTAAGCAGAGTGCGTCTGGGGAAGTCCCGGCTTCAGGGGAGGGAATGGGGTGCAGAGCTGCGAGAGCTGGCGTCTGGCTCCCCAGGTCCTGAGCCGTGGGCGACACAGCACACAGGCCCTGCAGCCGGCCGGCCCTGAGGCGGGGACGCTGTGGAAGCAGAAGCCGGGGCCGCAGGGCGCTGTGTGCTGGGGGCTTTGGAGAGGGAGGCGGTGCCCGGGCCCCTGCTGGGACCGCAGTTCAGGCGGGCGGCCGTCGGAGACGTCAGAAGCTGCGGCCCCGCGGCCCGGGCTCGCACAGACCTCCAGGGCAGACGAGAGGGCAGCGCCGCCACGGGCGCGCCCACACGTGGCTCCGTCGGCCTCCTTGGCTGGAAGGGCCGAGGTCTCGGGCCTGTAGACACACACCGTGCTCACAAGCCATCAGGGCATGGGGTTTTCCAAAAGCAGATCTGCCCCACCCCCAGGGTAGGCGGGACCCACGCACGCACCTCCTGGGCCTCGGGAGGGCCGCCCCAGAGCTGGGTCCCGCCACCTAGCACTGTCCTCTGAAAGGAGCAGGGATCCTTTGGACAGCGGGCGACCGCTGAGCTGGGCGGGGTGCAGGCGCTGAGACCTCAGGACTCCCGCACTGCCAGGTGTCGGGGCTGGGAGCCATGTGGAGTGCTCCCGCCCCAGCAGCTGGCGAAGGTCACCAAGTCACGCCCCGGCCGGCCCTGTCCCTGACCCTCACCCCAGAAGCGCGTGCGCACAAGCAGGGGAGGCCGGTCCTCTTGCTGCGGGGTCCACAGGTGGTGAAGCTACAGCCCTGGGGACCCCTCCCCAGAGTAAGGGCGCACGGGGACCTCCTGGAGGGAGAGGGAGGGTCGGAGAGGGGGAGTAGTAGCCCCAGGGTGAGAAACGGACCAGCACCCAGGAGTCAGCGTGTGTCCTGGAGGAGACGGGAGGGGGCTGTGCTCCCGGGTCCCCAAGCCTCTCACCTGGTCTGGTGACGAAACACCAGTTAGCCCCTGGGGGGGTACCCCCTAAAACCTGACCACCCCCCTTGACCTCCAAGGGCCCCAAGGACAGGGAAGGTGGAGACACCACCCCAGCCTGGAGGCGCCCAGGGGACGTGAGGCCTGGTGCCGGGTCCGGGCTGAGAGTCCGGGACAGGGTCTGTCTGCACCGAAGCCACCCTCGCACATCACCCGCGTGGACCACAGAGAAGTGCGGCTTCGGGGCCGTGTTTGCTGCTGAGCGGCGATTCTGTTCCTGCCCGAGCCTGATTGTGTGCTTTGAAGGGTGGGGAGGGGTGGGGTGGCTGGAGTCTGGTGGTAGTTTCTGGCAGAGCCCAGCCGTGGGGGACAGGTGGCTACAGGAGCCACAGGGCGCTCCGCCTCAGTGTGGTCCAGGTCGCCCGCTCCGTCCTTAGTACCGTGCTGTCGGGCGCTGCGGGAGTCAGGACTGAAGGCCCGTTTGGGCTCCGCGTGTTGGGGTTTGTCTATGGGGCAGCCTCAACCCTCTACTCCCTGTGCCCCGGACAGGGGTCTGTGCCCACAGTGGGACCCCCGTGGTTCTCACTCAACTCCTTTTGCTTGCAGAGAGTCAAGAAAGACGTGGACAGGGGCACCCAGCACGCGGACATGTTCCTCCTGAGGCCGGAAGAGGGGCGAGAAGGTGCTGTGCCCACCCCGCGGTCTGCCCGCCTCACCCGTGTCCAGCCACCTGACTGGACGTGGGCTGGCCACGAGCCCTGCAGCTGCCTGGGGCTGGCAGGACGCCCACGTGTACCGAGCTCCTGCCTGTGCTCCCGGGGACGGGCGAGTGCCCTGACTCAGACACGGCCTGCGGTGTCCCCGGGCTGCTCGGGCACACTGGGGCTTGGTCCTCACCAGGCCTGCCCTCGGGGCCCAACTGCCCGCCCGGGAAGTGTCTCAGTGCTTTGGGGAAGCACACGCTGTCAGCCCGGGACCCTCCGGCACTGATGGGTGCAGGGATCTGCTGACCAGGCTGCACGCGGCCTCGGGGGGGCGGGGGGTACCAGGGGTGATGGCCACCGCCTGTGACTTCCCACGGAGGGATGGGGGTCTCAGGGCTGTGCCCACCGCCTCCGTGCTGCCAGTTGGTCCCTGGCATGCTTCCCCCTCACCCGAGTCTCCCTTAACAGGCAAGTGGGTGTGGACACGGATCAACCCGTCAGGGACTAAGCCCACCCCGAGGTCTGGCTTTTCGGTGGCTGTGGCCCCGAACCATCAGACACTGCTCTTTGGCGGGGTCCGTGATGAGGAAGAGGAAGAGAGCCTGGAGGGAGACTTCTTCAACGACCTGTACTTCTACGACGCCACCAAGAACCGCTGGCACATGGGGCAGCTGAAGGTAGCGTGGGCCCCGCCCTCACTCCCGTGTCCACGCTGCTCCCTAGGGAGGCGTCGGGCTGTGCATCCGGAGCCCGTCTGGGAGCTGCCCCCGCTGAGGCCTCTCCGGTCCCCACCCAGGGCCTCACGCCCGGAGCCCCTCCGACCAGAGTCTCCGAGGCGGGTACAGACTGCCCTGCTAGGCCGGACTGCGTTTCCCACCATGTGCTGTGCCGTCCCCTCTGCACAGCTTGGCCTCTTTGGCCCCGCCTGGGGTCTGGCAGAACGGTGGCCGTGTGCAGGCGGCTCAGGCCTAGCGAGCTCCTCAGGTCAGCCTGCCTGCAAGTGGCCCCAAGGCCCGAGGAGGGCCCGTGGTCAGCCGCAGAGCCGGGCCGGCGGTCAGAGCCCGACTGCAGTCCCGGAGCGTTCTTGTGGACTCGGTGCCCTCCAGCCCTTTCCTCCCAGCGGGGCTAGGCCAGCAGAGGCCAGGCAGGCTTCTCGGACGCCCATCCTCGGCAGACGGGTGGGGTCGCGTTCTCAGGCCCCTGACCCGTCACAGGCTGAGGCCCGGGCCCTGCTGTGCGGGACTCCTGGGTGGTCGCACTTGGGAAGTCCACACAGACGTGGCAAGTGTCCCCCGATGATGTGACAGTGCCCGTGAGGAGACGTCAGGGGGGTGTGGCAGGAGAGCTGGCGCAGGTCAGGTGGTCCCTTGCGGGCGGCGAGCAAGCAGGGCCTTCTGCGGCGTCTGCTCAGGCCACGGTCACACATGCGCCGTCAGGCACAGCTCGGACGACCTGCCCTCGGCCAGAGCAGAGCGGGGGGCGCACGTGGCTCCCCGGCCCTCCTGCAAGTTCCGTCTCCCGGGACGAGCCTTGGCGCTCCGTGCCATGCTGCACTGCTGCTGGCGACGGCCCCGGTGCTGCACGGGTGGAGGCCTGGGGGCTCCTCGGGAGGGGTCTGGGCTGTGCTTCCGGGTCGAGGACACGGGCTCGTTTCCTCCCGCCCAGGGCTGAGTGCTGAGGGGAGAGCGGGATGCATTCCTGCCAGACTGTCCGTCCGCACACAGCCTCCAGGAGCCTGCATGCGCCTCAGCAGGCTTGCCGGGGTCCACCCCGTTCTGGGGGAGCACGCCGCTCAGCCCTCCTGTCCTGTTAACAGGGACCCAGGCCCGAGAGGAGAAAGCGGAGGCGAGCCAAGAAGGAGGGGCCCGGAGGGGCCAGCGAGCCGCACCGCGGGGGAGCCGGTGCCCCGCAACCCCTGGAGGTGGTCCGAGAGGTGGTGGCAGAGGACGGGACCGTGGTCACCATCCGGCAGGTGCTCCCGGCCTCAGGCTCAGGCTCAGGGGATCGGCCCCCGTCCGAGGATGAAGACAGCCCTGAGGACGGTGGCCCTGGGGCGGGGCCGAGCCCGCGCTCCAACGCCATGCTGGCCGTGAAGCACGGGCTGCTCTACGTCTACGGAGGCATGTTTGAGGCCGGCGACCGCCAGGTCACCCTCGGCGACCTGTACTGCCTCGACCTGCACAAGATGGACGAGTGGAAGGTCCTGGTCGAGACAGACCCAGGTGAGCCTGCGTGGCCGTGTGTCCTGGTGCCCCCGTGCCCTCGCACTCCCCAGTCCCCTGAGGTTGGCGGCCTGGGCGAGGGCCCTCTCCCTGCCCTCTCGGCCCTCCTCAGGGTCTAAGACTAGAAGTGGCAGGTCCCGGTGGGGGTGCCCGGCCGTCGCGTCAGAGCGGGTGCTCTTTCTGGACAGCCGTGTGGCCTGTTGGACAGCCAGTTCCCACACGACTGGCTGTGGCTTGCGTCCTGGCCCTGGCAAACCAACAGGCACGCCAGGCACGTGTGTACACGTGTGCGCCCAGTGTCCCGATGGGATGGAGGGAGGGAGGTGGAATGGCAGCGTGCCCTCGACCCGCAGCCGGGGTGCTCGCTCCCTGTCTGGCGAGCGCCTGCCCCCTCTGGCAGTTCAGAAAGCAGACCTCCCCCTGTGGCTCCCGGTGGCAGTGGCTCCGCTTGGCCACTCCGTTCCCGGCTCCAGGCCTGGGCCAGCGCAGCCTGTCCCGTCTCCACACTTGCATCCAGGCAGCGTGGCTGTCTTTGCCGGCCCCAAGGTGTCAAGCAGGAGAGTCAGGCACAGCTTTGGGTCCTCGGGAAGATGGCTGCCTCGGACACGGCCAGCCCGCCCTGCGGCTCCTGCCGGCCGCGGTGGCAGCTCTGCGCTTGTCTCTTAAAGAAGCTCAGGAGTGGCTGGAGGAGCCGGACTCAGAGGAAGACTCGGACGATGACAGCGAGGACGACAGCGAGGACGACGGTGGGGAGAGTGGTGTGGAGGGTGACGGTGAGTGTGCCCAGGCGCTGGCCTTCCTGCTGCAGCAGGAGACTCCGAGACTCGGACTGGGGCCTCCTTGGGGTGTTTCTGCGTGGACTTAGTCACGCTGGCCTTGGTCCGCACAAGCTCTCCCAAGGCGGCCTTAGTGTGGGGGCGCTGCCGCGGGGCGGGGGGCGCCGCTGGGATGCCGTCTGTTAGTGCCGCGTGCTGAGTGCAGCTGACTAGCCTGCCTGCTTTCTCCTCCCTCCACATGGAAGAGACGTCCCCAACCGTGGGTGGCCCCGGTGAGCAGTCTGGCGACCGCCCAGGACAGAGCAGCAGGCCCGGACGCCGTGGAAGTCGGCCCGAAGGGAAGGAGAGTGCTCCCGGCTGCCCAGGCCGTGACTCGGAGGGCCCCCCGAGCGAAGGGTGATTGGCCTCGGCGTCCACGCTGTCAAAAGAGCTTGGATGTGAAGCGAGGCCACCATGCCGCCCTGTGTTCCTGGCCGTCGGGCCTCTGCGTGGGGGGTGAGGGCGAACCGTCAGGGTGAGGGCCTGTGGGAAGCACATTTGCCCTAATAAATGCGGGGTGCTGTGCATCGTGGGTCTCCCTGCAAAGCAAGGACTGCTGACTCGCAGGCCGTCGGGGCAGAGGGCACCTTTGAGGCCCATGTCCCCCAGAGCCAGCCCGTGGGCGTCTAGAACAGTGGCTGCTGGCCCTCCGCTCATGGCTTTGCCCCGCGACTCTCGAAGGGGCCGTGGGCGAGTGAGGAGTCCAAGCCCATAGGCCGCCGCCTGCCCAGCCGAGCGGTTCTGGACGTGGTGACCCCTCTTGTCTCCTTTCCCTGTGGACTCGGGCTGTGGTTTATGATGTGACAGGAAGGGAGGCCGTCGGGCAGGTGCCCCGCCATCCCCAGGCAGTGTGGCCATGCAGTGCTGCAGGGACCTGTGCCCACAGCCACGGGCCGTGCCAGGTCGGCTGTGGCTCCTCCAGATCACCTCAGGCGTCGCAGAGTGCCATCCCCAGCCGGCACAGTGTGCCCATGCTCCTGGTCACCTGGAGGTCATTAGGAGTGCCCGGCTCCTAGAGGGCCTGGCCGGGCTGGAGCCACGCTGACTCCCAACGTGACCTTCCTGCCGCCCGGGCCTGGCCGGGGAAGCCAAGCCCTGGCTTCCCAGCCGCAGGCTCCTGGGTGTAGCCAGCCCGCGTCACATGGTGATTCGGGAGCCAGCCCGCAGGCCCGCACCCGAGGGTGACCTCCGTGACCAGGTCCCTCACTGGACGCGAAGCCGATCAGACTAGGGAGGCCCCTGTGTGGAGTGCCCGCTGCCACCACAGGCCTGTGGCCGGTCAGAGATGACGGCTCAGGAAAGAAGCTTCTGGAAAGCAAGCTGTCTCTGTTGTGTCCGACTCCAGGAAGGGTCCATGGCGTGGGGCTTCAGGGAGCAGGGGAGACTGAAGGCCACCCCCGAAGGACACACCGCCCCCCAAGGACGCACTGCCCGCTGTGCGTGAATGCACAGCTGGGGACAGCAGCGCTGCCTGGCAGAGGAGCCCTGAGCTGCTGCGCATTCCTGCCTGATCTGCCGTGGCGTGTTCGAGGCTGTTACTAAGCCCCGCCCGGCTCCAGCCTGCGGAGGGCTTGGGTTGCAGGTTTCTCCAGGTGGCCAAGGCCCAGCTGGACCTCATCCTCATGTGGCGCAGACACGGAGAACACGGACTGGACCTGCACAGACATGGGAATGCGTCGTCACGGGAGTGGCCTGGGCGCCGGGAAGGCCCATCTGAAGTAGATTGTGCACCTTAGGCCGAGGGGAGTGGACAGGGACAGATGGGGGGAGGCAGGTGTGTGATGGCGCCGCCCACCACCTGCCCTGCTCGGCTGCCCAAGAACTGGCAGCGCGGACCCTGGACCCTAGGGAGCAGGGGCCCTGTGGGCCGCTGCTCGTTCTTAGGTTCGGACCACGCAGGCATGAGGCGTGGGCACCCTCCTTTTGCAGGCACCCGCAGTTTGGCATTCCACAGAGTAAGGGGGTTCAGGAACATCCTGACACAGGGCTGCAGTTCTGGGGAGCACTGGTCCTGGGGGCCCAGTGGTGGCCAGCCCTCCCCCGCCTCCCCCTGGAGCAGCTGTATGGCCTCTGCAGCTTTTCTTGGCCACATCTTCCTCCAGCCCCCAGCTCCCAGCCCAGAGCCCCCAGCTCCCAGCCCAGAGCCCTGGGCCCCCGACCCCCAGCTCCCAGCCCCTAGCCCTGGGCCCCCGACCCCCAGCTGCTGCAGCAGGCTGGCCCTGCCGGGCCCCAGTGGCCTGTGGCCGTCATAGCTTTCAGACAGCCTCCGTTTCCCCTCGTTGGTTTCTCCCAGGCAGGAGGCTACCTTGGAAAGGACACAGCATGGATGTGTTTACACGGAGAATACAAAGCGGGGACCAGCAGTTAGCGTAATGACTATGTCACTGGATTCCCATGTAGTCAACCACAGTTCGAGTCCCAAACTGGGTGGCTTAAACTCACGCCGGGCGCGTGTGTGTGCGTGCCCAAGATCCTGAGAGGAGGATGGAGGAGAAGGGATTGCAGTGTGGTCATCCCCCCTGGGGTGATTTCTCACTTTCTGTCTCTCTGTCTCTGTCTTTCTGGTGAGCACACGTGCCCTATAGCAAAACCTTCTCCAAAAAAGAAAACGCACACATAGGCAGCCTCTCGCCGGCGCCTTTGAAGGCCGAGTCAGCGCCACTTCTTGGCCCTCAGAGTCAGTTTTCTGCCTCGCTGACCACACCGCCTGACCCGTGGCTGGGCCTGGGCAGGAGAGCGAACTCATGAGGCACCTGGGTGGGGGGCAGGCGGTGCTTCCGCCTCCCTCCTCCTCTGTCGGCTTCATGCTGCATCCGGACAGGAGGCAGGTCCTCGTCCTCGGCAGCTCAGACGTGCTCTGGTGACAGGCCCGCCCGCTGCCCCTCTGCCCTCCACTGGAGGAGGCAGGACGGGAGTGGAGGCCCTCCTGCTGCACAGTCTGGCAGGCGCCTTTGTGCCGCGTCGGACTGACTGCGCAGGACGCCAGGGAGACAGGCCGGTGAGCCGTGAGGGGCCGGCCTCAGGCCGGCAGGACGCCCGCCCTCCAGCCACGGGCCCTGCGCATCCGCGATCCGGGCGGCCCCTGGGAGGAGGGCGGAGCCACGAGCGGGCGCGGAGCCGCTGGGCACTGAACAGCGTGGCGTCCTGGCCTCAGCCCCACAGGTCTTGCTCAGGGGGCCCTGGTGCTGCTGCGCGGTTTGGACATCTAAGGGGCTCCCACAAACCCATGCTGGAAAAGCAAGAGACGGGAGACCGCGTCGTCGCCCGTGGTGTCAGCGTGGCCACGTGGCTCTCGGCAGCATCCAGCTCTGAGGAGGGTGGCCCCGGGCCTAAACCAGGGCCCCTCTGGAAGTGCCCGAGAGCAGGCGGTCACAGCCAGGACGTGGCCCTGGCGCCGAGGGCTGGGGCGTGTGAGGCCAGTCCGCACAGAGGGTGGCCGCGCCTGGTGGGGTTTTAAGGAGGGAGTGTCTGTGAGGTGCAGGTGGCTGCCCTGTCCTGTGGCTGCCCCAGACCTTCCCGCACCACCGTCCTGGTCAGGTGTCCCACGTGAGCAGACGTGCCTGCTGTCTCGGGATTGCTGTGTAGTGAGCATGGGACTTAGAGTCCGAGCATGTGAGACTTTCACGTGTCCACTGCACCGAGAAGCCTCGGGCACAAGCACACCCAGCGTGCCGAGGTTCCTTGAGCTTGTGACAATCGGAGCAGGTGACCGTAGGCTCAGAGAGGCTCCCCTGACGCCCTCAGAGGGCAGAAACCCGGGCGAAGGCAGGGCAGCGGGCTGGCTCCCCCACCGGGCCCGGCAGTCTCGGCCAGGTCCTGGTTCCTCTGTGCCTCTGCTGCTCATGCCGAGCGTGGCAGCAGCTGTCAGGGAAGAGAATGGTCCTTACAGGGGGACAGGTCAAATCCTCTGCACGCCAGGAGGTGGCACGTCACATGTGCCATTCTGCCCCCCGTCCATGTCCAGCTCAGTGGGAGGGGACCACGCGGAGGCGGGGTCAGCCGGGCTGCAGTGAGGTGAGCAGGCTGCACCTGCTGGCGACCGCCCGGTGTCGGCACACCCGCCATCGTCCCACTGTTGGGAGCCCATTGGTAACTCCAGCCTCAGACAGTGCCCGTCTGTCCAGAGCCTGCTCGGGTGCCGGGAGGTGGGCACGGGAGGGCAGGGGCGACATGGTCTGCCTGGCACCCAGCGAGCAGCGTGCCTGGGCTTCTGTGAGCGCCCAGCCGGAGGCCACTCAGCTGTGCTGGCCGTGCAGTGGTGCTGTCATGTGGGGCATGTGACAGCCCACACGCGGAGGGCCTCTGCCACGCAGGTCTCAGGGTACGGGGGCTTTCTAGTCTCCACAGAGAGGTGCAGACAGAATCCGAGCTGCTAAGAGCAGGAATCTTTATTTGGTTCACTTCAGGTCTGCAGCAACCACTCAGTATTAAAAAAGAGAAATGGAAAGTAAGATGTACAAAAAGATGCCATCCCCGTGAGAAAGCAGCGTTATCAGAAACGGACCCCTACTGGCCTCCCCCACCCGTGTCCCCGAACCACACCGTGAGCAGGGGCGGGGGCAGGCAGGGTGGGTAACGGAAAACAGTAAAACTGCAGTTAACTGGAACATGCTCTCGTCGTCCGTTTATTTCTGGTTAAAAATATAGCAATCCAGTGCAGTGTAGTAAAGAAATCTGCTCGAAAGGTAGCAGAGGACAGCTCGACATAAGCAAAGCAAGGCAGAGCCACGGACGGCTGTCCCCAAGGACTGGACGGGAGACCGGCCATGCCCAGGCCCGCTGACGCGTCCCCACCGCGAGAGCTGGGCCCAGGCCTGGACACCCTGGCCCCTCGCTCGTCAGTTTGGAGGAGGAGCCCACCTGGCGGGGAGGACAGACGCAGGCCCTTCCTCTGAGCAGAACGAGCTACAGGTGTGTGGGGAGGTGGGGGTGGGCAGCAGCTCCGGAGTCTGAAGCCACCGGGTTCAACCACATTCCTGTCCCGAGACGGGCCCGCTGCGGAGTAGCACTGCTGAGGCAGGCACCGTGCACAGGTGTGCACACCCGCAGAGGTAGCAGCGGAAAGAACGTCCTTTACGGGCCCTAACCCGGGGACGCATGTGCTCGGAGCCCAGGAGTGACAGCAGACCGTCCATGGCCCGGGGCCCCGTGCTCAGGCAAGCCCAGTCGGATCCAAGAGGCCCAGGGCATCTGCAGCACGGCAGCCCTGGGGCCTGGTGGGAGGGTGACCAGAGGGGCGGACAGGTGGACAGCGGGAAAACAAGGACTTGGTGCTGAGACGCGGTGTGGGGGGTGGCCCGGGCAGGCCTGGGCAGTGCGAGAGGAGGCAGGGCCGTGTCTGTCTCGGGGAGAGGAAGGCCTCCTCCCTGTTCCTTCCGTAAGTGCAGCAGATGTCAACTAGGACGGGGCCCGGGCTGGCCGAGGGGACAGGACGCCTGCCCCACACCTGACACCGTCCCACATGGAGGCCACACAGCTCTGCACTCCACGGGAGCTGCCGCCCTGGGCTGGCCGAGCCGGGCTGCCCTCCTGCGGGTCCTGTCCCGGCCGCCGCCTCCTCCCATGCCTGACAGCAGGAGTGAGGATGGGGTTCTTTTCTGCCCTGGGCTGCCGAGGCCCCTCTCCACGTCCAGCTGGAGGGTCATCGTGCCGGCCGCCTTCGGCCATGCCACACAGCATAGTGTTGTACAAGCAGAGATTTTGGCTAAAATCCAAAAAACATTACCCAGAAAAAAAGGCAAACTGTGAGTAATACCCAATCACGGTCTTCGGTGGACAGACTTGGAAGTCGTTGGGCTGTGCGTCACCATCTTTTCCTTCTGTCATTCTGCTATCGGGACCGTCTCTCAGATGAAAAAGTTAATAAACAAGATGGCGACTCCGATGTTCAGCAAGATCACCATGACTACCAGAATGGGCGCCGAGCCCTGGAACAGAGCAGAGCAGGAGAGTGATTACCTCGCACGCTGTCTGCCTCTGGGGCGTCCGCTTCCCGCACCCCTCCTCCCGCCTTAAAGCAGGCCAGAAGCTCCAAGAGGGGAGACAGGCCCTGGACTGGCCTTCAGAGGGAGGGCTCTGCGCTCGCTCCTGGAGTCCTGCTCTGGGCATCCCTGGAGCCACGTGGCTGCCACAGCCAGCACCATGTGGCCCCCTGGCACGAGCCTCCAGCACCTTCCTGGAACCCCACGTGGCAGCCTCGGGCACAGCCCTGCAGCCCAGACCGTGGCCTGCCCTGTCCGGGGCTGCCCGCCCCCATCCCACGGGAGCGCTGCCCCTCGAGACCAGGCCCTGCTATGAAACAGTCACTGTGCCGCCCTGCGTGCGCTCCTGGGAGGGGTGCGGGCCCAGGAATGGGCGGTGGGTGCTCCGCCAGCACCTCCCAGCCCAGTGCCCCAGAGTCGGGCTGCCCAGGAAGGCCGGTTGTCCTGCCCTCGTCTCCCCTCCCCACGAGTGACTGGCCTGCAGAAGCAGGCCGAGGGGCGTGCACCCACCGGGAGTTCCCCCTCCCAGGGGCAGAGCGCCCAGGCCGGAGGGGAAGGGGTGGGCTGGGCGTGCTTCCTCCTCCTGCTGTCTCTGGCTCCTAGCGTGCTCCCGGCAGCATGGTCCGGGTGGCCAATGCGCACTAAGCCAAGCCCAGCTGCAGCCACGAGTCAGTGTGAGACGGAGCGCAGTGCCCACACACGGCCGACGCAACCCGGAGACGGAAGGCCTCATGCTGCCTGAGTCCGTGCACATGAAACGCCCAGGCCAGGGAACGCCAGGGACTGCACACGCAGTGCCAGGGCTAGGTGTGGAGGCTCTGTGGCTCTGAGCCCGCTCGTGCCGTCAGACGGTGTGACAGCGTCTCGCTGGGGAGCCATCCTCCTGCCCCAGCCTCCCGCACGGCCGCAGCAGGAAGCGAACTGGGCCCCTTGCGGCCTCACCCACCACGGCAGCAGCGATGGGAATGTCCTGCGTCAGGATGGGGGTCGCACGGCTCTGAGCACCCACAACCACGGACGCCGTATGCTCTAGCAGCGGACTGCATGGTGCGGGACCTCTCCAATAAGGCCGTGACCCTGGGACGGGGAGTGCGGAGAGGGAGGGGCGCCGGCCCCCCGGGGAGCCTGCAGGCCGTGGTGGAGTGCCGGCTGCTGTGTTGGCCAGGCTCTGGAAACTCCCCTGAACCCTGTGAGGCCACAGCAGACTCCCAGGGCCTCGGCACAGAGCGCCCACCGTCCCGGCTCTGCTCGGCAATGCAGCCCTGGCCTAGAGCACTCGTGTCCTCAGGAGAGGAGCTGGGTATCCCTCTGCTGGGAGCCATGGTCGGTGACGCCCAGGCACCCCACCTGAGGTAGCCATTCCCTGCGTGGCCTGTGGCCCATGGCAGGGTCCCCAGGAAATCCGGCCTACTCTATCCTGCCCTGCCCCCATGGTGAGGACTGGTGGTCCAGGCCAGGGGCAGCTGGGGGGGAGGGGGCCCCAGCTCTGCTGCAGGTGGCTTTCAGCCAGGAGGGCCCTGCTGAGACTGTCAGCTGCCCGTCCTCCACTATGACCCTCGTGGGGTGTGGAGATGTCACCTTGCCGGGAGCCCGGGCAGAGGGTGGCTGTGGAGGGCGGAACCTAGTGCCGGGCGATGGTGGTGGGCCCACAGGGATCTCCACGCTCCTGTTCCCTAGCCCAGTGCACTGGCCAAGTGCAGGCCGTGGCGCCTCACCTACCCAGCACCCCTGTGCAGACACAGCCAGAGGCCCAGTCCTCGAGGCAGGAGGGACGACGTCTGTAAACAGCGGTCACCCCCACCCCCGCCCCCTGCCGGTTGGTGCCTGTCAGGATGGCCAGGGGCTCCCTGTAGCGGCTGCACACCAAGGCCGACCTGGAGCGCAGTCCTGCGCATGCACGGCCCGTCAGGAGCTGCAGTCATGGCTTCAAGGAGCCAGTACATTAAGCTAAGTATAGACCCCGTCCCCGCCTCTCCCACTGCTGCCCGTCTCTGCTGCTCCTGAAATAAACGCACACACAGGACTCCGGAGGCTGCGACAGAACGTGAGGCTGTCCGTACACGCTCCCCAGAAGCCCACAGGGCTGTGCTCTGCAGGTGGGCATGGCGGTGTGGGAGGCACTTCAGGGACCAGTCAGCGAGGAAGGAGTGCCACGGAGCAGCAGAGATGGGCCTCAGAGGCTAGCCACCTTCCAGGGCACGAGGCTGTCACCGTGTGACGCTCTGGGGTGGGACAGGCAGGAGAAACCAGCCCCCTGGGGGCTGGACAGATGCCACCGCGCAGTGAGTGTGGACTCACAGAGGGCAGGCCCACCGCCAGCCAGGCCAGGCGCACCCCTGCTCTGGGGACAGAGCCTCGTCTGCCAGGACCCTGCAGGGCACAAGCTCTGGGTACATGTCAAGCGTCCCTTTCCCGAACTGCTTGGACCTGGAGTGTGTCCGGAACGCTTGCACGTGCGCAGTACCCTGGGACGGGCCGCGGCCCCGGCGCCTCGGTCTCCAGGCGTGCAGCCGGGGCACTTCCCCTCATGCTTTTGTACCACAGCACGTTGTCCACGGCCTGCCAGGAGAGGTCGGCTGTGGGCTCTTCCACTTGTGGCATCAACACATTTTGGAACCTCAGCCAGCCACGGTGGCACAGTGGACGTGGCACTCTGCAATGCCACCAGGAGGCCCTGCGTGCACGTCTTGCAGTCTGTCCTGTCTCCACACATGGTGGGCATGCGTGTGTGTCTCGTGACCTTGTGGGCTGAGCCTGAGGAGGGCATGGCGTGAAGACCCTGCCGTGCCCACTCAAACTCCCGACCTCTCACGAGAGCCACGAGCCTAGATGTTAGCCTGTGCCCCGCTTCACCCACGGGACCAGGGGCCGGGGCGCTGCCGGGCACTGGGAGGGGCATAAGCTGGTGAAGGGAACCCTGCCAGGCTGAGACCAGGGTGCACGCGTGGCCCCCACACTCCCTACCATTTGGCCACGGGAGCAGAGCATCCGGGTGGAGCATCTCGGGAGGTCCCTTCTGAGTTCAGAAGCTCCACGCTGAGACATGCCCTCCAGCCTCACCCACTCCGGGGCAGGGGGAGGCGGGTCTTCCCTCCAAACCACTTGCCGTGCCATGGAAGGAGTTGATGGAAAGCAGGGTGCCAGGGGAGGCCCAGTGTGAGGTCATGGTGCCCCCCACTTCGGGAGGCAGGAGAGCGTAGGCCGCTGCCCCTCCACGTCTGTCCCAAAGGTCTGGGGTGTGGCCCGGGGACCTGCATTTCTGATGGCCACCCAGGAAGCACTGCCATGGTGTTCTGGCCCCAGGGTTCCCACAGGGAGGGACGTCTTGGCGCTGGCCCTGGCCTGACGCTGCCATCTGGGCCACCCCAGGGCACGTCATGGAAAGAGCTTAGGAAACAGGCGGTGGCTGGGCAGAGGGCCCCGCCCGCGCCAGCCCCAGCCCTGCCCCTGGTCCTCCGCCCTGTCTCCAGGGCACAGGACACTCCTGAGGGCAGTGCCCACGCGGACTGCAGTCCAGGAGGGCGAGCGCTCTGAGCAGCGAAGTGTGAGTCCTTTCTAAAGGCCTGGGCCCGGGAGGAGCGTGCTCCTGGACCCTTTTAAACGACACAACTTCATGTGGCCTAAGGAAGTGTCCCCTGGCCCTCGGTCCTGAGAGCCGCCCCTCCTAGCCACCCCGGGCAGCCCTGGGGCCCAGGCCGGCACAGAGGCCCTGACACTCACCGTGCTGGCCTTGAGCTCGTCTCCGTTCTCCTCATCGGACTCGAGGGACACAGGGAGGGACTTCTGGGGCGGGGAGAAGGTCAGGTCCCAGCGCAGCAGCCGGGACTCGGCCCTGTCCCCCAGCCGCAGGCTCTCCAGTTTCTGCACCGCGGGCTCCGCCGAGGAGGCCGGCCGGAGGTTCTCCTTGTTCTGGGCCTTGGCCCTCAGTCTCTGCACCGCGAAGGCCCGGTCCTCAGCACGGTGCTCCCCCGGACCCCGGCTGCAGCGCCGTTTCGGGGGGTGGGCCTCCGGCGAGTGGGCGTCCACCCGCAGCAGCGGCTTCATCTCGGCTGTGTAGCTGCTCAGGGGCTCCTCGGCCGCCTCCCGCAGCCTGGAGCCCCCTGTGCTGTGGGTGCCGGCCCGGTGCTGGCAAGTCCAGGAGAAGGCGGGGGGTGACTCCGTCCGCCGTGCCCGGGGTTTGGGGTTCCCGGGCTGCTTGTGGCCTGAGCCCCGGGTACGCAAGTCATCCACGGGCTGGCTGCTGCGGACGGCACCGCCACGGACGCCCCTGGGCCCCCCGGCCTTCTCCTCGCCCCAGCTGTTGCGGGCAGGGTCCCCTCCCCGGCCTTCCAGGAGCACCTGGATGTCCCCGCCTCGCTCCTCGTCCACCGAGACCTGCCGGGAGAAGTGGGCGACCTTGTTCCTGGAGGCGGGGGGCGGCGGCGTGGCCGTGGGGCTGGTGGGGAAGCTCTGCAGGGGGCTGTCCTCGGGGGTCAGGTCGGAAGGGGTGGTGCCTTTCCGGTACAGCTCCGGGCTTTCCTGCTGCAGGGGCGTGGCCGTGGAGAGCACCTCCATGTCCTCACAGGAGAGCTGATGCTTCGGCCTCGGGAACTCCAGCCCTTGGTCGGGAGGCGAGAACAGCATCAGCGTGGGGCTACCTGACCCTGCAGCACGGCCTCGCCGGAGTGGGGTCGGGCCCCCCCAGGCTGAGGGACAGGCTCACCGAAGGGGCGGAGATAAGGGAAAGGGGGCTGGCACCACGTCCCCAGTGCCCTCCACGTCCCCAGTGCCCTCCCACGTCCCCAGTGCCCTCCCACGGCCCAGTGCCCTCCCACGTCCCCAGTGCCCTCCACGTCCCCCAGTGCCCTCCCACGTCCCCAGTGCCCTCCACGGCCCCAGTGCCCTCCACGTCCCCAGTGCCCTCCCGCGGCCCCAGTGCCCTCCACGTCCCCAGTGCCCTCCCACGGCCCCAGTGCCCTCCACGTCCCCAGTGCCCTCCCACGGCCCAGTGCCCTCCCACGTCCCCAGTGCCCTCCCACGTCCCCAGTGCCCTCCCACGGCCCCAGTGCCCTCCACGTCCCCAGTGCCCTCCCGCGGCCCCAGTGCCCTCCACGTCCCAGTGCCCTCCCACGGCCCCAGTGCCCTCCACGTCCCCAGTGCCCTCCCACGGCCCCAGTGCCCTCCACGTCCCCAGTGCCCTCCACGTCCCCAGTGCCCTCCCACGGCCCAGTGCCCTCCCATGTCCCCAGTGCCCTCCCACGTCCCAGTGCCCTCCCATGTCCCCAGTGCCCTCCCACGGCCCAGTGCCCTCCCACGTCCCCAGTGCCCTCCACGTCCCCAGTGCCCTCCACGTCCCCAGTGCCCTCCACGTCCCCAGTGCCCTCCCACGGCCCAGTGCCCTCCCACGTCCCCAGTGCCCTCCACGTCCCCAGTGCCCTCCCACGGCCCAGTGCCCTCCCACGGCCCAGTGCCCTCCCACGTCCCCAGTGCCCTCCACGTCCCCAGTGCCCTCCCACGGCCCAGTGCCCTCCCACGGCCCAGTGCCCTCCCACGGCCCCAGTGCCCTCCCACGGCCCAGTGCCCTCCCACGGCCCCAGTGACCTCCACGTCCCCAGCCCCCACCCCAGGGGCACTTGGAGGATAACCAGTTGGTCCCAGGTCACGGCAAGAGCGATGGGCAGTAGCCCCCAGGCCGCAGGGGACTGAGGCCTAGAGGCCCTGCAGGGACGCCGGCTGGGCCTGCTCTGTGAGGCCTGAGGCCAGAGGAAGCAGCTTGTCTCACCCGCCTCGCAGCAGGGTCACCCGCCCTCACCAGCCTGTCCAGACAGCTGTCTCGGGCCACCCCAGGAGGGCCACTGGGGCTCCCCTCCGCTGCAGGGGATGGGGACACAAGGGAGCCGGGAGCAGACCCAGGCCCTGGGGGTGGGGAGGGGCGGGGACAGCCCACAGGCACTGTCGCTGCTGGACGTGGCTCTTCCAGTGCCCAACTCCTGAGTCCCTAGGGTTCCACGAGACCCACCCTCAAGAGGGGAGGACCCTCCAAAATGACCGGGGTGGTATTTCTTGCCACAGAGAAGCAGGAGTCGGGCTGGAGTCTGTTCAGCTTGGGGACATTAGAGACTCTCCCCACCCTTTGATAGCAACAGTGACACATGCAGCTTGGAGTCCTGGGACCCTGGCGCCCCCAGCCGGCCCGAGCCAGAAGGCCACAGGAAGCCCTGGCACGCCATGTCCTCCTCCAGGTCCTCGGCCTCTGCCAGGACGGCCACCTGTGAGGACACTGGGGCACCCAGAAGCTCTCTGTCCTGGGGTCTCGGAGCCTGGGCGCGCTCCCAGGAGGAGAGGGCAGGGGAGACGCGCTGCCTCCGTGTGGCCGGAACCCCGTGTGGGGCGGGGGCGCGGCCCGGCTCTGTGCCAGCTGGCGCTGTGCGGATCTGCAGCGTGCCACTGCAGCCATGTGTGCTGCGTATGGTCCCTGCTGGCCCAGGGCTCGGGCTGCCAGCACTGCCTGCGGGCAGCCGTCCTCCGCTAAGACGAGGCCCACGAGACGTGGCTAGGAGCACTGCGGCAAAGGCCCGGGGCAGGGCTTGGCCATGGCTGGTGTCCTGGACCCACAGGGTCCTGCCTCCTGGCCCAGGGTGGCAGCCGGGACACCGAGCAGGTGGGCAGAAACCGGGCTGTGTCCCGGTCCCCACTGAGCGCCACGTGGCCTCAGGCATGGCTCAGCAGAGGCCGAGCGGTCCCGTGGACACTGCCTGGCGGCCTCCAAGTGCAGCGTGAGCTTGGCGCCACGCCGCGCAGAATCCTGCTCCTGCCACCTCTGCCCTAGAGCCCAGCAAGCACCTCCCTGCCCGCCCTACTGCGCGTGGCCACGCGTCTCCACGCGTCTCCACGGTCCCCGCCTGGGAGTGTTGCCCTAGGCAGAAACGGGGAGCTCGGACGTGAGGAAGACAAGCCGCAGGGCACACTGACTAGCACCCGCCGCTAGCAAGCCCGCGGACCGGCGTCCTCCGCAGGGCGGCCCGGAGGTGCACAGGAAGCGCAGGAGCAGCAGGCTGGCCCAGGCAGAGCCGGCCTCAGGTCTGCCCCACGGTGACACGCCCCTGCCCTCAGCCGCGGCCTCAGGTCTGCCCCACGGTGACACCGGCCTCAGGTCTGCCCCACGGTGA
This sequence comes from Tupaia tana, assembly GCA_026018925.1. NCBI lineage: Eukaryota > Metazoa > Chordata > Mammalia > Scandentia > Tupaiidae > Tupaia > Tupaia tana. Next base: position 1,861,541 of record JAKSZU010000018.1, read on the forward strand.
CACGCCCCTGCCCTCAGCCACCAGCCTCAGGTCTGCCCCACGGTGACACCGGCCTCAGGTCTGCCCCACGGTGACACGCCCCTGCCCTCAGCCACCAGCCTCAGGTCTGCCCCACGGTGACACGCCCCTGCCCTCAGCCACCAGCCTCAGGTCTGCCCCACGGTGACACTGGCCTCAGGTCTGCCCCACAGTGACACGCCCCTGCCCTCAGCCTCCGCTCAGGAGCCGGAAAGAGGTGCTTCTCGGGAAGCCCCTTCCAGACTCGAAACCTCGCCCGAGGCCTCCGGACCTGGGGCCTGAGCCTGAGCCTGAGCCGGAGGGCCCGACTCCTCAGCGCCTGCTCTGGAGCTGCCCAGGCCCCCTGCGCTGGCTCTGAGGACACCAGAGATGTCTCCCTCCCCACTCCGGAGGCCAGAGGCCTGGAGGCCAGTTGGGGGAGGGCTGGGTGCTCCAGGCAGTCCTGGCCCAGCCATGGCTTCCTGGCTATCTCCTCTGCCTTGGTCTAAGGACACTTGCCACCACTCGACCCCGGGCGACTCGTGACGGTCCTGGCCTTAGCAGCGCCTCACGGGCTTTTCTGACGAGGTCACGTTGGGAACGTGCGGTAGACACAGGCACACAGGGTTCATCTAGTTCCGTCCCTTACAGGTGGGGAACCTGAGGCTCTGAGGAGAAGCCAGTCCGGGCGGCGGGGTCAGCTAGTGGCTGCCAGGCCCGGCCCTGGGTGGCCACAGTCTGCTCCGCCCCACGTGCTCTGCAGGCAGCCCCACAGGGCGGGAACAGCACAGGAGAGCTTCTCCTGCCTCTCCTGCCTGCCTGCCCCGCCTGCCCTTTCGCTCAGCTCCCTGTCCCTCCCCGGGGCCCAGGCCGGGCCTGGGGAGTGAGTGCAGGGCTCCAGCCAGAAGAGACCCGGGCAGGACAGGCCCTAACCCCAAACTTCAAGCCGCTCTCCTCTCGCATGCCTCGGTCCTGCAGCCCAGCAGGGGCCATGACCCTGACCCGGTCTCTGGGCTCCCTGTGAGGGGCGCAGCTGGTCCAGCCCTCCACACCTCTGTGGGCTGAGTCTTCCCCACGGGCCGTAAGGCCTCCCAGCTTGCCGTCACCCCCAGGTTGGGCTGTGGGGCTCAGCCACCAGGGGTCAAGGCTCCTCGCTGGGTCTAGGAGCAATCGTCACACCGCCCCGATCCCTCCCTGCAGGCTCCTGAGCCTGGCCGTGGCCATGAGTGCTCTGAAGACCCGCGCGGTCCATGCAGTGCCAGCCACTGGGTCCACGGTGTGTGGATTGGCCGCAGTGAGCGACAGCTGCAGACCCGGGGCCTCGGTCACACCTTGCGTGGTGCACGTGCTCAGGGCCACCACCCTGGACCAGGCAGAGGCAGGAGTCCCACCATCACAGAAAGTTCTGGAACACTGGGGCAAAGGTGAGGAGAGAGAGCACACATGACAAACACGTGGACACCTGTAGCCGCGGCCCCCGTGCACACAGGACAGGGACAGACGAAACTCAGGCGCTGACACGCGTGCGGGGAGGCGAGCCAGGGTCCTGTGTGAACGTGCACCTTCGCAGAGGGTACACAGGGCAGGCCGGCAGCTGCTGGGACGCACTGGCCTGAGCTGGCCTGGGGCCCGCGTCTCCCTCCAGGACCGCCCACTGCCCCGCGCCCCCGCGGCACTCACCGTTCTCGCGGTGCTGGAAGGACGGGGAGAACTCTTTGGCAGTGATCCTGGCGAGCCGCGCCTCCTCCTGCGCTTTCTGAGCTGCTGTGAGGGCCGCCTCGGCCTTGGCCCGCGAGTGGGAGGTCCTGGGGGCACAGGGAGGGCGCGGGGGGCGGTGAGCGAAGGCTGGGGGCCTGGGCGAGACCACGCCGATCCCCTGCAGAGGGCTGAGCGGGGGGCCCGGGCACCCTGCGCCTGCCTGGACCGGGTCCGTTCACTCATCGGCCAGCACCGCACAGGGGACGTGCTGGAATCCGGGCTCTGGCCATGAACATGCGCCCACGGGCGAGGCCTGGGTGGGCATGGCTGGACCAGTGCCCTGCCCAGGGACCCCGCAGCCCTGACTTCGGACCCCTGGGCACGGCTGGTGGGCAGTTCCCTGCCTGGCCGGGACGACGCCCGTCACCTACACACGACGAAGTGGCCGTGCCGCCACACTGCCCTGCTCCAGCTCCTGCGGGCCTCTCCGTGGAGCCCCCCGGGAGCCTCACCCTCATTTTGTAAAAGGAGGGCTGGACCGGAGGCCGAGGCCAAGGCCGGCAGTCTTCCGCCTGGTGTGTTGGCTCCAGGGCCCTGCCCGTGGCCGTGACTGTCAGTTCCCCAGCACCAGGGACACTGAGCACAGTGACTGCCCCCCAAAGGGAGGCTCTACCCCAGAGGCCGCCCCTCCAGACGCCAGGCAGCAGAGCGCGGCCACTGGGCAGCATGGGGCAAGGTGAGCCCCCTCCGCTCTGCGGCCCACCAGGCCGCGGAGACCTGCTGCCTCGTGTCCCCACAGCTGAGGGAAGGGCAGTCTGGAGCTTGTCACGACAAAGGCCCCTTCCCGACCGCCCTCATGGGCTGAGGCCCTCCGGAAGGCCCCGGCTCCCTCGGGCTCCCTGTGAGGACCGGCCCGCCACGCTGACCTCGGCACACTGCGGCACCTGCCACATGGTCGCCCCCCGCTCTCCCCCCAGGGACCATTCCTCGAGGCCCTGGGCTGCCCCTGGGGACCGCCGGGCTGCTTGTGAAGAAACATATTTTTTCTTTCTTTAAAAAAAATTCTGCTGTGCTAACTAGGCACACTTTTACGAGAAGTCAAGTCCAGGGCTGCCACACACGGTAACCTAAACGGGCCGGAACGCCGTCTGCAATGGAACCAGCTGCCGCGGGCACCGAGCGTCCCCGTAGCACCCCTGCCCAGCACCCCGGCAGCCCCCCGTCCGCACCCTGCCAGCAGCAGCCCCACACGGTTAGAAGAGTGCGTGTGAAAGTTTGCTTGGTGAACACTCCACGCTTCAGAGTCTCTGTTTCCTAGAAATTAGGAAGAGACCATCACTAAACAGCCTGGGGGCCAGCAGGTGGCGTAGTGGCTAAGGTGCTAGACTCCCACATGGCAGACCACGGTTCTAGTCCCAGACCTGACAGGTTGAAACCCATGGTGTGTGTGTGTGTGCCCAAGATCCCAAGAAGAGAATGGAGAAGGGACTGCAACGTGGCATTCCCCCGGAGGGGGGTGATTTCACACTTGCTCTCCCTCGGCCTCTCTGGTGAACACATGCACCCTACAGCAAAAATCTCTCTTAAAAAAGAAAAGAAACCAGCCTGGGGGCCAGTGGTCGCGTGGTGTTTAAGGTGCTGGGCTCCACACGGCCGGCGAGAGCTGAGTCCCAGACCCTACGGTTTGAAAATCACGCGTGGCTCGTGTGCACATGCCCCCAAGTCCCGAGTACGGTGGAGGACCGGGGCGTGGTGTGGCCATCCTCCCGGGGTGAGCTCTCTCTTCCCCCACTCTGTTTCTTCAGGCCAGTGCACACAACCTAAGCTCCAGACACACGGTCTGAACACGCGGCCCCACGGAGCACAGGACGCTCAGCAGAGTGCCCGGGGAGGCCAGCCGCAGGGCCAGAGCCGTGAGCCAAGCCCGCAGTGCGGCGGCGCTCTCCAGGAGAGCCCGGCTGCCGGGCCAGGCCTGATGGCTTTACACGCCGTCACCACGTCCTGTGCGGCCCGCCCGCTGCAGCCCCGCCAGTGCTCGTCACACCGAGGGCCGGGGGCGCCCTGCCAGCGTTGGGTTTAGGCCATTTCCACTGCCTGGCAAGGACCCCACAGCTCCCCCACATTCCCCGCCCACGCTGGGACCGGGGAGTCCTGCTCTGGGCACCCCGTTCGGCTGATTTCTGTGAGGAGCTCTTTGTGTTTAGTGCAGCCAAGCTCGCGTAAAGCGACATGTCAGAAGGCGCACTCCGGCTGCCCTCACTGCGTCTAGGAGGTGCACGCGCCGCCTCAGCTTCCAGGACGTCCCCGTCACCCTCTCAAGGAGACCCTGACCCTCTGCTGTCACCCCCATCCCCACCCCTATCCAAACCCCAGCCCCTTCGAGTTCTGAGCAGTGATCCGGTGTGGACGAGTCCCCACTGCCACGGCAGCTGGCTGCATGCGGCGGCTGCGTGAGAGGCCCTGGGGCTCGGCGGGGTTGGCGCGGGTCCAGGGTGCCACTCAGCTGCTGGACCGCGTCACCTCAAGCTCCTGGTCCCGATGGCAGGCCTCTGCCCCACCCAGGTGCCACCCCTGTCCTGGCTGACAGTCAGTGAGCCTCGAAGCGGCCCCGGCGGCACGCCCAAGCGCTCCACAGGGCTGGGCCGCAGCACGGTCTCCCACGAGGCCGCAGAGGGCCGGCGTCCGGGTGGGAGTGTCCCCACTCTGTCTCTCTGGCAATTAAAGAGCAAACCCCAAGTTCTCAGGGCGGTGTGTACCGAGTGGACGGCTTCCGCGCGACTGCAGTCCGAAAGGTGTCACGCCACCCCATGCCACCCGGAGTGCCGGGCAGCTGTGCCAGTCACGTCCGCATGGGCCTCACGACCACCCGCCGGGCACGAGCGCCCTCCGTAACGGTGGAGGCCGACTCCCGAGGGCGCGAGCACGGCCAGCCTCACCGGGTCTGGCGTGCTGAGAATGTGTATTTCCAACACGCCCCCCCGAGGACTTTGTCCAGAGCTGGGCAGGACACCCAGTGGTTCTCCTCTCCAACCCCCCAAGGGCCGCTGCACCCACACCCTGCAGACCCGCCTTTGCCGCCTGAGCGCCAGCACTGCTGCTCTGAGCAGCACAGCGGCACCGCGGTGAGCACGCGCTGGTTGGCTCTCCCCGTCCGGCCTCGCCTCTCTGAGCCGCAGTCCGCCCAACCACAGGGCAGAGGCATCGGGTCTGCCCTGGACTGAGGGCCCCCGCTCCCTGCCTCCTCTCCGCTTCCTGCCTGGGGGCTTCATGTAAGCAGACTTCTCTGGGCCCTCGGACAGAGGGAGCGCTGCCTCCGCCCCCGCAGCCGCTGCCCTGCAGCCCACTCTGCTCGCCCCGCACCACTGCCCTCTGCAGGGTTGGCTGCTGCCCAGGCTCAGGCTAGACTCCAGGAGGCCCCACCAGGACGGAGGGGACCGACATGCCTGTGGTCTGGAGGACTCTAGGCCTGCCCAGGCCAGCGTCAGAGGAAGCCCCGGCGAGGCGTCGATCGGGCTGCGGGAGCCTGGGCCCCGCCGCCTCCTGGCCCTCGTGGGCTTGCTTTTGTGCTCGCAGGGTAACGGGTCCACTGGCAGGAAGCCAAGCCGCCCTCGCTGATGCCTGGCTACCTGCCGCCTCCTGCTCTCAGGCAGCTGGAACGCAGGGCCCAGGGCTGTCCTCTGCCACCAGGACCCACCACCATGGCTCCGGTTTCCAGCTCAGACCCCACGGGGACCTGTGAGCTCGGCCCTCCCTCTGGCCACAACAGGCCCTGAAGACCCACTATGGCACTAGGCATGGGCAGCCCCAGAGTCACGCAGCCCAGTGGCCCCGGCAGGTCGCCGACGGTGCAGAGGGCTGGTGTCCCCAGGCTGTGTTCACACCCTGCGGGCTTAGGGCTACTCTCGCCTCCCCTTCCCAGAGGGCCCCTCTCCCTGCCGCCTCGCCTGCTCCACTCGGCCTGGCCCCTCTAGGTTCGGGCCCCTCACCCCCAAGCCTTCAAGGACATCCACGTTGAGATGAGACCCCGGCTGCGAGCCCCTGGAGCCCTGGGGCGCCCCCGATGCAGCATGCACTTCCGTGTGGCCATCGCGCCCCGAGTCTCAGGAAGGAGGAGCCGGCATGGGCACAGAGGGCACCTGGGGCCCTTGCCGGGGAGCTGGTAAACGAGCACTGGGACGTGGGAAAGACCAGGGCAACCTCTGCCCTCCGTGGGCAGCCGCCTTCTCGGCAGGTGTCACTCAGCACTCGCCAGACTACGGTGGGGAGGCACAGCGTGCTGCGAGGGGCTGGGCCACCGCACCAAGAGCCTCACAGTCACGGCCCCCTCGGCGCCTTGGGAGCCCAAGAACAAGCCGTCCATGTGCAGCTCGGCGGAGTGAGAATCACGCCCGTTATGGCTCCTTCTAAGAGGTGTGTGGGGTCACATGACTGCCCTGTTTAGCCTCCCACCGAGGGCGGTAGGGGCCTCCCCAGTGGCCCTCCGCACGGCTGGGGTCAGACCCCCACATCGCCGACACGGCCCTCCCCTCGACTGCTGAGGCCCGAGCACCCACTGGCCTGGGGCTCCCACAGGCGGTCAGAGCCACGACGCAGCCGGAGGCCCTGAGGCCGCACCGACGTCTCCGCGGTCTGCAGGTGGGACGCGGCTGAGCAGAATCAGCCCAGCTGGAGACCAGAGGCCACTCCACGGCGCCCCTGGGCCCGTTCTCCTCATCCCACCATCTCTCTCGTGCAGGAGAATAGAGACAGGTCAGAGATGAGCAGAGCACATCTGCGGGTCACCCGCGCCAGCCCCAGGGAGGACAGAGACGGGCAGGAGCCGAGCCCATTTGACAGAGGGGGTGGGTGGTGGCAGTGAAGTGAGGCGGTCAGCGTCGCAGTGGTGGCCCGTGGCTCAGCACTCATGGCCCCGAGTGACAAAGCCAGCTGGCTGGCCGCCATGCCGGGCGGGGTGGACGTTTCTGGTTTGGAAAGGCTGTTTCTCTCCCACTCCTGAACGCCCGTTAGCTTTCCAGGAGCGTGTATGTACGCTGCGGATGGAACGGTGTCCCCGAGTGGCCGCGTCAGGGCCGGCCCGCTCCCGGTGACTGTAAAGGTCATACAAGCTTGGGGCAGCAGGGCCTCTGATCCAACACAACGGGGTCCTCGCAAGGGGCTGCAGGAAGGTGGCCATCGACCAGCCGTGGAGAGAGGCCCGGGACAGATCCTCCTGCGGAAGAGACCAGCCCGCCCACACCCGATCTTGGCCTCGGGGCCCCAGAACTTTGAGGATGACTGTCGCCCAAGGCCCCTGGGTGGCTGGGCTTTGTCCCCCGGCCCAGGAGACATCCGGTGTGTTTCCTTCCACAGATCCACCCCTCCCTCTCCACGCTCCTCTCCCCTACTTCCTTGGCAAATCCCAAAAGCCTTTGATGTGGGCCAGGCTGTCACCTGGGGGCCCAGGGTGCACCACGTCCCAGGCAGAGGAAGAGCTCACTCTGCCAGAGGAAGCCGGGCCTCCTGACTCCTTGGCAGGAGACAGCGGCCCAGCCCCAGCGCAGTCGCCTCTTCTGTGTCACCATCGCCAAGGCAACCCCACCTCCTTGGGCGCGGACGGGAGGGCCATGTGCATGCGGGGCTGTGTGTGTGGCAGCCCCCAGCTGGGTGGACACCGGAGGCCAGGACCTGGGCGGCAGCGAGGGGCAGGTAGATGGTGGGCCCAGGCCAGCCTCCTCGCTCTGCCCTCACAGAGAGCAAGGCCCCAGGAGGCCCCTGTGCTGGGCGTGGTGCCAGCGCCCCCTCTGGCAGCTAAGAGAAGAGCGCCGCGTCTGACCAGGGTCTGCACCCAGGGGGGTGGGGGTGGGGAGCCCTGGAGCTCTGACCTCAGGACCCAAGCCCTCCCTCCCGGGTCAGAGAGGGACGCTGGCCACTGCCTCCTGCCCGCAGGAGTGATGGCATGAGCCGTGGGGAGGAGGCTGTTGGTGACCAGCTTGCACCTGGCCATTCCGAGTCGGGGCTGCAACTCTGCCACCCGCGGGCCCCTGGGCGGCGTTGGGATGGGGAGGGGCGGCTGGCAGGGAGCCCACGGTCTCGATGGCCTAACTGTATTTAAGAGCCGTCAGAGCCTCGCGCCTCGCGCTCACGCCAGGGCCTTGGACCAGAGCAGCCCCTGGCAGCTGGTCAGATATGCTGCCGGGGACCTGCCTCTGGGGGTGGTGGGAGCCAGAGAGGAGTCGGGGCGGGTGGCCAGCCTGGACAGTGGGAGCAGCTCCTGGGGCGGGGATGGGCCACTGCGTTGGTTAGGCTTTTGTGGCAGAGTCACGTTGTCTGTGAGACCCTGCGTGGGAGCCCCTTCCCGGGGAGAGGAGTGGGGCGCACAGGGAGAGCCCACCAGCCCCACCCCCATCCCATCCCCGCATCCGCACTGACACAAATGCAGTAGCCTTGCAGACCCACCACGTGGGGGCCCTGAGGTGCGGCCCTGCGGACCCACCCTGAGGTGAGGCCCTGCGGCCCTGCAGCCCCGAGGACCCTGCAGACCTGCAGCCCTGCGGATGCACCACGTGGGGGCCCTGAGGTGCGGCCCTGCGGACCCACCCTGAGGTGAGGCCCTGCGGCCCTGCAGCCCTGCGGATGCACCACGTGGGGGCCCTGAGGTGCGGCCCTGTGGACCCTGCGGAGTGCAGGAGCAGACTGGGGACTGGACCACAGGGCTGAGCGCTGGGGGCTGGGGACTGAGGGCTGGGGACTGAGAACTGGACGCAGGGCTGGGGGCTGGGGGCTGAGGGTTAGGGACTGAGAACTGGACGCAGGGCTGGGGGATGAGGGCTGGGGGCTGAGAACTGGACGCAGGGCTGGGGGCTGGGGACTGAGGGCTGGGGACTGAGAACTGGACGCAGGGCTGGGGGATGAGGGCTGAGGGTTAGGGACTGAGAACTGGACGCAGGGCTGGGGACTGAGGGCTGAGGGTTAGGGACTGAGAACTGGACGCAGGGCTGGGGACTGAGGGCTGGGGGCTGGGGGCTGAGAACTGGACGCAGGGCTGGGGGCTGAGGGCTGGGGGTTGGGGGCTAAGAACTGGATGCAGGGCTGGGGGCTGGGGGTTAGGGACTGAGGGACGCAGGGCTGGGGGTTAGGGACTGAGAACTGGACGCAGGGCTGGGGGATGAGGGCTGAGGGCTGGGGGCTGGGGGCTGGGGGCTGGGGGCTGAGAACTGGACGCAGGGCTGGGGGCTGGGGGCTGGGGGCTGGGGGCTGAGAACTGGATGCAGGGCTGGGGGCTGGGGGCTGAGGGTTAGGGACTGAGAACTGGACACAGGGCTGGGGGATGAGGGCTGGGGGCTGGGGGCTGGGGGCTGGGGGCTGAGGGTTAGGGACTGAGAACTGGACGCAGGGGGGGATGAGGGCTGAGGGCTGGGGGCTGGGGGCTGGGGGCTGGGGGCTGAGAACTGGATGCAGGGCTGGGGGCTGGGGGCTGAGGGTTAGGGACTGAGAACTGGACGCAGGGCTGGGGGATGAGGGCTGAGGGGGGGCTGGGGGCTGGGGGCTGAGAACTGGATGCAGGGCTGGGGGCTGGGGGCTGGGGGCTGAGAACTGGATGCAGGGCTGGGGGCTGGGGGCTGGGGGCTGAGGGTTAGGGACTGAGAACTGGACGCAGGGCTGGGGGATGAGGGCTGAGGGCTGGGGGCTGGGGGCTGGGGGCTGAGAACTGGATGCAGGGCTGGGGGCTGGGGGCTGGGGGCTGAGAACTGGATGCAGGGCTGGGGGCTGGGGGCTGGGGGCTGAGGGTTAGGGACTGAGAACTGGACGCAGGGCTGGGGGATGAGGGCTGGGGGCTGGGGGCTGGGGCTGGGGGCTGGCCGTAGGGCGGGTCCACTGGGCTGAGGGCCCTGTCTGAGGAAGCGGCCTTCCCATGGGAAAGAGCCCTCTGCTGGCAGAGTGTGGACTGGGCGGCTGGAGACTGTGCCAGGGGTGGGGCCCTCGTGGCCGGGACAGAAGCAGTGAACCCACTCGGGGCCAGGCCCACGTGTGTGGACATGGCACCTCCACGGAGCCGGCGTGATCACAACCCCCTGCGGCGTGTGTGGCCTCGTCACACCCACTGCCGCCTGGACCCACTCGGGCTGCCGGACCTTACCAGACCATGAAAGCCACGAGAATTCAGGCTGAGCGGGAGGTCGGAGTGAGAGTAAGAGTCCCTCGTCACAGGTACACTGCTGGGCTGTGCACTCGCGGGGTGGGCTGGGGTGAGAAAGCACCCCGGGGTGGCCACACCGTGACCCCTTCTCCCCTCCCTTTCAGGATTTCGCGCACACACGCTTGGTGGGTTTTTAAGCTGCCGAGTCTGGGACTTGAACCGCGGGGTCGGCCATGTGTGAACCACCAGGCTACCAGGGGGCCCAGGAAGGGGCTCTCCGTAGAACCCGAGTCCTCAACTCCCTGGAAAGCATATTTCATCTGATCCGACCCGGTGTGACTGTTGGACGAGGAGGCTGGGCAGCCCAGAAGGCCGAAGAGCGTCCGTGATCAACGCTGACAGCCGGCCCCCACATCCTGCCGTGTCCTCCCCTCCCCTCACTCTTATTTCATTTCATTAAAAAATAACAATAACATAAAGTAAGTTCAAATAAAGACAATGACAACTCAAAGTGTCGAAGGGGACGGTGACTGGCCACAGCGGTCCAGCTACGCCGACTCCTGGGCAGTAGAAACGCGGGTATGGGCCTGGCGGCACACCTAGACGCCCGCCGCTGCGGTCCGGGTGGGCTTGGGGGCCAGGAGGCGTCCGAGGTCAGCAGCTGCCTGCCAGGGCCACCCACTCTGAAGGTCCTGGGGCCGCGCAGCTACTGACCAGGGACCGCGGGCTTGAAACAACAGCAGCTCCCTGACAGCCGGGTCCAGAGTACGGAGCCAGGGCCAGCCCCCAAGGCCCTCCGGCCCTCCTGCATCCCCCCTGTGCTGGCGGGAGCCCCCCGGAGCCTCGGGTTGTGGTGTCACCCACCGCTCCCCTCCGTGACACCCGCTGTGCTCCAGGCCTCACTCGGGGTCATCTCATCTCAAGACACGAAACTCATGACTCCTGCAAAGGCCGCCCTGTGTTCCGAGGTCCCAGGTGGGCGTACCGGTGGGGACTGGAGGGTGTCTAGGCTCAACTCCTCTGTGACCTGCTGCCCAGCCGACACGGTCCTCGGGAGGCAGCTCTGAGCCCCGCGCTTCTGCCTCATTTTACATACCCCGGGACAGCTGGCTGCCCCTCCCCCAGGCCCTGCTGCCCGCACAGGCCGCACGCACGCAGATGAACAGATGGACAAGCTCCTGGGAGGACCCCTGGCCAGCTGCTCGGCGTTAGCCTTTCCTGACCCCAGACGGCGGTGCCACGGGCAGGGTGGGGAGGGCGGTGCTGAGGGTGCTGGCTTCTAACCTCCCCTCACCTGGGGCAGGTTACCCCTCTCCCCAAGCCTCAGTCTCCCCTGCTGTGGACAGGCATAGTAACACGGACCCTCTGGGGCCACGCGAGGCAAGGCGGGAAAGGCACACGGCTCAGCTGTACTGTTTTATTACGTATCTTGTTTAATGTGCTATGGGGCACGTGTGCTTGCCCGAGAGATGGGGGAGAGTGCGAGGGAGAGGGAAAGTGAGAGACGAGCCCTAGGGGGTGACCACGTCACAGTCCCTTCTCCATTCTGTTCTTGGGATTTTAGGCACGCACGTGCCTGGCATGATTCCAGGCTGCAGGTCCTAGACTCTAATAGCACAGTCAGGGACCAGCAGGCGGCACAACGGCTACGTCGCTGGACTCCCACGTAGTTGACTGAGGTTCAAGTCCTGGACCTGGTAGCTTAAACTCACGCTGGGCGCGTGTGCGTGCCCAAAAACCCAAGTGGAGAATGGAGTAGAGGGGATGGTGGTGCGGCCATTCCCTCGGGGGTGATTTCGCACTTTCTGTCTCTCTGGCAAATACACACACCTGATAGAAAAAAGAAAAAAAAAAAAAAAACTCTAAAACAAAAACAAGAATAAAAACCAAAGAGCACAGCACGGTCGGCCACATGGGAGCAGCCTTAACCTCCAGGCCCCGGCCGGCCTGCTCTTGCTTTTGTGCAGCCTTGCCACGACTGCCGTTCACATATGGTAAGGTTCTAACTGCTCGGGTTTCTGGGGTATGCAGAGTTGTGTACTGGCAACGTAATCTAACGTCACCGAATGTGGCTCTCACCACCCACGAGGGACACCTCATGCCCATCAGCACCCCCACCCCCAGCTCAACAAATCCCGCCTGCCTCCCTTCTCTGGTGTCTTATTTCGGGCATCTCTTTGGGGGAGCAGTAAGTAGCTGGCCAGCAGGTGGCAGGTGCAACAGCTGGATTTGCGTCAGATGGCCGTCAGCAGGTGGGGTGGGAAAGGGGCTGGAAAGGAGGTTGGGTGGGTGCAGAAAGCTGAGAGTGGAGTGGTCACCTCCCAGCCCCCCAGGCCCCAGGTCAGAGGTGGCTCTCCTTCCTGTAGGCACTCGGGACCCACGTCTGAACATTCATCTGGGAATTCCTTTTTGAGCTAAAAGGAATATCTGTGCTATAAAGACAAGCAACACTCTGGGAAAACACATTCCTGCAACAAGCAGTCAAGGGGGGGCTGCAGCTCTGGGCACAGCGGTGGGTATACACTGGAGCACGGGGCGGGCCACCCACGGCCCACGGCCCACGGCACTCATGGGTGTCCTGGAGGAAGCAGGCCCTGCCCAGGCAGCGAGAGGCAGGAGCTGGGCAGGGCCGAGTTCGGAAGCAGCAGCAGCACTGGGTCAGGAGAGGCGGGGCAGGGCATCCGCACCGCGGCAGGTGGCGCGGGGTAGGATAATCGTAAAGACGGTGGGTGCAAACCTTCCACTGTCTGGCTCTACTCAGGGACTGTGGCTGGTGATGTTCTTTTTAAAAATGTACAGAAATAGGGGCCGGCAGATGGCATAGTGCTTACGTCGCCAGACTCCACATAGCCGACCACAGTTCCAGTCCCGGACCCGGTGGCTTAAAACTCTCGCCGGGTGCATGTGCATGCGTGCCCACGATCCTGGGAGGAGAACGGAGGAGAAGGGATTGCGGAGTGGCCATACCCCTTGGGGGTGATTTCTCACTTCCCCTCTCGCTATCTCTGTCTCTCTGGCGAGTACACGTGCTCTAAGATGAAAACCTCTAAAAAACACCCAGAAATAATACATTGGTTCTTTTTCAGGAATTATACAGGTAGTACAGAGAAGGGAAGTTAGAATTCCCCCTGCAACCCCACCCTCATCGCTTCACAGGCAGCTGCTCCTAATTCTGGAAGGTTCTCTTTCGGGTCCTCTTCTCTTTGATCAGACGTACCCGCCCCGGTCAGAGGGGTCGCAGCCTGTAGGCGTTCTCTGACTGCTCCCTTTACTCTGGGTGACACCTCTGCCGTGCCTCACCGCCCGCACACGTCAGGAACTCGATGCCAACGTGCGTGTCCACACCGCTCTGGTCCCCCTTCCCTCGTTCGTGCTCAGGTACCACCCCGGCCGCAGTGAGCGTGCCCAACACGTGGCGTCTGCCGACCGCCAGGCGTGGGGCTGCCTCCCTTGCTCTTGCGGACCGCGGGCCAGCGCTAGCCTTGCACTCCCGACCGCCGCACACACCTCCGCCCTCGGGGTCAGTCGGGACGGGAAGCTGCTGCAGTGCCCTGCTAGCCGCGACTTCGCTGGACAGTGACGGTGCTCCCAGGCAGGCAGTGGCGCTCCGCGATCCCAGAAGCGACGCGCCAGGCGCCCGCCCGTGTGCCCACCTTCCCCAATTCGGTGGGTTAGCAAAGCGGCTCATCTTCCCAAGGTGACGAGCCCAGGCGAGACACGGCGTTCCTCGTCGCCGAGCACACGTCTCGGGGCGGACAGCAAGGGCGGCGGCCACCCGGAGGTTCTAGCTCCTCAGCCGCACCCACCTGGAGTGGACTCTGGGCCAAGGCGCCAGGTGGGATCCAGCCTGGCTTTGTCGCAGACGGTGCCCAGAGGCCACCCGTCTGGAACGGGTGGCATGGGTAGCACCACCCGGGCCATCTCCCCAGGCTGTCCTCACCGGGCTGCTGCTCTGTGCTCACCGCACTCCTCCTGGGCCGCGGTCCGTCCCCCACGCTGACCAGGACCCTCCCGGGCCCGCTGTACTGATGACAACACCCAGGGCGTACCTGGGGCAGTGTGGACGCATAACCGTGGAAGGCCACGTCCCCCACACTGGGGTAGGACACCACGAACAGCGGTTTCTCACTGCAGACCAGCTCTGCTCAGGTGATTCAGCTTATTCACTTACTTCTCCTGTGAGTGAGAGACAGAGACAGCACCCCCAACAGGCTTCGCGCTACGACCCGCTCACGGCCTCACCCCGGCCAGCCTAGGTCACAGGCACTCGGGTACCTGGAGAGCTCAGGCCGCTCCAGAACCGGCCTTGCGGCCTGCTGTGACCACCGTGGCCCGGCCCGGCCCCAGGGCTCGCATCTCACCCTCAGAGACAGTCTGTGAGGCTGCTGCCACCCCGAGCCTCCCAGGGCCAGCCCTTGCCCGGGCATGGCTGGTAGGTCAGCTATCTGGGAGCCGGGCAGGCCCAGAGAGAAAGCCCCGTGAGGGCCCCGGCGCTGTGGTTTCTGGGGGGCGGGGGGCGGACGAGGTGGAGACGGACACCTCGCAGTTGCCATGGCAACCTGCAGGGCTCCCACACCTTCGAACCAAGTCCCTTGAAGAGCTGGTTTGAAGCACTGGTCCCCTCCGCCCGCTGCTTCCCTGGCCCTCAGGCTGTGACTGCGCTTGAGCCAAGCACCCCTCCCCTCCCTCACCCCACACCCGAGCCCCCACGTGCTGGGAAGAGCCGGCCAACTGCCACCCCCGGGGGGCCTGGACACCCACTGAGCACCGGCCACCTCTGCCCATGTGCGTGTGCTGCTGGACAGCCACGACCCAGTGGGGCAGGCTCCTGGCACTGGACGTGCCAACAGGGCAGGAACCGTCTTCCCCGACGAGGTGGGGGCTGGCTGAGGCCCCCCACCCGAGGGAGGACGCCCCACCTGTGGAAAGTCGGCACGGAGTGGGGCGCTGCTGGCCTCACACCCCGCACCTCGTGTGCAGAGTCCGGCTGCTCACTCTACAGACAGTGCCAAGGCCCGGGGGCACGCACCCAGCAGGGGACAGGGTGCAGGTGTGTGTCCGAGAGCACAGCTGTCCTCCACAGTGACAGAGCACTGTCTGGGTGAAGGGTTTAGTGTCGAGGTGACCAAGGTGACACCACCCAGCAAGAAGGTGTCCCGGATCCCAAATCCCACCGGTAGGCTGGAGCTTCCCTGCAGGTGTGCACTGGGGGACCAGGGGCCAGGGACCAGCCCTCTCCGCGGGGTGCCCCTCACAGCCCAGTGACCCGCGGCTGCCGTGAGGGCCCCAGGCCACATCTGGCAGGAGTCGGGCTGCGGGCAGCTCCTCCGTGCCTCTGTGCCCAGCTGAGGCCGAAGCGCTCCCGGTGAATTTTCCAGACTCCGGAGGCCGAGCTGCAGGGAGCCTGACGGGGAGACCCCAGGGAGGACTGATGAGGTGTTTGTGACGTGCGCGGCTCTCGGGACCAGATCCCACGCCCGTGAGGGCCTCCAAGGACCTCTCCCGGGCATGGGCCCCAGAGGCCTGGGCCTGCCGAGGGTCCTAGGGGGACGTCTTCCAGAATGCACAGGGGACAGTGGTCTGTGGTCTACCACTGCGCAGGTGCAGGGGCTCAGACGGCACAGAGGACCCACCTAGAGACCCGACGTCACGGAACAAAGGCACAGGGTGGGGGCGGGCGCTGGGCGGGCGCCCCTCCACCTCCCGTCACTCTTCTCCCGGACTTGGCAAGGGCAGGTGGTCTCCTCCCCGTCTTGAAACGAGAACCGAGGCCCTTGTCACCGGGACAAGATTACCGTGACCGGCACTCAACAGGAAGCGCGACAGAGCGGGAGCAGGGTTCCGTGACACGACCAGTGCAGCCGACAGCCCCTGAGGTGACACGGCAGGTCCCAGGCAGTCGGCTCGGGGGTCCTGGCTCGAGAGTCCCGCTAGGCCCCGAGAACTGCCCTGGGGAAGCAGCTCCTAGTCCGGCCATTCTGCGGGGAGAAGGGGTCCTAGCCCTCGACAGGGTGACAGCTCTGGCACCCCCTCCTCAAGTCACAGCCCCCCCAGCCTGTCCACGGAAGCAGCAGCCAATGAGCAGCCTGTCTGCCAGCGATCCCAGAGCCCGGACGAGGAGACCGCTCCTATCACGGCGATGCCGAGTCTCACGTGGTTGAAGTTTGTGGTGGGGGAAGGGGCGAGGCCCGCCCTGGGGATGCAGGTGACAAGGTGCCTCCTGACGCCCACACAGGCACCTGAGCATGGGCCCGGCTCCGCCATCCACCAGCCAGACCCGGACAAGCCACACGGGTTCCCCACACGTGAAGTGCTGATTGCGGCCTGCCTGACCGCATGCTGTGAAGGCTGGAAGGGCAGTGGTCGGTGCTTTGAGGCTCCCAGGGATGTCCAAGCTCCCCCTCTGCCACAGCCCCCACTGGCCCCCAAGACAGTGGCTGAGACGGTGCCCACCAGGTGGACCCGGGGCGCACTCCCGTCCAGCTGCCTAGCTAGGGCTGCAGTTCTGACCATTCCGGGGACTCCGTCCCCTGTCACTCAGCCCTGCCTCTGCCCAGGCCTGGGGAAGTGACGGTCTGCACTGTGTGTCTGGCTGGCCCTGAGCAAGACCCTGGGGACAGAAGATGACGCAGCCGGCCTCAGGCAGCGAGTGACACGGCCACCTACGCATTGTGAGGTGGGACGACGGCAGGTGGCCTGGCGCTTGTTCATAAGCGGGGACTGAGGTGTGTCGACTGAGAATGTTCCGACAGACCCTCGGCCGTAAGGCTGGGACTGAGGGGCACGGCAGAGCCTGAGGGGCCAGACAGGCTCCCAGAGCAGGTACACACGGCGCCCGGCTGGCGCGCCCACTGCCGTCAGCACGGCCGTCCTCGTCCCCAAGCGGGGCCTTCAACCACAGGAGGGTGGGACAGCCTTGGCCCCTGCCGCGGTGCCCGCTTGCTGAGTCGCTCCGGGCCACGCTCCTGCTGGGCGCCCGGGCGTAGCGTATGTTCAGGCCGACGTGGGGACCTGAATCGGTCAGCTCGAGGCTTCCCACCACAGCTCACTATGCTGCGGACTGGGCAGCAAAGTTCAGATGCCCGAGACACGGCCGTGTCGTTTTAGGAGATGTTTGCATTAAATAACAGAGCAGACTCAGGAAGAAACCTGCTAGACCGGGGGAGCCATGGGCCATGTGGGCACAGGGAGGCAGAGCCTTGGCCAGGGCGTTCTGAGCAGAGGAAGTGGGTCTGCAGGTCTGGCCTGCGCCCCCAGGCGGCCCTCCATCTGGGCTGTCCTCACCAGCCCCCCAGGGGAGCCCAACGGTGAGGCCGGGAGCAGGGCACACAGGCCTGGCCTCGCCAACACCCTCCGCCCACCTCCGGTCACCTGGGCATTCCCGACGTCCAGCGTGGTGGACAGAATGCAGGGCTGGGTCAGAGCCCGTGCTCGGGCCTGGTGGTATTGTCACCCTGCCGGCCTCTGTGCAGACCCTCCGAACAAGGCAGCCCCTCGCAGGAGCACAGGGCCTCCGGCGCTGCCCTAACACAGTCCCCGGGTGCCTCCAAGTCTGTGTGTGCAATGTCGCAGTCAACACCACAGGCTCGTGGGAAAGGGGTCAGGCACAACACCCGAAACCTCGCGGAAGACACGAGACGGAAGCTAAGGGAAACGGCGCCGCTGTGCACACGCCAAGTCTCACGGCCCGCAGTGCAAGGACACGGCGCTGAGCTCGAGAGTGACCTGAGCGTGCCCGGGAGTGCCATGGAAACCTCGCTGCCAAGAGGCGTGGGGAGGGAGGCGGAGGCGGCCCCAGGGAGGACGGGGCCGGGCAGCGGCAGACACCTGCGGCACAGCCCAGAGTTCCCGGAGGACGAGAGCACACGGAGGAAGGCACGGAACGCGTGCCCGCTCCGGCCGCTCGCCAACAAAGCGGCTGCGTGGCTCCCGTGAGCAGAACGAGCGTCACAGCAGGACTGGACGACCGCTCGGGACCTCACCTCGGGCAGGCAGGGTGCTGGTTAGGGGCCGGACTCCCACACAGTGGCTGCGGTCTGAGCTCCAGGCCAGATGGCTTGAAAATTACGCCAGGCACATGTGTGTCCCGAGTCCCGGGAGAATGGAGAGGAGGTGGCGTAGCCACCTCCACAGGGAGCAACTCCTCTCACTGTCCCTCTGCCTCTCCAGCAAGTGCATGCATTTTAGGGCAAAAAAAAAAATTAAAAACAAACAATCAAACAAAAAACTATGAGGGCCTCCCCTTAGGGGGCATAGGGAGCCGGGTCCCACATGGGCTGAGGTCCCACCCTGGAAACGTGAGAAACATGCTTGGTGCGTGTACATGTGTGCCGGATGGGATGGAGAAATGCAGGACAGGACGACGCCACGTCATGTCCCCTGGGGGGTTCTTGCTCTCTCTGGAAACAAAAAATAAACCTAACCTGAAACAAAACCCACAGAGCCTACAGCCTGGATCGAGTCCTGCCTGCCCGTCTCACGAGTGCTGGCATTTATGGTCTGAAGAGGCCTAATACCCAGGCAGCTTCTACCAAGGGAGTGGAGGGCCACAGAAGCCGCAGGTCCCCGGCCGGACTCGGGCTGGCCTCCAGGACAGCCTGCACTTCTCCCAGGGCCACCAGGCTGAGGGCCTGCATTGCCCTGGGAGCAGCGTACAGCCCTCCCCGAGACCCCTCAGGGCGACCTAAATCCTACAGCCCAGAACTCTCCTGACCACGGTTCTCACAAGGCCTGCCCAGAGGCCAGGAACACTCCTTCACCCAGGAGTACTGTGTGTGCAGGTGAGCGGAAGGCGTGTGAGTCTGCGGTGAGGACAAGGGTGAGGTGTGAGTGTAAACAAGTGTGTGTGAGCTTTAAGCACAAGTGTGCACAACTGAAAAGGTGTGTGAGCATGTGAGTGCGTGGCATGAGCATGTAAGTGGATGTATGTGTGGGCGTGAGAGGGAGTTGAGAGTGTTCACTAGTAAGTATGGGCTTGTGAGTGTGAATGTGTGTGGGTGTGGGTGAGGATGGTTGCATATGTGAACATACATGGATGTGTGTGAGTGTGTGCATACGATCATGTGTGTGAGTGTGAATGTGTGGGTGCACAGATGTGGGTATGGCTGCATCTCTGTAAGTATATGTGGCTGTGAGAGTGTGATGTGTGAGCGTCAGTGCGATTGTGTGAGTGTGAATGTACATGTGAGTATGTGTGGGGTGTGAGTGTGACTGTGTGCATGTGAGTGTGTGCGTGTGAATATGTGTGGGTTGTGTGAGTATATGCACATGAGTATGTGTGGGTCGTGTGTGTGCATGTGAGTATGTGTGGGGTGTGAGTGTGACTGTGTGCACGTGAGTGTGTGCGTGTGAGTATGTGTGGGTTGTGTGAGTGTGTTCATGTGAGTATGTGTGGGTTGTATGAGTGTGTGTGTGTGAGTATGTATAGGTGTGAGTGTGTGCATGTGAATATGCATGGATGTGTTAGTGTGAATGTGAGCATGTGAGTACAGGGTGTGAGTGTGACTGCATGGGAGTGTGTGTGGGTGTGAGTGTGAATGTGAGCATGTGCGTGTGTGTGGGTATATGTGACTGTGTGCATGTGAGTATGTGTGGGGTGTGAGTGTGAATGTAAGCATGTGTGTGTGACTGTGTATGTGAGTATGTATGGGTGTGCGAGTGTGTGGGGGGGTGTGAGTGTGACTGTGTATGTGAGTATGTGTGGGTGTGTGTGACTGCATACATGAGTGGGGGTGTGAGTATGCATGGGTGTGTGAATGTGTGCCCAGTATCACAGGTGTGAGTGTGAACACGTGGGCATGTGTGAGAGTGAGTGTTGCAGGTGGCTGTCCTCGTCCTCTCCGTGGCAGAAGCCTGTCACGGCCCCAGCAGTGCTAGTGTTGCACACTCTCGTGCAAGTGCCAGCTGAAGGCCCCGGGGCAACCCCGGCTGGGCCCTGGCCCTGCAGCTCCGAGCCGCCGTGGGAGGCTCGTGCAGACGGGCTCCGAGAACCATTCCTCACTTCACCCCCGGACAAGCCCGTGCAGTGCGCAGAGACAGCCCTGACGTGGCCTGGGGCTCTGGCCAGCTCACAGCCGTGGCAGGGAGCACCGCCCACCCAAGGCCGGCTGCTCCGCTGTCCCCACGTGCCATTGTGGCCCCTTGATACTCCAGTGGAGGGTCAGCCTGGCTCAGGCCACGCTGACCAGCTGGCCGTTTCCCTCCTGCTTCCCCTCATGCCCCTCCTCTTCCCTCCAGCTCGGGCCCGAGCCACACTCACACCCTGTACTCACATGCTCACATTCACACCGACACATCCATGCACATTCACACGCACACACTCACACCCTGTGCTCACGTGCTCACGTGCTCACGTTCACACCGACACATCCGCGCACATTCACACGCACACACTCACACCCTGTGCTCACGTGCTCACGTTCACACCGACACATCCGCGCACATTCACACGCACACACTCACACCCTGTGCTCACGTGCTCACGTTCACACCGACACATCCGCGCACATTCACACGCACACACTCACACCCTGTGCTCACGTGCTCACGTTCACACCGACACATCCGCGCACATTCACACGCACACACTCACACCCTGTGCTCACGTGCTCACGTTCACACCGACACATCCGCGCACATTCACACGCACACACTCACACCCTGTGCTCACGTGCTCACGTTCACACCGACACATCCGCGCACATTCACACGCACACACTCACACCCTGTGCTCACGTGCTCACGTTCACACCGACACATCCGCGCACATTCACACGCACACACTCACACCCTGTGCTCACGTGCTCACGTTCACACCGACACATCCGCGCACATTCACACGCACACACTCACACCCTGTGCTCACGTGCTCACGTTCACACCGACACATCCGCGCACATTCACACGCACACACTCACACCCTGTGCTCACGTGCTCACGTTCACACCGACACATCCGCGCACATTCACACGCACACACTCACACCCTGTGCTCACGTGCTCACGTTCACACCGACACATCCGCGCACATTCACACGCACACACTCACACCCTGTGCTCACGTGCTCACGTTCACACCGACACATCCGCGAACATTCACACGCACACACTCACACCCTGTGCTCACGTGCTCACGTTCACACCGACACATCCGTGCACATTCACACGCGCACACTCACACCCTGTGCTCACGTGCTCACATTCACACCGACACATCCGTGCACATCCACACGCGCACACTCACACCCTGTGCTCACGTGCTCACATTCACACCGACACATCCACGCACATCCACACGCGCACACTCACACCCTGTGCTCACGTGCTCACATTCACACCGACACATCCACGCATATCCACACGCGCACACTCACACCCTGTACTCACGTGCTCACATTCACACCGACACATCCGCGCACATTCACACGCGCACACTCACACCCTGTACTCACGTGCTCACATTCACACCGACACATCCGCGCACATTCACACGCGCACACTCACACCCTGTACTCACGTGCTCACATTCACACCGACACATCCGCGCACATTCACACGCGCACACTCACACCCTGTACTCACGTGCTCACATTCACACCGACACATCCGCGCACATTCACACGCACACACTCACACCCTGTACTCACGTGCTCACATTCACACCGACACATCCGCGCACATTCACACGCACACACTCACACCCTGTACTCACGTGCTCACATTCACACCGACACATCCGCGCACATTCACACGCACACACTCACACCCTGTACTCACGTGCTCACATTCACACCGACACATCCGCGCACATTCACACGCACACACTCACACCCTGTACTCACATGCTCACATTCACACCGACACATCCGTGCACATTCACACGCACACACTCACACCCTGTACTCACGTGCTCACATTCACACCGACACATCCATGCATATCCACACGCACATACTCACACCCTGTGCTCACGTGCTCACATTCAAACCGACACATCCATGCATATCCACACGCATACACTCACACCCTGTGCTCACGTGCTCACATTCACACCGACACATCCACGCATATCCACATGTACACACTCACACCCTGTGCTCACGTGCTCACATTCACACCGACACATCCACGCATATTCACACGCACACACTCACACCCTGTACTCACGTGCTCACATTCACACCGACACATCCACGCACATTCACACGCACACACTCACACCCTATACTCACGTGCTCACATTCACACCGACACATCCACGCACATTCACACGCACACACTCACACCCTGTACTCACGTGCTCACATTCACACCGACACATCCACGCATATTCACATGCACACTCACACCCTGTACTCACGTGCTCACATTCACACCGACACATCCACGCATATTCACATGCACACACTCACACCCTGTACTCATGTGCTCACATTCACACCGACACATCCACGCACATTCACACGCACACACTCACACCCTGTACTCACGTGCTCACATTCACACCGACACATCCACGCACATTCACACGCACACACTCACACCCTGTACTCACGTGCTCACATTCACACCGACACATCCACGCACATTCACACGCACACACTCACACCCTGTACTCACGTGCTCACATTCACACCGACACATCCACGCACATTCACACGCACACACTCACACCCTGTACTCACGTGCTCACATTCACACCGACACATCCACGCACATTCACACGCACACACTCACACCCTGTACTCACGTGCTCACATTCACACCGACACATCCACGCACATTCACACGCACACACTCACACCCTGTACTCACGTGCTCACATTCACACCGACACATCCACGCATATTCACACGCACACACTCACACCCTGTACTCACGTGCTCACATTCACACCGACACATCCATGCATTCACACGCACACACTCACACCCTGTACTCACATGCTCACATTCACACCGACACATCCATGCATATCCACATGTACACACTCACACCCTGTACTCACATGCTCACATTCACACTAACACATCCATGCATATTCACATGCACACACTCACACCCACTCTGGCTGCAGCCTGGACCGGAGGCCGTCCCCGCCACCAGCTCTCAGCCCTGCCTCTGCGGCCACCGGACTGTCTTGGGCAGGGCTGGGGTGACTGCAGCAATGACGGTGTGCCAGCACACGCTGGAACCCACATCCGGCTCCGTCCCACCTCGTGATGGGGAACTGGAGCCCAGAACAGGCGGGTGCAGCCTGGGGGCCGCAGGGCCGGACACCAGGAGCGGGTCTGGTCGGGCTGATGCCCACCCTCTCGACACTTCCAGTGCCAAATTCCATGACTCCAAACACGCAGGTGGCCTGGGGGACCCACTGGCGGAGACACAGGGATGTGGGGACCGCATGACCCGCTCAGTGTGCACATCACTCACGCAGGTTTCTGTGTGAGCACGCACACATGGGTACTGTGCACACGTGTATACTGTGTGCACACGTGTGTACCGTGTGCACACACAGAGTGCAGTGCCCCACTCAGCCAGTCCCTCCCTCACAGAGAGGCCGGCTCTGCCTCCTTTGCCCAGTGCTGGGCACAGGGCTGACCCAGGACCCAGAGCAGGCATGCTGGCCTCAGAGGCCCAGCAGAGGGGCAGAGTGGGGCCGGCCGTGTGTTCACACTTGCCCACACACACACGCCTGCCCTCCCTGCACCCATCTGCCACCCACCCCTCTGTTTATTACGTAAAACTCAGCAAACGCCCCCCAGCCAGAGTCAAGGTGCCCTCGCCACACGACACCTGGTCCCGACCCTCCCTGCAGGCACATGTCCCAGGCCACGGCACATCCTGAGGTGCAGATTGGGGCACCCAGAGTGTCTGAAATTGGGGCACCAGGCCAACCAGGGTCTGGGGCCTGCTTCTCAGGGTCTGGCCTCAAGCCCAGGAGGAGCCTCTGTCCTGAGCTGCCCCAGCCCCGCTGTCTCCCTCACCCCTACCCAGCCCAGGCCTCCCTCGGGCCCTGGCTCCCCCACCCCAGGGGATGGGAGGCCACCCAAGGCTGGGAGCCCCACAAATGGGCTGTTGTGTGGCCACCTCCCTGGAGGGGCTTTACTCCTGTCTTACTGCGGAGGGAGCCAAGGCTTGGAGGGAAACCACCAGGAAGCTCCTGGCCTGTGCGGCCCCAGCCCGGCCCCAGCCGCGAGCCTCCAGGAGCCGGCCTCTCCCAGTGCTGAGATTAGCCCGGAACTGCACGGCACCTGCGGCCCTCAGGACGCTGGCCTGGAGACCGGGCTGTGAACAGTCAGCGGGGCAACTGCCCGGCCGGCCCTCGGATGAGGCTGACTGTGGGTCCAACTGGAGCCGTCACGAACAGCCCCGAACCTTCCAGGCCACTGTCCCCAGCCCCACGCTGCTCCCTGCCCATGGGCCCGACAGCCACCGCAGGGAAAGCAGAGTGAGAGAAATGAAACTGGAGGGAATGCACCAAAACGCATCAGGCTGCAACTCGTCGCCTCCGTCCCTGGGGACTGTTTCCAGTCCTCCACGGGGCGCGGTGCGTTTCCAGCGGTAGGAACAACCGCGGAAACTAGCTTGTTCTCAAAGCGCCAGGCGAGGCCACGGACGCGATCGTGTCCCCGAGAGCAGGGACCTGCCTGCCCAGGTGCCAAGTCCATTCTCCTTGCCGTGTCTTGGGATGACTCTCATCTCCCTCCCAGCCTCAGACGTCCTGAGCAATGGGAATTCCGCCAGTGACCACCACCAGCCTAGTTCCTTACTGCAGGTCAAAGGTCACCGGAAGTCAGAAGCAAACGGGCTGCACTGTCATTAGGGATGGGTTGGGAGGGCGAGCCATAGCGCCCGGGGGTCTTCCCAGAACTCCAAGCTGCCCCGGCTGGGGACACAGAATCGTGCAGACAGACCAGGGCCCTGCCGCCTGGGCACCCAGAGTTTTCAGATGTCCTCGCTAAGCCCAAGACCCCAGGGCGGGCCCCGGGTGCCCCACCGTGGCCCAGAACATAGACACCGCAGGAGCAGGCTCAGCGATCCCCGAAATGCCTCTCCCGGCCTGGACAAAGCCCGAGCAGCCAGTTCCCGAGAGCCAGGCTCAGCTGCAGCCTCCGCTCAGGCAGCTCCTCCCGCGCAGCCCCTCAATTCCGCGGCCTCCCTGGGGGCCCTCGGCCCACATCCTCCCCACCGTGACCCTGAGGAGCCAGACCCTGGCCCTTTCCTCCAGCTGAGGCTCACCCTGTACCAGCACCGAGAGACATGAGTAGCCGGGGCACGGGCCCTCGGTCATTGCCGGACCAGCCCCTTAGGCTCGGTGCCCCCTGAGCCCTAGACCACCAGGCCCTGCAGCCCGCTCAGAACGGCTACCAGCCTGAAGCTCCAGGCCACGTGCACTCCTGGTCGGGACCACCGCCCGGGCCTGTAGAGAACCTGGGCCGCAGGTCTGGGCAGCTGGGGCAGCTCTGACACTGCCCCCAGTCCTGCAGCCTGGGGCTCCGTGCCCTCTGGCGGCTTCACCTATCTGTCTTTGCCTACAGACATCCTCTGTCTTGCCACTGAGCCACCTCCTCCGTCGTCGAAGCCCTAACTCCCAGGCCAGTCCACAGGGCACTCAGAGCACCGGCTGCCAGTCCCAGAACCCGCTCTGATCCACCTGCCTGCCCACCCCTCCCCAGCCACTTCTGGGAGCCTCTGAGGAACCCCCAGTTCCCTGGGCCACAGTTCGACACTCCAGGGTAGGCTTTACCCTGGCACCGGCGGTCAGCCCGGGCCCAGGCGGTGAGAGCGCCCACCCACTGCAGCCCGCCCCTACCTGGAGGCCGCGATCTCGGCCTTCTGCTTGGCGATGGTGGCCGCCCGCTCGGCCGCCTCCACGGCCCGGTCCACCTTCTCGCGGATCTTGCTGGCGCGCAGCGGGATGAGGTTCTTGCGCTTGCCGCTGACCAGCACGTTCTGCTTGTACTTGCCCTCCTCCTTGGTGCCGTCGGGGAAGGTCATGCAGCCGTAGCCGTGGCGCCGGTTGCCGGCCCACTCTCCCTCGTACCTGAGCCCGTCCGAGCGCTGGCTCACACCGAAGCCCGCGCGCTTGTCGCCCTTCCACTCGCCCACGTAGGTCTCGGTGGTGGTGGCGTCGATGTCGTCCTCCGTGACGGCCAGCTCGGCCTCGGCCTCGCCCAGGCTGATGGTGGAGTGCACGTCGCTGGCGGTGGAGCTGATGGTGCTCATGCCGGCCTCGCTGCGGAAGGAGCTCTGCTTGCTGCGCTGGCTGGCCAGGCTGCTCTTGGACTCCGACTTGCGCAGCTTCAGCCCGCTGAGCAGCGAGCGCCGGAACAGCCCCTTCTTCTTGCTCTTCAGACTCTCGCAGTCGCTGTGTGCCACCAGCACGAAGCCGCCCCGCGACACGGCCGGGCTGCCCGCCACCGCCGGGGCGGCGTCGGGGTGCAGCGCCGTGCCGTTGGTGTGCTCGCTGCGCAGGGAGTTGATGGACGTCCTCAGGGGCGAGCGGATGACGGCCGCCATGCCGTAGGGGACGCTCTGCCGCACGCCGTAGCCCTGGCGCATGCCGCCGACCCACTGGCCCTGGTACGTCCCTGGGGAGACAGACGAGAGCGTGAGCGTGGGCACAGTGGGGGGCACCCGGGGGACACCGGGTGGCACGGCCTCGCCCAGGACGGTGGGGAAGCAGCCCTGGTTCTGCCTGCACTGCCCCCCGCACCGCCCGTCCTGGGGAGGGGGGGTTGGGGCGAGGCCGAGGGACCACCATGTGTCCCCTGTTCGTGTCGTGGGTGCCCATCTGCCTGCCCATCCTGGGTTATCTTCTCAGGTGCGGGCGGGGGGACAGAGGAGGAGTGAGTGTAGACAGTGCAGACACCGGGGAGCCCGCGTGGGGAGAACACAGATGAGGAGTGAGGTGTAGACAGTGCGGACACCGGGGAGCCCGCGTGGGGGGGCACAGATGAGGAGTGAGGTGTAGACGGTGCAGACACCGGGGAGCCCACGTGGGGAGAACACAGATGAGGAGTGAGGTGTAGACAGTGCGGACACCGGGGAGCCCACGTGGGGGGGCACAGATGAGGAGTGAGGTGTAGACGGTGCAGACAACGGGGAGCCCACGTGGAGGGAACACAGATGAGGAGTGAGGTGTAGATGGTGCAGACACCAGGGGGCCCGTGTGGGGGGTCACAGAGGAGGAGTGAGTGTAGACGGTGTGGACACCAGGGAGCCTGCGTGGGTGCAGACACCGGGGAGCCCCACACTGTGTGACGCAGGTGCAGGGGATCGCGAGGGGAGGACGACACCCACCTGGTCGCCCTCAGCCTCCGCCTCTTCCACTCGAGGGTGGGGCAGGGCGGCCAGCTGAGATGCCTGTTACACTCGAGTGGAAAATGGCACCGGGTGTTTCAGGGGACAGCGTCTGCCAATGGGCCGGAACGTCTTCATTTGCTGAACCTGCCCCCCAGCCCCATGGTCCTCCCAAGATGGCCCCCGGGCCCCCGGGGCAGTGGGCGTGGGTGTCCCAGGGCGGCAGGCACCCTGCCCAGGAAGGAGGACCACTCAGTCACTCGTGACTGGCCTCCTGCTCCCAGCGGCTGAGGCAGGATGGCGGCCGTGGCGAGGCCTGGCAGCAGCTCGCCCTGTCCCCACGGCTGCCCGCCCGTCCTCGAGAAGGAAGCCTGTGCCGCGCTCCGTTGCAGATGAGCCTGAGGACGTGGCCACACGGGGACACACGTGCCGGGCCACCCACACGCGGTCCCTCGACGGGGTAAGTTCACGGAGGCAGAGCTGTGGGGGCTGACGGGGTGACCGAGGCAGGTTGCGGGGTGTGCGGCTCGAGCCTACGAGGAGGGACAAGCTCTGGGTGGACGGCTGGCACAGGCACCCAACCGCACGCGTAGGAATGGCCTTGGCGGTCACGCTTGGTCACGTGTGGGAGCGCAGGTGCCTCTGCTGGCCGGGGCCACAAAGCGTGAGGCCTCCGAGAGGGGCAGGACCCTCGGACAGGCTTGGGTCTGCGGCCGCCCCCGGTACGAATCTGCGAGGCCGCTCTGTGCCTGTCTGGCACCTGCAGGACGGCGAAGGTGCGGTGCTCAAGGCCGTTAGACTCGTTACTGATGGGGCCCGCGGACGGCGTAATGGTTACGTCTCTGGACTCCCACGTAGTCGACCACGTTAGAGCCCCAGACCTGGCTCTAAAACTCACACCAGGCACGTGTGCGAGCGTGCCCCAAATCCAGAGAACAGAGTGAAGGAGAGGGGACTGCAGGGAGGCCGCCCCCAGAGGGTAATTTCTTGCTTTCTGTCTCTCTAGCAAGCACATGTGCCCTATAGTAAAAAATCTTGGGGCTGGTAGGTGGCAGGGTAGTTAAGGGCGCTGGACTCCCACATGTCAACCACAGTTCGAGTCCCGGACCTGGCGGCTTGCTCTCTCACTTTCCCTCTCACTCTGTCCCTCTCCTAGCAGGCAAAGAGCAGGACGCAGGTCCGTGGGGTATCGTTTTCTCTCCCCCTGGCTCCCCAGTCCTGCCATGCCCACCACGGCCTCCATACCAGGTGCTCTCTGCAGCCCCAGCCAAGCGTCATCCTCCACTAGGCCCTGGCACCCCGGTCCAGACACACGGTGCCTCAGTTTACCTCCGTAGGACAGGGTGGGCCTTTACTTGGGGGCGTGGGCACAGCCTCCCACGTGGCCTGACGGGCAGCTACACCCTCCTTCACAGAGTTGGAATTCTACTGTCCCGGGGTTCCTGCCCAGGCCATCTCTCTGAGGGTCAGGACTCGTAGGCGACACTGGTCACATGGGGCTGGCCTCTGGTTTTGGAGCTGACATCCGTAAGTGGACGCAGACACACAGAAACACACACACCGGCTCTGCGAGGACGCGTCTGCCAGCCTGGCCCCGTCACCCACAGCAAACAGCTGGCAGCCCAGCGGCTCCAGCAGGGACAGGCGCAGGCACAAGGGGAGGTTTCTCCCCAGGGGGCTCTTGGAATCGGGCCTCTTCTCCTGCCAAATGTGCTCCTCCCGCCCTCTCCAACTGCTCGAAGTTGCTCTGCCCGTGATGGGGCATCGAGACCACTCCGCCCCGCTGCCCAGCACAACCGCACCCATCTGACGGGGCCCGGACGCCTACAGAGCTCGCTGCGCCAGCTGCAGCTCGGGCACTCAGCCACCGTACACCATGAGTGGGGTCAGAGCAGCTGGGGCTTCGCGGCACAACGCCAAGCTAGACGTCGGCGGGGAACGGTGCCTCCCTCCCACCGCTCCAAGTTCAGGGCGAAGTGACCTCAGTCACACTCGGGCTCTCCTAGCAATGGCGCCTCGGGCCACACAGCAGTGCCTCTGCGCACCTTTCTCAGAAGGCTCCTGCAGGACGCGTTCCACCAAACGCGGGGGGAACCAACGGAAACAGTGGGGAGGAGGAGCACCAACGCGAAGGGGTTTCCGGGAAGCTGTGTGGGAGGAGTGCAATCAGCTAGCAGACAAACATGTTCACATACTCGTGTGCGTGCGCGTCCCCGAGAGAGAAGCCGCGTAGGGTACATTGCTGAGCCATGGGAAGGTGGGACAATTAGCCAGCGACTTAGACCAAACTGCAATTGGAAAAACGGGGCAATTGCTAGCTCAGGCTGCTCACGACCCACACACAAGCTCGCGTGGTGCCCGGCTCAGCGACAGCCCTCGGCTGCAGAGGACGAGCAGCGAGTAGGAATTTAGCGACAAACCGTCGCGATTTTGCAACACCGCAGTGGCCAGAGGGAAGACGGGGGCTTAGGGTCTAAGGGACTGGAACTCTCCCAGATAACTGTGACAGGGGATGGGGACCGGGACGGCGGCAGCTGCACACAGCAATGGCGGGCAGCCTCGGCTGACGGGCCCTGGCGGCAGAGTGGGCAGGGGCTCCCACCCCGGCACGGCCCCACTCCTGGCACTGACACCTGACACCACAGGCGCCGTGCCGTAGCTGTGGTAGAGATCTAAAATGTCGAAGGGAGGAGCACGCGTCGTGAGGACCCTTACAGTAACCACTCCCTCATGTTCTCCGCTGCGGAAACCGGGGCTCAGCGGGGACAGGGGGTCTGAGCGCAGCTGTGGACGCAAGTCCTGCTCGAGGCGGAGGACCCAGCCGCCGGCGCTCCGTCCTGTGCATCCAGAAGGCTGTGGGAGATGGCACCCAGGGCCCCTCGGAGGGACGAGGGAGATGAGCCACCAGAGAGGGCGTCAGGGAGCAGGTGGGCAGTGGGAAGGCGGTCGTGGGGGCATCACACACATCCCACACACCTCCCTCGCGCCGGCGGGGTCAGGGGTCAGGGAAGACCACAGCAGGCACAGCAAGCAGGCCCCCATGGCCACCTCCCACTCCTGGACGGGGGACTCAGAACATGCACTGTCCGCGTTAGCACCGGGGCGCGTGAGGTGGCACCCAGGTGTGGCCTCGTCTCGGGACCCAGCGGCCTGGGCTGGGAAGGGCCTGAAGCCAGAGAGGACAGGCTGGTGAGACCTGGCCAGGGCCCAAG
This sequence comes from Tupaia tana, assembly GCA_026018925.1. NCBI lineage: Eukaryota > Metazoa > Chordata > Mammalia > Scandentia > Tupaiidae > Tupaia > Tupaia tana. The sequence continues at coordinate 1,891,867 of JAKSZU010000018.1, forward strand.
AGCCCATCCCAAGGCGTCACACGTGTGCTTGCAGAACGTGTCACCTTGCCCCTCCGCCCACGCAGCTCACCGGGAAGGCCTTTTTCTTTTCATCCACATCTTTTAAAGAAACGTCACACACTATTCTCGAGTACCTTCTCAGTCCCTTACACCCCGTGCCCTCCGTTCCCTCTAGTCGCCCCCTACTCCGCCAGCGTCCTGAGTGTGGAGCTCCCTCGGTGACAGGGAGGTGGCAGGAACAGGGGGCTGGGGTAGGGCGGCCTGGTGGGGGTGGGCCTTGGCCTCGTCTTGCCGTGCGGCTGTAGTGGGAAGTGGCGCCGCGCCTGGGCGCTCAGCACACGCCTGGTGCTCAGAGAGGCTGGCCGACTGCGGACAGGGCAGCCATGTCCCGACTGCAGGGCCACCGCAGGCTGGCCTGTGGGCGTCTCTCCTGTTGCCCCCAAACTGAGAAGGCAGGCACCGCGGCAGCTTTAATAAAGTGAACATGTCTGGGACCAGCAGTTAGCGTAATGCCTATGTCGCTGGACTCCCACGTAGTCGACCGCGGTTCGTGTCCCGGACCCGGTGTCTTAAAACTCACGCCAGGCGTGTGTGCGTGCGTGCCCAAGATCCCGAGAGGAGAACGGAGAAGGGATTGTGGCGTGGCCATCCCCCCTGGGGGTGATTTCCTGCTTTCTGTCTCTGTCTCTCTCTCTGTCTTTCTGGCAAGCACACGTGCCCTATAACAAAAACCTCTCCACAAAAAAAAAAAAAAAAGTGAACATGTCTGACTTTCAAGTACTTTTTCTAAACTGCCAGAGGGTGGGTGCTCTTGCCAGAGAGAGGAGGGAGACTGCAGCCCCAAATGGGGCGTGGTCAGCCATGTCCCGTCCCCGTCCCCCCTGTCTGACCTGGAGCACACCTGCAGGGGTGCTGGCATGCTTTCCAAGGGACCGGCCCGCGGCCCACCACGTGACACCTGCTCCCTTAACTGTGAGGCCACGGGGCAGCCCGATTTGTTCTTGATGTGAAAAGACCCGTCCATTCATAACCGCCAACCCTGGCGAGTGACAGAGATGCCCTCCAGTAGGAAGTGGAGGGACACACGGCAAACCACTGCGAGGCGACAGAGAAGCCCACGTTAGGACGTGGCCCATGGCCCGTGCCCCTCTGGAAAGACTGTGCACCTGCGGCTCCACCTCCCCGTGGAGAACGGAGCAGGCAGCGAAGGAGCAGAGGTTGCAGGGGCCAGGGGCCAGGGGCCAGGGAGGGCTGGACAGGGACCCCCAGGATGTCTGGGGCAAGGAGAGTGGCCTGAGAGCCGCTCCACGGGGGCAGGGGGCGTCCCACTGCACGGCTCGGCAGAGGACCACAGGTTAACAGTGACGTGTGGGCCTCGGTTCATGGCTACGGCTGTGGTGAGCGTGGGCCACGCATGCCGTGGGGTTGTCCCGGCAAGGGTCAGAGTCGGGCCGCTCTGCCACCTGGCAGGAGTCCTCTCCCTGGATGGGTGGTGGCCCCTGCTGCCCTGAGCCTCCTCCTCGGCCACACGTACCGGCCCGGGGTGACTGCTTTCTACCTCACCCCAAGCTCACCCAGCCCTAGTCCGCCTGTTGGTGATCACAGCACCGACACCGCATGCCCACAGCCCCACGTGGCTCAGAACCATGCCGTATGGAGCATGGGTCACAACGGCGCTCCCCGCAGAGCACACAGCCAGGCCTTCGGTGATACCCCGACCACGTCTGCCTCCCTGATTCCGCGGACTGCGTGAACGGCCATCCCGAACCGCTCCGGTCAGGACAGGCCGACGACCAAACTGGTTACAGAGACAAGAACGCAGGCACAGGGCCAGGCCTGCACGTCCCAGGTCCCAGCCAGCGAGTGAGGTGGCCTGGGGCCTGCTTGCTGCGCCTGCGCTGATCTGGCCTGGTAAAGGGCACGCCAGCCAGGCACTCTCAGCCACACCACCCGCTCTGGCCATTCCCCGCACGTGGGCCGGAGCAGACAGCACCCGACGTTCGCTCTGCAGCTCCCCTGGCTAAGCCCTGCCGCACTGGGACCCCGGCACAAGGGAATCAGACTCGGGCCAGCAGGCGGCGTGGTGGTTAAGGAGCTGGGCTCCCACATGGCCGACTATGGTTCAAGTCGCAGATCCGCTAGCTTGAAACTCACGCCAGGGCACATGTGCATGTGTACCCAAAATCCCAGGAGGAGACTGGATGAGAAGGGACTGTGGTGGCCTCCCCCCAGGAGGGTGATTTCTCACTGTCTCTCCTGCAAGGGCATGCACCCTATGGGAAAAATATATGGGGCGGGGGGGAGAATCAGACCAGCCCTCTTCATCACAGCAGCTTGAGGGACACGTGGCCCAGAAGCTGTGGTGACGCCGCACTTCTGAGGGGACTGTTCCACGGAGCATCCGTGCTGCTGGCTCCATCCCGGTGACGGCATGGATGGACTCTTGCCAGAGCCCCATCTGGGTGCAGGACTCGGCCGTGAGCAGCTCGGGTCTCCCTGTCGGCCCCTACGTGCTGCTCACGTGTCAGGACGCTTGACGTGAGTAGCCCTGACGCCGTGGAGAGGCACACCCCGGGTCAACAGTAACGGGCACGCCGACACGCCCGGCAGCACTGTCCCTGCACCCACTGAGTGACGCAGAGCTCAGGCATGACCAGCTAGGGACTTGCCCACAGGTCTCCTGTCGAGAAGTGTCTGAGACAGGACCCCAAATCAGGCGGGCCTGACCCCACAGCCTCTCCGCCCACTGAAACCCACAGGAGGCCACGCCGGGAGCAGGCGCCCGCTCTGGACCACCAGGTCCCTGCCGAGGCGTCCACCCATGCCCTGGGAGGCACACGGCCCAGGGCCACTCCCAATGAGGGCACCACCCTGGGCAGCCCTGTGCCCGGCCCGGGGCGGCCATGCCACCCAACCCAGGACCGAGGGCTCTGTGGCTCTGTCCCGCCCACATCTGTCTGGCCTCTTCCCGGCCACGTGGCTTGGACCACAGGCCTCGAAAACCTGGCGTTCAGGTTCTGTCCCTCCAGGCCTCAGCGAGCGGGGCTGCCCCTCATCCCTCAGCCCTGGCGCCCCCGCCCGCAGCCCGACCCTCTCAGAGCCCAGAGGCAGGGACTGAGAACGGCACAGAGGAGGCCTCTCCGACTCCCGCCCTCCCTGGCACATGTGGAGCCTTCACGCTGGGAGTGTGTCACACGGTGAGCCCCCTGGAGGGCTCAGGGTCTCTGAGGCCCGGGCTGGCCTCTTAAGACTCATGGCTGACCAAGACCCCATGTGGCAGGCGGCAGGTGGTGGACGCAATGCCCTGCCATGTCGGATGGACTCCTGTGTGGACACCCCGAGGGGTGGGCACTGCCCCGTGGCCAGGCAGACCCGGGCTGGGCCCTGGCTCTGTGGCCCCCTGGCCCCGGACCCTGAGCGGGTTCCTTGACTTCCTGAGCCTCATCGTCCCCATCTGCGAAATGGGCATGCGCAGCGCTGGCGAAGCTCACGCCGAGGCTGGCACGGGACAGCACAGCAGGAGCTCCAAGGCTCTTCTCTCCCGGCTGCGACGTGAGCGGGGTCCGAGGGCCTGTCCTCAGGATGTCCCTCGCACGTCCCTTCCAAGGACCATGCTACTCCCTGCTCCTGGGTGCCCGGTGCTCCTCCCCGCCCCCTGCCACCTCCATGTGGGTCTTGGTCTCCACCCCAGGAGGCTTTCCCAATCCCCGCTGCCCACCCCATCCACATCACACACGAGGCACGGCCAGTCCTGGGCACTCAGTCTGCCACTGTCCCCAGGGCCACACTGCCTGGTGGACAGCTGGTGGTCGATAACCACCACAGTGTCCCCCACGCCAGGGCCATGGGCTCTGTGGGGAGAACGGGCCAGCACAGAGCATGCGGCGACCTCACCCCAGCTCCTTCCACGCCCACTGCGCGGCCCCGTGCCCAGCCCCTGCCCTGACAGCTCTGTGCTCACGGCGGGAGGCCACCTTGCAAAGGGAGGTAGCGTGCGGCAGGGACCCGCGGCCTGCAGGAAACCACGGCAACCTACGGTTCAGCCATCGGAAGGTAAAGGATGGGTCAGCTTGGGCAAGGGGCTGGCCACAGTGTGAGCGGATGGGGCCACGGCCTGGAGGCTGGGGCCGCGCGGGAGCCCCGCCTCGATTCCAGGCGAGATAGTCCAGCGCACACACTCATCCTGACCAGCGGGGGTCTGGGTCAGGAGGATCACTGCAGGCAAGATCCTGGCAAAAATACCCATCTGTCTCCCCAAGTCTGTCTTCCTCCAGGGAGAAAAGGGGCCGAGAATCTGAACAAACATCGCGCTAAGATGACGTGCAAATGGCTGACGAGCTAAGATGCTCGCCGCGCAGACCACCGGGAAACGCACGTCACAACCTAGGCAGGCCCGCACGGCTCCGGGACGGCCGGGTCCAAACAGCCCGCAGCTGGTAGCGTGAGGCAGGGACCCGCAGCCCGTAGGAAACGCCACGGCAACGCTACGGCTAGGGGTGCAGGGCCTGGAGCCTCGGGTGCTGTGGTCGGGGGTGGAAGATGCTGGGGTCTCCCCAAAGGTGAAAGGAAGAGGCCGCACGACCAGCAATTCCACTCGGGTTCCCGTCAAGAGCTCGCACACACAACCACTCACGCCAGCCAGAGGGACCGGCCCGACACCCATCAACCCAAGAGGGACACACAAAATGCGGCGGCTGCACATGGAGTCCGAGGACCCTGAGCGGCAGGGAGCTCAGATGCTCTACACCGAGGGTCATGGGGCCCGAGGGGTGTCGGGAGGAGCAGACGTGAGCAGCCCCCGGCGTGCTCCACGCGCGGACTGTCCAGAACAGGCAGGTCCCAGGGACAGAAGCAGGTGGGGGAGTTCCAGGGGTGGGGGAAGGGCCGTCAGTGCTCAGGGGCTTCTCCTGGCGGTGATTAAAACTGTTCTCAAATCCAACGGTTGTTAAGTTTTTCAAACATCAAGAATATTAAAAACCACCGAACCGTACACTTTTTCTTTCTAATGGCCAGAGAGCACATGCACTTGCCAGAGAGAGAGAGTCCCCCATCAATGGAGCATGGCCAGGCTGCGACCCCTTCTCCTCGGTTTTTCCATCCCACACGTGTTTCCAGCCGCCGGGGCAGGGATTCAAACCCCAGTCAGCTCTGTGGGATGCAGCTTCCTAAGCACAGGCTTAATCTGCACCACAGGGGGAGTGCTTGCAAAGAGTCAAGCTCCCACAAACACATCTTGATGAAGATTTACCAAAAAGTGCCACCAAGATACCACTTGTCACCTCGCAGGGTGCAGGCCTGACACGGCCAGGACGAGGGGGCGTGAGGACCCCACTGGGGTATTAAAGGGCAGCCTGAGCCCAGGGCGGCAGCAGCGGCTGACTGGGTGCTCACGGCCGCAGCTCAGAAACCTCCGCCTGCCCGCACGTTTAGCCCTCAGAACAGCCAGGCGGCTCATCGCGGCAGAGCACCGGCCTGTGCCCGTGTGCCGCGGCTTCCGGAGCCCGGGCCTCTGTGTGGTTGGTGTCAGACAAGTGCCCTGTCTCCCTCATGGCTGTGCCCGTCTGTAAAGTGGGCAGAGTAAGTGGCTGGAGCCGGCCTCACGGGTGGTAAGACGGCTGGGCAGTGAGACCTCTGAGTGACGTGTGCCTTGCAGCCAGCCCAAGCACGTGCCAGCCCTGTCCCCAGGCTCCTGCTGTCCCAGGCCTGTCCCCCCCCCCCAGCTCCTGTCTAGCTTCTCTCCCTCTCTCTCTGCCCAACTTCGGAGTCTTGGGGCTCCTCCACAAGGGGACGCTATCTCCGCTGCTGGTCTGCTCCTGAGCCAGGGCCCCCCACTGAGCACACCGCTTCCTCTGGGGCCCGGCCCACTCCAGACCCTCAGGCTCTGTCCTCCTCCCCAGCGCCTCCTCTCCCCTGGACACTGCAGCCCCTCCATGGCACCCAGTTTCTGCCTGGGCCCCCATTTCCCTGCCCACCAGCCGCCACGCTGGTTACCAGCCACAGCCGTGTGACCCAGCAGCGGCACTCCTCGGCACCCCCAGAAAGGAGCCGGGTCCACACACAAGCTGGCACGGCGAGTCCGCAGTGGCTGTAGGAACAGGCCCCATCCAGAAGTGCCCAGGTGTCCACTGTGGGGCACAACCAGACAAACCGAGGCCGCACCAGGAACGCGCTCGGCCACAGAGGAGCGGAGCGTTGGCACGCAAGTCCTGCCTGAGTCTCCAGACAGGGCTGAGCAAACGCCAGTCCCTGAAGATGGCACGCCCGGGACCCCGCGTGCACCGCGGCCCTCACAGGACGGAACGACAGGACGAGAGGACAGGCCGCGGCTGCCGAGGTCATGGAGGGGAGGCAGAGGGAGGGTCCCCGCAGGTGGACACCCTGGAGCCCGGCTGTGCCGATGCCCGCATCTCAGGAGCGACCTCGCACGAGAGTTTGCCAGACGTCCGGGTGAGGGCACGAGCCTGTGCACTCTCGCAGCTGCCCGCATGACCTCTCAAACACCCGCACCACAGAGCGCAACGACAAAGACATGCCAGGCCACGGTGCCGGCGCCGCCCTGTCGAAATCAGTGTCTCCCCGGCCCCAACCAAATCCAGACGTGGTGCCTTCCCTGGTCCCTGAGCAAGACTGCTTGGCCTGGAGCCTTGCACGGACTGTCCTCGTCCCATGCACTCCTCCTCTCCAGGATGGCGCCTTGGCCTCTTCCCTCTGCCCAGGACTTCCGGAGCACCTGCTACCGGGCACTGGGCCTGGGCATGGACGGGGCTCTGCCCCCAGAGCTCCCACTCACAGGGAGGAACGGCCGAGGAGCGAGTGATGGCTGCCCGGAGCGCGGGTCTGGGTGGACGGTCAGTAGGGGCGCCCAGCCTGGGCTGTACCACACCAAAACCACAGGAGGGCACCTCCACCATGCTCACCTAGGGCACCCCGGCTCTTGGCCTTTCCCTCCTGGTACCAGACTGTCCGGTAAGCAGCTGGGTGGCTGGGTGGGGCTGGCTGGACAGTCCACCGTGAGCAGCTGGGCCCAAGCTCAGGCCCCTGGCTCTGCTTCTGCAGCCAGCCAAGCCCTCCAGCCTATAGGCACCCCCCAGCCGGTGTGACTAGTCACTGCCTCCAGGCTGCCCCACCCCGGCCCCCACCAGAAGCACTCCTGGGGCTCCCTAGCAAGACACCCCTCCGGGCCTCTCCAAGCACCAGGCCCCCTGGGATGCAGAAGCAGAGGGGAGAAGCCGTTGAGGCGATGTGGGCCTGGAACAGCCTGGCACGACCCGCGGGTTCTCAGGCCTTCCTCCAGGCAGCCCAGCTCAGGGAGTCCGGGTCAAAGACGCGTATGTGCAGCGTGGCTGGAGACTCCCGCTCCCGGCGCCCCGGGGCGGCGTCTCGCACTTCAGTTGTCTCTCCGGCCTCGGTCTTCCCTGTGAAATGGGCAGCGCTTTCCTCACAGGCGAGGACAACTGACACCGAGTCCCCTGCGCTGGGGAGAGGGCTGCAGGGCAGGGAGTCCTAAGCATCTGAAGCCGCCTTGCCTTCAGGGCAGTCCAGAGAAAGGGACAGCCTCGCGGAGGTGGAGGGACGGGGAGAGGCCACCTCCACCTCGGTGTAGCTGCCTCGACCTGTGGTCCGACCCACCAGGCCGTAGGAACCTGCTGGCCCATCCTCCCTGTCCTCCCCGTGCTCATGCGGTGGGAAATGAGGGGCCTCTGCGTGTTGAGGCACCCTGGGGGGAGGGAGGGGCCGTGGATAAGGCTCCGGGGGTCTTGGATCCCCAGGAGTGCTGAGCACTGTGAGTGTGCAGACACCCATGTTTTGCTGGGTGGAGTCACAGGTCCATCACACCTCACTGGGTGCAGGAGGACCCAGTCTCCAATTGCTGGACAAAGGCTCCCCAGAGCCTCCCGCCTCTGCTTCCCTGAGGGGCGGGCAAGTCCCCTCCCCCTCTGCAAGGCAAGCACGAGGCTGAAGTGACTGCTCGGCCAGGAAAAGCCACCTCAGGGCAATGAAACCTGCAGGCAGTGGAGCCCGGGCCCCAGGAGCTCTGCCCACGGCTGAGGAGCTCAGCAAGCCACAGCAGGTCTTAGCTCAAGGCGCTGTTCTCAGGAGTAGGAGCTAACACCCCATGCGAGGCCCAGCACAGTATTAGAAAGGGGTTAGAAAGAAAGGGAGCCAGACCCCACATGGCCAGCTGCAGTTCAAATCCCAGACCCAGAGGCTTGACAAACACACCAGGTGCATACACATGTGCACCCCAAATCCCTGCAGGACGGAGAAACGGAGAAGGGACTGCAGGTGACCACGCCTCACGCGGGTGTGTTCCCCCTCTATCTCTGTCTCTGTCTCTCTCTGGTGAGCACACGCACCTTCTGGTAACTAGAAAAACAGTGAGTTTCCTTGCAGTGGCCAGCACCGAGCCCGGCCCAGACAGCCGCACACATGCGCTGGGCGGGACTTTCCTTATCCTCCCTTTTCTAAGTGAATGCGTAACAACCTGCAAGAAGTGTGCCCGCAAACAAGTCTTAGAGCGCCGTGGGGAGTCCGACACCCCTCCCCCCCCCCCGCACGTCCTGGCCCTAAAGCCCCGGACTGCGACTGTGCCTCCTTTGGAAAAAGGATCTTTGCAGATGTGATTAAGCTAAAGATCTTGAGATGCGATCATCCTGGATTTAGGTTGGGCCCCAAATCCAATGGCAGGCGTCCTTATAAGAAACAGAAGAGAAGACAGACACAGAGGGGACAGCCGCGTGACGACAGCACAGGAACAGGACAGCGCTTACCCCTGGGAGAGAGGTGCTGTGCTTGGGACCTTCCCGTCCGCCTCGCTCCTAAACGGAGCACTACGTTAATTTCAGGAGCCACTTGGTGCAGTTGGAAAATTCTGCCCAGGGCAGCTTTGATAACCCAGGTAAACACTCACCCTCGAAGTTGCCGGCTCTGGCGCCACTGGGAGGCCGGCCCAGGGCAGGTACAAAGCTCCCCAAGTGGCTCCCGCGTGCTGTTCTGGACGCGTCCAGGCCCTCAGCCTGACCTGAACACTTGCTCCGTGGAGAATTTTTAGAAGCATCCCAGTGCTCAGGCTGTACCCAGACCACCCCCATCGGCATCTCTGGGGGACTGGGCAGCAGCACTTCCAAAGCACCCAGGGAACTCCACACAGCGACACGGCGACACGCGAGCTGAGGCAGTACTTCCTGCATCGGAACCCGTTGGCATCTGGCCGGCACACAGCCCCTGCCCCGAGGGGCACACTCGGTCAGGCTAGCGTGCAGCCCAGGCAAGGAGCCACGAGCAGACGGCTTTGCTCCTGGGTGGGGCCCCTGGACAGCAGCTGCACCTGAAACCCGTAAATCCCTGGGTGACTCCCAGGCTCAGAAATGTGGGGTGGGGGCAGCGATCTGAGTTTGACACACTAGGTGGTGCTGATGCACGCTCAAGTGTGCAAAGCAGTGGCCGAGCAGCAGGCGCAGCGGCCCCGCCCCTCCACACACACCAGCGCTGAGCCAGGCGGGCATCAGCCCCAGGAGCCTTCCCTGGATCCCACCGTGTTGAACACAGCTCAACACGTCTGGCACATGCTAAGAGGGAGACAGTGTGGGACTCCATTGTAGGCCAGAAACCTGAGGCCGGGAGAGAAGCCGCCTGCAAAGTGAGCGGTTTCTGTCTTGGAATACCCTGCCCTTCCTGATGCAGCTCGGCACGTGGGCTCCGGGGCCTCCGGCCTGTGTGGGCCCCTTGGGAGTGCTCGCCTGTGGGCTTCCACTCGGGGTCCCCAAAGTCCGGCACAAGAAACCCCGAACTGTCCCTTAGCTCAGTTTGTCCCCCGCCCAGACCACACTCTCTGTTTGGCACCGTCACGCCAACCTACTACAGCCGTCCCCTGGTACCCAAGGGGCTGGCGCTCCCCACAAATGCCAAGATCGCAGATGCCCAAGCCCCTGTGTAAGAGGGTGCAGAATGCACAGATAAACGACATGGAGGCACCCGCGTCTGCTCCGCTTTCTGACACGAGAGGGGAGGCGCCCTCGGCAGTGTCTCATCGCCCGCGGCTCCTCTCCTCGGTCCTCCAGCTCGTCAGGATCCTGGGTGCCCCATGCATGTCCGGCATGTTTGCAAGCCAACTGGGGATCCAAGCCCTGGGCGAGCCGCGTGGCTTCCAGCCTCGCAGGCTGCTTGTCACCACCGCGGGCGGCACTGCGGCCTCCCTGTGTGACGTCTAGCCAGCTAGGTTATCTACACCACCAATACGACGCGCGTCGACATAAGGGGTTCCCACGGTGCTATTTAGGGGATAACCACAGGGACGACGTGCCCACGCTCAGTACAGATACAACCCGTCGGGTTTTCAGAAATACTTTCCAAAAGGAGTGCATTTGTGTAACCCGAGGACACAGAGGGCCGACGTCACTTCCTCCCCTGCTGGTCTCTGTCCCCGGCCTCCTGCATCACGGTGAACTGCGTGCTGCCTAGAGGGTCTGTGCTCCCCCAGGACTTCTGGCTCACTGGCCAGAGCCGGCCCCGAGCTCTTCTGCCATGCACCTGGAACACAGCTGGGGCTGAGGAAATGCTCCCAAGTGAGCGTCGAGTCCCAACGAGGGGAAGGTGGCAGCGAGATGGACAGGGAGGCTGAGCCCGCTGGGCCTCAGTGCTTCCCGTGGCCGCTCCCATGAGCTGGAGGTGCAGACGTGTCCCGGGGCGTGCCTGGCCACGCTGTGACGTCGGCGCCGTTAGCCACTCGTTCAACACGTCCGTCTCTTGTGGGATATGCCGGCAGCTCTTACGAGAACAACCGACAAAACCAACCTCAGAACCAACACAGAGGCGTCATGGGGGGTCTGGGATGAGGCTGGCTGTCGGCATGGCAGTCTCGGAGTGGGTGTCCTTTTCTCTATCTTTGTCCAGTTCTAACTCCTTGCAGCAAAATGGCATGTGGAAGGAGGTGTCACAGACATCCCCACGTGCGCCTGCAGCGGTCCGCACCACCCAGACCTCTCCCCGAAGGCACTAATGGACCAGTGCGTGCCAGCGCGACCTCAGCCACGGGGACACAGCAGTGACCAGCACGGACGCACGCCCGGCCCGTGACGCTGACACCCCAGGCCAGCGCTGTCCAGCAGAGCTCTCTGCCACGAGTCAGTGTTCTGTTCTGGCCTGTGCAGCGTGGCGGCCACCGTCACACGTGACTGCCAGATACCCAAAGTGTGGCTGGTGCCGCCGAGGGACTAAGCGCTCACGTTTTATTTCCTGTACATACATTTAAACTCAAATAGGTACGTGTGGCCAGAGGCCGCCCTATCGGCAGGATGGGTCGGGATGACTGACCCGCTGACTTCTTTCCTTCCCATTCCTGTGTAAAGACAACGTTGGGGCAGGCCCTGGGGCAGCTGTGGTGCTCCGCTCAGGAACGGCCACGGGCCAGCAGGTGGCCTGGAGGTTAAGTGGCTAGAGCCCACGTGGCTGGTGGTGCGATTCGAGTCCCAGACCCAGTAGGTTGAAAAACACACTGAGCACGTGGACATATGTGCTCACAATCCTGAGAGGAGAGTGCAGGAGAAGGGCCTGCGTCACGGCCGTTCCTGCTGGGGAATGGTTTCTCATTTTCTCTCGCTAAAATGTCAAAATTGTATCATATTTTACAAAGAAAAAAAGAAGGAAGGCCATACCCCACACGGCACTGCACCTCAAATCCCCGACTGGGCTGCCTGACGCAGGCTGGGCAGGTGCACGACGACCGGAGGGCCGGAGGGCCGGAGGGGCAGAGGGGCCAGGCTGCCGGGGCGCTCCTCTGCCCTGGCGTGCACGCTCTACTGCGGAGAAGCCCTGGGTGGGAAGGAGCTCGGGACAGCGGGACACACGTCCTTTCACCGACTGCTACAGAGTCCAGGCTTCACTGCCCTCGGCTGCGACTCCCAACCCATTCCACCCCGGGAACCCAGGCAGAAATGAGCCTCAGACTTCATCCCTGAGGTCCCGCCTCCCCGCTGCAGGGCCGTCTCACCAGGCACCCAGAAGGCAGCTTTTTCAGAAAAGGCTGCTGCGGGGGTGAAGATGTGCCCACGCCCCGCGGGGCTTTTCGCAGAGTAGAGAGACACAGGAGACCCGCGGGGGGCAGGTAAGCGTGAGGCGTCCAGTGCGAGGTCCCGGCCAGGCGGCGCGCAGTGGCAGAGGGCCCTGGAGGACGCAGAGCCCACAGCCCGCTTGGCGCTCTCCAAGGTCCTGAAAGGAGCTCGCTCCTGCCCCGGCCGCAGGCGTGAGCCCCTCCACCCCCTGCCCGCGGGAGCGCCGCCCCTGACCGCAGCCCCCGGTCTCCCCAGCCTGGTCGCCACAAACCGCCTGCAGCGGACCCCAGGAGGGGCAGGCGCACGTGAGCAAAGTCCAGAGACACGGCTTTGCTTTGGGCTGTCATCAGTCCGCACTTCTCTTGTCATTTAAGGACAGAAAGCGCTACACAAGAGCTATCAGCGCTGGGTTGACAGCTGGATATATTTAGGGTTGTGGAGGCCTGCGGAAAAGTGAGGAGCAGAAAAGTCTGGGGAAAAGCAGGAGGTTCCTGGGCTCCCCTGCCACCGCCAGCGCTAGCCATCGGTCCCCCTGCATCCTCCCCTCCGGGCTCCTCCACTCGTCAGGAGGGCTGCTCACAGGCCACCCTGTGCCGCGCTATTTCGGGACACGCGTCCCCGCTCCGCGACTGGCATTAGGCTGCCTAGCATAAAGCCGGCTTGAGGGCTGAGCTGGCGGCGGTACGTGTCTGCAGCCCTTCTTCCTTAGCTGTGCTTGGCAACAAAGAACTAGTTATTTGCTTTTTCTCTTCTCCTTTCCACACCCTCCCCCAAAGGGGCTGAGAGAGACCGCCGGAGAGGGGTGAGGGGCGAGGGGCGAGGGAACCTGTCTCTCCGAAGGCTGAGTGCTCACCTCCTCTGCTTCTACCACGAGTTCCTAGGGGCCTGATCACCAAGTTAGGGACCTGCTCCCTCCCAAACCGGGCATCTAGGTTTAAACAGAGTTCGCCTCTCACGGGCTCACAGCCTCACACCAACAGCCCGCCGGGAGCTTACTCTGTCTGGAGGATGGTTTCTCTCCCCTTCCAAGGGCGTTAGCAGCACATGCTTGTTTAAAATGGGACAAAACACAGCACTGCGGCGCGGCAGGGCCCATTCCAGGGACCCGCAGGCAGAGCACTCGGTAAGTGGGCGCCACCGACGCCAGAGGGGACACACGGCTGCACTTGGGGGCCAGGGCGGACGACGTCTGCGGGTGGCATGCATACTGTGAGCGTGTGCCGCGCAGGCGCCGGGATCTGAGTTCTGGCTGTGGGTGTGTGTGATTTGTGTGGGCCGAGGAATCTGGGCCGGTGAACGGGACCCGCGTATGAGGGGAGAGCCGGGGCGGGGTGACTCATGTCTCCAGGGTGTGGGAGGGTTTATTTGAGGGGGCAACTTTGGGTCCAAGGGGTTCTGTGTACACAGCAGCCAGGAGACACTCAGGGGTACAGAGCCCCGGGGTCCAGGGGCCCGGGGGGCCTGGTAGAGGGTTCATGTCTGCACACATGACCCTGTCTACAACTCGGACTGCTGCCCGCAAGAGTGGAGAATGGATGTGGAGACGAGGGAGCACGGGAGGCTCTCGCCGAAGGAGGTAGAGCGTTACTGGGCAGGCACAGGCTCTGGGCGGGCTGCCCCGGGGGGGTTCTTGCTCTGCTCAGAGCTCGGGTGCTGAGACATCTGCTTTCCAGCGTGTGTGTGTGGGGGGGATGAGCAGGCTAGCCCTGGCTGGTCCCCTTAATGTAAGAACCAAGCGCTCGGCCACCTCCTGCCCATGGCTCCGGGAGCTGGACCCCACATGGCGAGCCACGGTCGGACCCAGACCCACCGGCTGCAAAATACACCAGGCTTCTACTCGTGTGCACCCAAACCCCAGCATGACCACGCCCTACGAGGGTGCTTTCTCCCTCTTTCTCTGTCTGTCTCTGGCAAGTGCACACACTCTGAGAATGAAAAAAATACAACAAAGTGTCAAAATTCTTATGTGTGCTGTCACACGCCTAACACAGTGGCGCCTGGGATCGCCATTGGCGGTCATCTTCATCACCACTGCCCTGCTCAGCTATTGGTTTTTAAAATGATCATTGGAAGTGAAATGCACTGCATGAGGACTGTGGGGTAAAAAGAGGGTCAGTCCTTACTACCGCCCTGGCGTAGCTACCCCCTGCACCTCCAGTAACCTCGCCTCCAGACAGGTGCTGTCGTCAGCTCTGCAAAAATGAGGGACAGCTCAGGAGGTTGAGGGACTTGCGCAGGTTCACAAAGCGAGGCGCTGGCAGGCCAGGCTTTGAACACTCCCTTCCCGCACCCCACGCTCGCACACAGACTGCAGAGCTGTCCACTCACAAGAAGGCGAAGGTGCGCCGCCGGCCTGCCCCCAGGAGGCCGTCCTGGAGGAGGAGTTGGCAAAGCAGCCCTGGGGAAGTGGGGTCCCACCAGTCCCAGCTCAGTGTGTGGTCGTTGCTGCTTACACAGTATTCACAGCCACTACTGGGTCCCCATCTCCGCAGAGGGAGCGGGCTGGAGCCGGGGTCTCCAGGGGGCAGGGTATTTTCCTCCCTGTGCAAAGGAAAGTTGGGTCAGAACCAGGGCCATGAACTCATTAAGGCTCCTGTGCCCACTCAGATACGTGACCCCTGGCAGCATGCCCGTCGCTAGAGAGAAGGCAGGGTTCCTGGTCTGTTCTGGCAAATTACACCCCCACCTCAGCTGCCCGGATGGTGGGGGGCACGCTTTCTCCACCATCCCTACCTTCCTACTGAGAACCAGGACTGACTTCCAGAAAAGCAGCCCAGATGCCTGGGCCCAACCCTCCGGCAAGGGTCACCTGCCTTTCCCATCACGCTCTGTCACCAACCGAAAAAGAGGGCGACCCGAGCCCTGCACCCAGGCTGTGTATGGCCCACAGAGGACGGGGACAAGCTGGGCCCCCCAGGCAGAGTGACATGGGGCTCCTGCAACCAACGGCTAGGACCCTGGGCTCCCTGTCTGGCCCGCACAATGGGCACGACCCAGCAGGATGGGGGTGGGGGTGCTGCGGAAGCGGCCGCTTTTGTAGCTGGTCGGATGGGAGGTGGGAGTGGGTAGGTGGGTCCAGGGGAAGGACCCTTCCTACATCCAGGTGCAGACGTCATAGCCAGACACGCACCCACACCCCCTCTTCCCTGGAGGAAGTTCAGCACACTTGCACCACTTGGCCCTGGACCGTAAGCCCCGTGAGGCCAGGTCCACCTGCTTTGCCGTTTTCCTCACGCCTGGAGCGCCTGCCCGTGGCGAGTGCTCAGTACACGTGGATAAACGGGGAAAGAATTCCTAGGCCACTGGAGAGGGCTGGGGAGTGGGCGACTGGGTGCTCACCTCCCTCCCCAATATTCCAGGGTGTCTCAGAGACAAGCTTCTTGAGGCTGTCCTCCCAGGGCTCCGTGAGCCTGCCGGCACACAGCCACGAAGCAGGCACAGCTGGGGACACTCCTGGACCGTCTGCAGAGCAACCTGGCCAGGGCCGTGGGGTCATGACTGCCCTTGGGCTCCCAAACGGCCCAGCTGGGAGCTCCAGGCTGCTTGCCCGCCCGCCTTAGCCACCCACATCTGCTGCCCGGGCCTGTTTGTGCCTGCGTGCGCGGGCGCGGGTGCACACACGCACGCGCGTGCACACACACGCACATATGCACACAGGCCCACAGCCTGGAACCAAGGGAGGGCCGTCTGCTCTGCCAGCACCCCGGGTCAGGGTCAGCAGGCTTTCCAACCTGCTCCATGAAAACAACACAGCACAGGAAAGGCCGCCTGGGACGGGCTGGGCCCGCTGTGACAGGCAGGAGCATTATATAATTAACTGCCCCAGACTCCTCCTCCTCTCTGGGTAATAACGAACCCTGCCTTTCAGTTGCATAAGCCAAAATAATAATTACTCTCTGCCTTCCGTCACTCCTGGATGTGGCCGGGAGCAGGTGTTCAGCGCGTTCCCCAGAGCTGGCGAGGCAGCCCGGAGGACTCGGTGCACCCCGCTCAGCATTTCTGTCCCCAGCAGCACCAGCCGTCGCCGGGCTCTGCTCCTTCCCCAGGCTTCCACGCCCAGATAACGAGCCTGGGGGGCGCCTGGAGGGAGGGAAGAGCCCTTCGCAGGGGGAGGGTCTGGGAGGCAGGTCTGTCTGGGGTCTGGCGCCAGGACAGCAACGGCTCCCTGCCTTCAGATGCACCCAAGAGAGGGGCCTGGAGCCGCCAAGCCGCAAGGCTCCCTGCGCAGAAACCATCTTGGGCAGCAGCGGCAGCTCACAGGCTTGGGCTGGGCTCTGCCCGGATGTGGTGGCATCTTGGAGCGAAGGCACAGAGCGGTCCCTGAGCGAGTGGGGAAATGATTCAGCCACAGAAAGGCGAGATTCCCGGGCTCTCGCCTAACAGATGGCCCCCTCCCTCCCTCCCGCAGGCGGCTTCCACAGCGACAGCGCGCTGTCCAACCACCTAGAAGTTTATTGCCTCGCGTTGGGGTTTGGGTTGGCAGCCCCCGCCTCTAGCGTTCCCATCGCTCCCTCTCCATTGGCTTGGGTTGATCCCCGGCTGAGGGAGGCCCTTGGGCACCGCAGGAAAACAAGGGAAGCGGGGCTCCTCTGGGACCCGCCCCGAGTGGGCAGTGCTCATCAGGGGAGGGGGCTCTGGCCCAGCCACGGACGCCTTCCAAGGGCCCGTGGGTCTCAGAGGTGGCCTAGGCCCAGCCTTTCTGACAGGTCTCCGGCCTGCTGGTGGGTGATGCACTGACACTGTTCGGCACCCGCCCGGGCCTGCTCTGCCGCCTGCGGGGCCCGCACCCTTCCATGGCCAGAGGGGCACTGCCCCCCACCAGGCAGAGGGGCAACCTGTAGCCAGAAACCATGCTTCCTCCTGGGAACCCCAGGAAATGCCCCAGGTGCCCACCGTCCATCTGGAGGGTGAAGCTCAACTTCCCCAGAGAGGAACAGCCAGCGGAGAAGGCCCCTCCTCTCCCCCCACCCAGCCCGCCCAGCCCAGCCCGGCCGCGGACACCCACCTCCGTCCGAGTAGGTCTCCGTGCCGTAGCCGTCCTGCAGCCCGTTGCTCCAGGTGCCCTCGTACTTGGCCCCGGTGCCCGTGCACTCTCGCACCCCGTAGCGCCCCTTGAACCCGTGCGTCCACTCGCCCTTGTACGCCCACTTCCCCTTGCTCTCCAGGCCCACGCCGTGCCGCTTGCCCTGCGCCCAAGTGCCCTGGTACGTGTTGCCGCTGGGCCAGGTGTAGACGCCCAGCACCTCGAAGCCGTGGCTCCACGAGCCGGTGTACTCGCCTTGGCCCTTGGGGCCGGTGCAGACGCCATGGCCGTGCGCCTTGCCGTCCTCCCAGCCTCCGCAGTAGGAGCCTCCATCGTCAAAATTGAACCTGCCCCCACTGGACATGCATGAAACTCGGTTTGCGAATCCCGCAGGCGGCGAAAACACACGACGATCGGCACACCGGAGTCTTGGTTGGCTGGCTGGCCGGCTTTTTGTTTTGATTTGTTTTTCTAAGGAAGAATGGAGAGAGCGAACGACACGGCGAGCGGGTCTCGAGCGGCGGGCGGCCGGGCCCGGCTCCGGTGGAATTTAAGTCAACGGGGGCGACCGTTCGTCTCCGAGCTGCGCCGCGGAGCCTGGCCAGCGTCTCGCGCTCCCGCTGGAGACAGGACGGGGGGAGGAGGCGGGGGAGGGGCGGCGGGAGGGAGGGGGCAGGAGCGGCGGCGGCTGGTGCCCGCGGCGCCACCTCAGCGGCGGAGGCCCCTCGCCGGCGAGCCCGGGGGAGGGCGGCGGGCCGGGCCGGGCCGGGGGGCGGGCGGCGGCTCAGGCCCGGGCCGCGGCCCCCCACCTGCGGCTGCCGCGCTGCGGGCGCCCGAGGGCGGCGGCGGGGCCCGCGGGCGGTGGCGGCACGGGCGGCGGCGCGGGCGGCTGCACCATATTGGGGGCCGCGGGCCGGGCGCGGGGCGGCGGCGGCAGCAGCAATGCGGCGGGCTCGGGCGGCGGCGGCGTGCGCTCCGGGCCCCGCTCGCGCTCTCGGGCCGGCGCGGCGCGCACCCGCACCCGCACCCGCACCCGCCCGCGCGCCCCCGCCCGGCCCCCGGCCCCGGGCGCGCGGCGGCTGGAGAGGGGCGCGGCGTGGCGCGGCGGAGGGCGCGGCGCGGCGGGACCCTGGGGCGCCCGGCACCCGGCGCTCGCGCCCCTTCCTGCCCCTCCGCCCCGGCAGGCCTGGACACAGGGGTCCGGCCGGGGCGCCCCCGCCCCCTTTCCTGAGACTTGGATTTAAAGGGACAGGAACTGCGTAATGGGAAGGCGCCCAGCACCCAGGGCGCTCTCGGCCCCGTCCCGGGAACCGGAGGGTGAAGATGCGCCGAGCAGCCTGACCCTGCCTCCCGCGCCCCTGGCTCTTCCCAAACCGCAGGTGGGTTTTCCTCCGACCGACAATCCGGCTTTCTCCGTGCGGCGGCTGGGCCCCAGAGTGTTGGGGAGAGGGTCTGGCATCTCAGAAAACAAGTGCCAGGCCCCTGCCGGGTAAGGTACGGGACGGCTGAGCTACAGGTACGGAAGTGCAGCGAGTCGCCCAGACTGCGCGCGCCCTGTGCACGGCAGCAGGTAGCCCCCACCCCGCGGGCGGTCGCTTTGGGGCAGTGGGTGGGATCCCCCGAGTTACTAGTCTTCCCGGTAATCTCGCTCGCCGCCACCCCCCAAGAGAGGATGTCTAATTCTTGGACTGGAGTACCCTGGGACCAATTGAAAATGCATTTCCTGGACCATAAATCTGCAAGCAGAAGCCGCCCCTCCCCGCCCCCTCCCCAGTCCCGGAACGTGTGCGCGAAGGGCTGCAGCCCGAGCCCGGTGCCGCGGCCGCTAACGCTAACGCTAACGCTAACGCAGCACAGGCTTGGTGACTGGCAGGCGCTGCGTGGCGCCTGAGCTGGAAGACTGAGGAGGGGTGCGATTTGGAGCCTCAGGCTGGGGCTAGCCAGGGGCCTGCTCACACCTCTCCTGCCTAAGCGAATGACCTTAGTCCCGGCTTTTGACAACGGCCCCCCAGGGAAATCAGCCCCTGGGGTGTCCCAGTGTTCAATCCACTTCTTACCAATCCCAAGAACACACCCGGGTTGCAGGTGGTCTGCAGTTTTAAGGACTCAGAGCCCTTCCAGCCCGCCTCCCAGCAGGTTTCCTTAACTCCAGCCTCAGAGCGGACTTGGGCCAGCTGCCTGGACTCTGCTGGAAGCTGCAAAGTGCCTCCACAACATCTGGAGCAACTTCATGCTCACCGTGCAGGCCCAGGGCCCCACGCCTGGCCAGCGCTCCTCATTCTGTTTTGGTGTATCTCATTTTGTCAGGTCTAAATGGCATGAAATAGCTTCTCGGGGCTGTTCAGTGCAAGTAAGAACTTACGTCTTGTGGAGCTGTGAGCAAAGGGGTGAAGACCTGTTTCCACATCGGTTCAAATCCCAGCTCCAGGACGCACCTGCTGTGTGGCTCTGGGCAGTCAGTTCATGTCTCGGGGCTCGGTTTTCGAATCTGTGAAACAGGGATGCACAGCTTCCATGAGGGTGTGGCAAGAATTCAAGAGGTGGGCATCCAGCTGCCATTAGGGGTGCCAGCCCCCCAGAAATGGGCGTGGAGTCCTAGGTGGGAAGGCCGCTCCCTGCCTGCTCCCCAAACCCTGCGGTTGCTCATGTGCACTCTGCCTTTCTTCCCTTTTTGCTGATTCCGCAGCTCCCCGTCACCCGGCCAGCGGTGGGGTGACCCACTCCGAGCAGAGCCTGGGCAGCACCTTCTACCTCTGGCCAGGGCATGCCCCGCCTCGGCATTCTGCCCCCTCTCCACTGCCGGGGCTCCAGCGGTGGCAGACAGCTCTGAGACCCAGATACTGGAGGCTCCCGCCCGGCACTCCGGAGTCACCCTCCCATAAAGTAAGTCCGGCCGTATCAACTCCACGTTGGAGAGCCTCTCCGAAGCTGTGCGCGCTACTGCACCAGCGGTCTACACCGCAGCCAGGGAAGGGAGGCTGGGACCCACGCGCAGAAGCCATGGCCTTGTGCTGAGCGCCACCCGCTGGCTGGCACACGTGCCCCCCTGTGAGCAGACTTGAGCGCCCACCTGGCCAAGGGCCCTGCCGAAGGGCAAAGACACCACGGGCGCCCCCACCCGGCCGGCCCTCCAGCCCGCCACCTTCCTGGTCCAGCCACGGACACTCGCTGCTTCCGCTCCTGTCTCTCTTCTCAGGCTGGGCAGCTTCCCAGTGTCAGCCCGAGAGGCTTCCTGCCTTCGCTGTATAAAGAGCACCCGTCTCTCCACCACGGAAGCCGTCTCTCCCCACGGAGCCACCATCCACAGCTCCCCGGGCTCACCTTCGTATCTGTGCCAAGCTTGCCGTGATGCTGTGAACCGTCTGCGACAAGGGTGCCCGCTCCACACGCTCCTTTCCGTGTGAGGGTGACACCCCCGGGGGCTCTGTGTCCCGTTGCCCTGAATCTGGGCCAGCTTGTCGGGATAGCAGAATTAGCTCCTTCAATGGGTAAGTGGCAGAGTGACACGGTCTCTGCCCGTGCTCTTGGGAAGTTCAAGCTTTAAAGGGAGTCGCCATTCTGTCAGGGATTTCGAGCGGCCCGTGAGCAGGTCGACGAGGTGGGAAGTGGGGCCTCCAGCCCTTCTCCCCGGCCCGTGAGCAGGTCGACGAGGTGGGAAGTGGGGCCTCCAGCCCTTCTCCCCGGCTGGACTGACTCGCCTGCCTCCAGCCAGCACATTGGACAGCATGTCAGTGTCCCATCCTGAAAGCCGCTCCTCCAGCCCCGGCAGGCCACCCCAACCAAAGCCTGGTGGGGCGGAGACCAGCCTTCCCATCATATCTTGTCATTATTTCCATTTTTAAACAGAATAAATGATTGTTGCTGTTTTAAGTCAAGAGTCGTGGAAGTCCTAGCTCAGAGATCACCTGTGGCCCACTCCCTGCTTTTATAGATAAAGTTTTATTTATTGGAACACACCTACGTGCGCTCACTCACGGATGTCTGCAACGGCTTTCACACTACCACGGCAGAGTTGAGTAGCTGTGGCAGAAACCACGAAGCCGAAAATAACTGACTGCCTTGTCCTTTACGGGAAGAGTCTGCCAAGCCCTGCGTGTGAGTCCCTGGGGCTGCCACGAAGGAACACCGCCGACTGGCTGGCTTAAGCCGCAGAAGTGTCTTCTCTCGGCGTTCTGGAGGCTGGACGTCCACTCCAGGTCCTGGCTGGTCCTGTTGCTGACCGGGCTCTGCCCGCTTGCAGATGGCTACCTCTCCCTGCGTCAGAGCCCGAGTCTCCCTGCATGCCCGCTCTCGGTGGACCAGCGTTCCCTGCCGCAATCTTCTCTGCCCCTAACAGCCACAAACCTGGACCCTCCGGACCCTGACTCTGACCCTGGAGAGACTCGGCCTGGGTCAGGTGTCCATTCCTGGCCCAGTCAGCTGGGCAAGGCACAGGGGCTCCCACTGTGAGGGCGGGAAGAACACGTGATTGGCGCCCTGTGTGAGCAGAGGAAGCACACTCCAAACCCGAATTGGCATGTGTGTTTGATCCATGGGGCAGGTGATTTGACAACAGGGAGCCAGCAGGTGGCATGGTGGCTGAGGCACTGGATTCGTACATGGCTGACCATGGTTCGAGTCTTGGACCCAGAAAATCACAATGGGTGCATGTGCATATGTACCCAAAGTCCTGACAGGAGAATGGAGGAGAAGAGATTGCAGCATGGCCATCCCCCCAGGAAGTGATTGCTCACTTTCCCTCTCTCTGTCTTCCTCTGTGTCTCTTTGGCAAGCGCTAGAACTATCCATGACTCCAGAGAGCATTGTCGCCGGTCATTCAGTTTCAAGATTGAGATAATTATGAAAGGGAGGTGGAGGGAGAGGAGGAGGAGAAAATGCGAGTGTGGTTCGGATGAATTAGGACAGCGAGGAAGAAGAAGGCGGAGGTGAGGGTGGTGACGGTGCTGCTCAGTCAACACCTTCCCGTCCCTGGCTCTGTGCTGAGCACTTCATATTCATATCATCTCCGACCTGATATAACGTTACGAGCCTGATGCTATCATCAACCCCACTAGAGGAGGAGACGGCAGGTCAGGTCAGTCACCCACGGTGGACGTGCACGAGCAGGTGTGGGCAGGTCGCGAGTGTGTGCACGTCTTCGCACGGAGAGCGCCGGGCTGTCAGTCATGGCTGAGCCACGATCTGTGTACTTCAACAAATGTTTGTGCAGCAAATGCCCACGTAATGACCGCCACCGAGGAGCCCGACGTCATTACCCCTTTAAAGCCCCCTGGTACAGACCAGCTGGAGCACAGGGCCATGGACGCGCACTGGCCACCGGTCCTGTCTCCTTCCCAGTCCCTGTGTGTGATTCCCAAGGCCCGCGGTTTTGTTTTGCCTGGCTTTGAACTTTATGTGACTGAATTGCACTAAACGAGGTTTCTTTTTCCCCCGCCTTGCACTGAGGCTCACCCCGTGGCTGTGTCTCGGGCCCCTCGTTCCCCGCTGTGGGATAGCCCACTGCATGAGTACGCCGGTGGGACTCCACTCCCCTGAAAGCAGGCATCGGGGCTGCTTCCGGCCGTGGCTTCCTTGTCTGTGTTCACGAGTGTGTGCACATCTTTCTCTTCCCAGGAACACTTTCTCACGGCCAGCGCTCACCTTGAAACCTCCCCAAGGGTGCCCAGGATCCGTGACTGTTCTCTGCGCTTTGGCAAGACCCCGCGCCTCCCCCATTAGAGCACCTACCCCCCACGAATGGGGAGGGACGCCCGGGCAGGACGGCGAGCACAGGGAGAGCGAGCGAGTGAGCGTCAGAGCCGCGGAGCTTAACACGCGTGCTCAGTGGCGGCGACCTCTGACCTACACTCTGACCTTGTTTCACACCAGCTGGTTTCACCAAGGCACTTGGGGACACAGACCTTGGGACAGTTACGGAGGCCTCACCCCTCCCGGCTCACGTGTACGGAACATTGAAGACGCCCGAAGGGTGCTGCCCCGTCCTCCGCTCCTATTTACCCCTCCTCCCTGTCCGCCCAGGGCTAATGGGTGATGGCAGCCCGTCGCAGTGAGGCAGCTGCTGTTCTCCTCCAGCCCTTCTCTGCCGTGGTCTGACCCGTCCACCCCACGGGACAGCGTGAGCAGGCTGGGCCCAGAGTCTGCTGGCTCGCCTGTCATCTCGTCACAGCCCGGGCGCTGGGCTACGGCAGGTGGGTGGGTGAACTGCCGGGTCAAAGCCTCAGAGAAGCTCAGAAACCAGGAGGCTGCAGGAGCAGATTGGAGCCGTGGCCGGGCAGGCGACCCGGGGCCAGGCCGGTCACGCTGCCCCGTTAGCGGTGGACTGTACCAGCACTCCCTGGCCAGGACCGCCCAGGCCTCCCGACCCGGTGTCAGCCGAGCCCAGCGCTCCTCCCACCCCCCACTGCGTTCTGTACCCTGACTCACGCTGGCCTCTGCCTCCCCATCGTCTGCTCCCTCCGATGATGCATTTTCTTAGGTCTCAGCCTGGTAACCCCTTCTTCCAGGAAGCCTGCCTGGTCCTTCACCCTATCCAAGGCCGATGGACGCTCTCGTACTCCGTTCCCACAGTCCCTCAGTCCACACAGGTCAGCTGTCGGCACTCCAAGCACTGGCCCAGGCTGGTCCCAGCAGCTCCATCCTCGCTGACACCCAGGAGCTGTGTCTGCAGCCCACCTGCAGCTCCCACGCCGGCGGCCCACACATGGGTGTCTGTGCACAGTCAGGGCCGGCCACTGCGCCTGGGGCCGAACGAATGAGGAAGGCGGCCACGCGTTTTCTTAGGAGCAAGGAGCCGCTCAGAGAGAGCGAGGGGCTGGGGCACCCCTTCCCTCTCCCGCCCGCTCTCCTGTGCCAGCCCAGCCCGCGGGCCGGCGGGTCAGGCCCACCCAGGATCCATCGCTGCCCTTCACTAAGCGAAAGCCTTCTGAGCACTCCCCGCTCTCAGCCTGCCTGGCTTCTTGCCGGTGCCCAAAGCCTGGTTCGGACCCCAGATCTGGCAGGTTCGAAAGCGGTATCTTTCTCGGAACTCCAAGGACAGACGGCAACAAGGTCTCTTTTGACCTAAATTTTGAGTTGAGTTTTCCGACAGGCTGCAGAAGACAGTGTGCCGCGTGGGGGCACCTACAGCACACCCGCGGACACGCGTGTTGGCAAAGCAGTTCCACCTTCCGTCACCCAGAAAGAAAGCCCACACTGTTCCGGGCCCTCGCTGCCACCTGCCACCCTGACCTACCCTCTTCCTGCAGATGTGGCCGTTGTGGGCGCTTCACGTCAGTAAGGTCAGGTAATGCGTGCCCGTTTGTGCTCGGTCTTTCTCGCTCAGAGTGTTTCAGAGGCCCTCTCCCATGTGTCAGGACTTTGCTCCTCTGGGGCCTGTTTCTGTCCCGTTGCATGGGCTCACCACGTCTTCAGTGGACGGGCGTCTGCGGCCATCACAAGTCTGCCTGCGCAAGCCTCGGGGCAGGTGTGGACTGTCCTCTGCGTCCTGCCTGGTGCACCTGCTGGCCTGGGCTGTACTTCCGGGGCTTCCCCTGGCGGGGCTGCCAGGCTCTCCACGGTGGCCGTTTCCTGTCGGATCCCACAGCGACGTGTGCAGGCCTGACTTCTCCATGTCTCCCGTGGCCCCTGCTTTCATCGGGACAGCCGTCCTGGCAGTGCGAGTGCGCTTGCGTGGTTGTGGTCTGCATTTCCTGCTGGTGGGCGATGCCGAGCCTCTGTCCACGCGCTTCGTCGTCCACTCCGTGTGCCGCCTCTGGAGAAATGCCTGCTCAGAGCCTTCACCCGTGTGAGAACGTGCTCTAGGTCAGGCCCAGGGACACGCGTCCTTCTCCGACGTGCACCTTGCAGACGTTCCCCCGCCGTGAGTCCCCTCTCTGCGGTGGCACCTGTGACACCAAAGTCTGACGTCAGCGGAGCCCAGCGCGTCTCTCCTTCTTTTGTCACTTGTTCTTTTGGTGTCTTTGCCACAAGACCCCTCTAAGCGCCCTTCTCTGTGAGGGCTCCCTCCTCAGTCCCCAGCCCCTGAGAGACCAGACACGCAGCGCTGGTGGTCCTGCCCCTTCAGGCATGGCAGCCTGGCCACTCGAAGGAGAGCCCGTGCCCGTGTCTGAAGTAGGCACCATTGCCCTTTCCACTCCACAGGGTGTCTGGGGTGAGGCTGCTCCAGGCCTGCGTTGGCCCGGCTCTGGGCCCTGCACTGCAGTCCCCACTGTGGACACCAGAGGGCTTCCTGGAGGAAAGGTAGCTCTGGGGGGTGGGAGACGGGGGAGGGGTGAATCAGGTCTAACTCCGCCCTCTGGGGACGGAAGATCCTGGAACTTCCTTAGACTGGGGGACTCCCCTGCTCCCCGTGAGCTCCACGGTAATAAGACCACACCTCCCATTGAGCTACCTGTCAGACAGGGAGAAGAAAACAGCGCCTTTCTCCTGCAGGAGGTCGCCTGCACACAGCCGCGTGTTGGCAGGCTTGAGCGGGGACAGTCCCTCCTGTCTGTGGACTTCTGTGTCCCAGGATCTCACCAAGCCTGCACAGAGACCTGCCGGGGACACCCCAGGAAAGGGCCCAACCGCAGGAGGTGGGAGGGCAGTCTGGCCCAGGGGCACTGTGCCCCCAGAGTCAGGGAGAAGAGGGCTCCCGGCCCTCTCACGGCCCCTTCCCAGCTCCCTCAGCCTCCTGCTCCTGTGCCCTGGAGGCAGGGCCGCCCCCAGAACCTCACTTTGCCGAGCAGCCTCTGAGGGGTGTTTGGTTCCTGCAGTAACCACGGCAGTGGCAGAGTCTGCAGAGCCCAGAGCATCACAGCCAGGAAAGTCGAGGGGCTCCCGAGCAGGGGCAGCAGCAGCGTGCTGCGTTTTCCTTGTCTGTGCCTGTGTGAGGTTGACATGGACGTATTTTGCAAAGGAAGGGTCCTGCCGAAAAGGCTGCTCTCACTTGCGTCTTTTTTTTCATTTTATCACGTGCCCTGGACATCTCCCACTGCCGTGAGGTCTCCTGCAGTCCGGCTGAGTGGTCGCCGGGGCCTTGCTGTGCTTCTGGAGTGCTGTGGCGCAGGAGTAACTCAGCCGCCCTCGCAGCGACCCAGTGTGCCTCTGACCCCGGCTTTACCCAGAAGGTGCTGCGGCACAGAGAGGTGCAGCCACCTGGCCACGGTCACACAGCTGCAAAGTGGCAGGGCTGGGAGCTGAGCCTGGGAGGTCAGGCTCCTGAGTCCCCCTGACCCTGAAACACCTCACTGAGGACAGAAAGGGACAGGACACTGGGGTGAACGAGCTTCTTCCTTGTCGGGGCTCTGAGGGCAGACAGGCGGCTGGAGGCCGGGGCCCAAGGGCCGGCGTAAGCTGGGGCCGGGACGTGTGCCCCCAGCCACCTGTCCCAGGGGCCTGCAGCGGGTGGCGGCCGAGTCTGCCCACGTGGACACATGCACACACTGGACGTTTTGGGAGCCACAAACCGCGCAGCTGCTGTCACAGAACCATGCTGTGCCCTCGACTCCTCTGGGTCCCGAGCCGCGACTACTGGAAGGAGGACGACCCAGTCTGCCCATCGACATGCCAGCCCAGACCGGCCTAGACAGGGAGGCCACCGTGCAGTGGGAAGCAACTGGGCCGGCAGAACCACGGTAGCCAGACCCGGAGAACGGGCCTCCGCGGCGGAGCGCATCCACCTCCCTCCCCCAGAAGCCACCACAGCCCCGGCGCCCACGCTTTTTCCCTTTAATTTAGTACAGAGTGTGTGCGCTTGCCAGAGAGAGAGAGAGATCCCCTTCTGGGGAATGTCACACCTCAGTCCCTGCTCCCCATTCTTGGGATTCTGGGCACGCGAATGTGCTCAGTGCACTTTTCTTCCTTCCTTCCTTCTTTCCTTCCTCCCTTCCTTCCTTCCTTCCTCCTTCCCTCCCTCCCTCCTTCCCTCCTTCTCTCCTTTCTTTCTTTCTTTCTCTCTTTCTTTCTTAGAGGTTTTTGCTATAGGGCGCGTGTGCTCACCAGAGAGACAGAGAGACAGAAAGTGAGAAATAACCCCCCTGGGGGGATGGCCACGCTGCAATCCCTTCTCCTCCATTCTCCTCTCAGGATCTTGGGCACGCACGCACATATGCCCTGTGTGAGTTTAAGCCACCGGGTGCAGGATTCGAACAGCAGTCAACTACATGGGAGTCCAGTGACATAGCCATTATGCCAACTGCTGGTCCTAGCCCAGTGTGCTTTTCAAACTGCCAGGTCTGAGACGCGAATCATGCACTCATCGTGTGGAACCCAGCTGCCTCGCCCACCATGCCACCTGCTGCCCCAGGCTGGCAATTTTTACTGGAGCAGGGCGAGGGGGCCGGGAAAGAAGGGTGACTTCAGGTCGACTTGGTGGAGTGTCCTTCGCTGGCTCTGACGTCCTCCCAGGTGCTGTATCCGTGCCCAGCTGTAGGTAGGCTGTGTCTGTGTGGCCGGCGCCCGTGTGACACGTGGCAGTCCCTGTGCCTGCTCTGATAAGCAGCGCTGTGGTGGCCGTGCCCCCACCCACGGTGGCACAGGGCATAGGGTGTGGAAGCAGCCTGAACCGCACTCCCGCCTCTGCCCTGCTGGGGGGACTTGAGCTCCTTAAGTGTCCTGAGCCTCAACCCCTGCTGGGTCCCAGCTGCCACCTCGCAGGGGTGCTGCAGGTGAAAAGGGACCATCCTCCTGGTGCAGGCCATCCCTGACAGCGCTGGTATTTCCAAGGGCTCGACCGATGGCTTCCTGCGGGTCAGCTCCATGCTGGGCTGGCCCGGTCAGAGGGCACATGCATGTTGCTAACCCACGCCCCTCACCCAGCCCTGCCTGGTGGCTCTGCTCTGGCAGCAAGCCCAGCCTTCACGTGCATCAGTGCCCCCCAGACTCACGTTGGGATGTGAGTTCTGGTCCGGCAGGTCTGGGCAGGGCCTGAGACTGCATTTCCAAGGCGGGGCAGCTGCTGCTGGCAGGGCGAGGGGGCCGGGAACGAAGGTGTGCCCAGCTCCCATCCCTGACCCTCTGGTTCCCGAATCGCCTCCACTGGCTGTTCCCGTGACTGATCCTGCAAACTGAGGCCCGAAGAGGATAAAGCCGGGCGCTCTGTGCAGAGGGTCCCAGCTAGGAGCCTCTGGAGAAGGTAGGAACCCTCACGGCTGGTGGCCTCGTCCCCTCGGCGTCCCGAGAGCTGGCCCAGAGAGGATGGCGGACCGCGGGAGCCCCCGTCTGGCCGGGAGTGAGTGCGCAGCGCCGCGCAGACTCCGGCGGAGACTGCTGCCAGCGCTGGATCCCTGCCTGAAGCGTGTCGTGCGTCCCTCCAGCCTAGGGAGGGCTGTGAACCACATGGACTGCGGGATTTGGCCAGCTGACACCTCCAAAAGGCAATCGCGCACACTGCCACGCCACCCCGCACAGAGCACCTGTGGGGAGGCTCCACGACCACCCCACCCATGGACCGCGAGGCTGCGGGCCAGCGTGCCTGTGCCCAGTCACAGGGTTCACACATGTGGCTAATGACAAGCTCCGTGCTCCGGGTACTCTGAGATGTCACCGTGCAAGGGTTCTGGGCCCCTCATCCTACAACAGCTGAGGCACCTCAGTGACAAGTGTGGCGTGTGTGTGTTTCCACACGTGAGCATACGTCACTCCGGCATGTGGGGCACTCTGGAGTCCCTGGCTCACTAACGTCTGTGGGGCAGGCTCAGCCCACACCTCTCCCAGCGCACCCTCACAGCCCGCGTATTGTCAACCCCACTTGAGATTTGAACAGCTCAGCATGCACCAGCACTCTGATATGACAGACGCTCCTCTTCCACATCTGCCTTGGCGCACGTTCGAAGGAGATCGAAGGAAAGAAGCGCTCCCCACATCCCCACTCTGCTGCCCCTGACGGGACTTCTCGCTGAAGTTCCCGAGCGTGATTCCCAGGCACGGTCCGCGTCGCACACGCACCCACACCCAGACCATCAGCGGGACGGACATCAGGGGTCGCACCGTTCACATTCCATCGCGGGACTCCTCGTTGTAGTTTTTTATTTGTCAACGTGAGGTCATGGAGCTCTAGTCCACGTGAAGCACAGTGGACGTGAGGTCACGGAGCTCCGGTCCACGTGAAGCACAGTGGATGTGAGGTCACGGAGCTCCAGTCCACGTGAAGCACAGTGGACGTGAGGTCATGGAGCTCTAGTCCACGTGAAGCACAGTGGACGTGAGTCTACAGGTCTCCAGTCCACGTGAAGCACGGTGGACGTGAGTCCACAGGTCTCCAGTCCACGTGAAGCGCAGTAAAGCCCGTTCTTCTGCGGGATGGCAGAGCCCTGGCTCAGCTAACCATTCTGCGTCCTGTGGACACGCAGGTCATTTCTAAATTCTGTTGAGAGTCATTTGCTTGATTGACAACATACATAGTTTTCTGAAGTTTGTTTATTTCTCTGTCCCATGAGTGAGAGAGAGACACACACACAGGGCATAGCGCCCCACCCGGGTCTTCGTGCCGTGCCCACCCCAGCCTCAGCCAGCCCCAGACCGTGGGTGCCCGTGTGCCCGGCATGCTCAGGGGGGTCTCTGGATGTGAACCCAGGACCTCGCCATGTGGTCACCCTCACAGAGCACTGCGGTCTCCATTTGGCACCATTTCTAGGTGAAAAGCAGAAGGCCACTGAGCCCGGCAGTGGGAAGATAGGGCATGGACATGGGTCTCCGGACTCCAGATCTACCATTCATCCATGGCACGGGCTCCCGGTGCCTCGGTCACACTATGCCCGCCCCAGCTAAGAGCGTCCTTGGGTGGTTTAAAGCCGTGCCCACGAGCACCTGGCCGCACTGCCCAGCAGGCAGCCCAGTCCTCCTGTCCTTGAGAGCAGCGGGCGGGCATCGGCACTCACCTCGCAGGGTGGCGGGCGGCGACTGTGACCCTCGAAATCCACACAAGCCTTCTCCTGACCCACACCTTCCGAGAACTCGGTGACGACGCTATCCCACAGTGTGTATAGACCATGTCATGCTGGGCCCGTCTCAGCTGATTGGCACTGGGTGGTTCCCACCCCCGGCTACCGTGGCTCTGTGGTGAGCTGCCGGTGACGGCAGACGGGGGGAGTGGCACCACTGGGTCGGGGAGGCTCTCCGTCTCCTTCAAGGAGCCCCTCCCCGCCAGCTCTCACCAGGACTCAGACCTGCCGGTGTGCACCTCCTGTACGGCCCTCCTCCGTGCTGTCACATCCTAACGTGGCTCCGTGGCTCTTCAGGAGGGAGGAGGTGGGACCCGCGTGAGTAGCAGCCGTGTCTCGCTCACCTGCACCCAGGCCTGGCACGTGAAGACACTTGGTGAGTGCCTGTCACTGTGGATAAGTGACAGGTGAGCAGGGGTGTCACCAGGAGCCAAGGAATCTAGGAGAGGGACTGCCCCGAATGGCAGGTGTAGCGGACACTTGGCAGGACACGCGGCAGGCCGGGAGTGCTGAGGTTCACACCCAGGCACGGCCCAGACTTCGAGGGACACTGCTCTGCGGCAGGTCCCACGCAGCCTGAGACCAGCGGGAGAAGCGTGTTGGTCCTCAGTGAGTCCTGTCTGCTCTCGTTCCTCCCTGCCTCCGTTCTCCCACCAGCACTCATGGCCCTCCTCCTGGGTAGGCCCTTTCCCCTCGGAGCCCAGGGTCCAGAGGAGCTGCCAGCACCCAGGCCGAGAGCCTGGCCAGCTCTGGCTGGACAGCCACTGCCCGTGTGTCCGAGGGGAGTGGGCAGGTCCCCGTCACTGTATCCCAGGGCCTGGTCCAGAGTGTCAGTAAGGTTCACGTGGACAGACGTGCATGTGGGTAAGTGTGCCTGTATGTGTGTGCATGTGCACACATGTGTGCAGCTAAGGTATATACTCGTGTGTATGTGTGTTCATGTGTTTGTGTGTTTATGTGTGTGGGTGTTTATGCATGAATGTGCGCATGCATATGTATATGCATTTGTGCACGCATGGATGTGTGAGCACATGTGTGTTTGTGCACATGGATGTGTGAGCACATGTGTGTTTGTGCACATGGATGTGTGACCACATGTGTGCACATGCATGAGTCCGCAGCCCTGATTACAGCCATCGAGCCCTGCCGTGGCCACCTTTGCCCTTGAGCTTCCTCTTTCTAAGCCTGTGTAACCCTCGTGACCGACCTGCAAGGCAGGTCCTACGTGACCATGACCCCACCTTGCGGAGAAGCAGACTGAGGCGTGGAGGTGCGGGGCTTCCTAGCGGCACACAGGTGGCACGGTAGGGCCGGCATGCGCTGCTGGCCCGCGGGGCCTGGCCGCACTCTGAGGCTCTCAGGCAGGCGTGCATTCAAAGGCAGGGCGAGCCCGCGTCCCCCTTGGAGCCCCATGGCAGAGTGACACTCCCATGTGGCGTCCCGCCCTTTGTCCTGGCTCCTGCCAGTCTAAGGAGGCGGAGACCTCAGAGCACGACTGGCCCTGAGCTCTGCTCAGCCTGGGGCCAGATATGGGCATCTCGGCTGGCCTCCCCCGAGAGGCTCAGGACGGTGGAGGGACCCCGTGGCCCTGGACTGAGGGCGCTGGGAGGCTGGCTTGAGAATACTCAGCGGTCCATGCAAGCTGCCTGCTTGCTCCAACAGATGGTGGCCGGGCCAGCCCTGCCCGCCCGCTGGGTGCACCCACTGTCGGAGGCAGCCCCCCAGGCCGTGCACCCCCGAGGGTGCTCGCCTTGTTCCCTGACTGCCAGCCTTAGAGGGGAGGGCCGCGGCCACCGAAGTGTAGTTAGCGGAAGTCCAGGGCTTTGTCCCCCGCCTGGCTCCAGGCTGCATCATTGCTTGGGTCAGATCATGGACCCGAGGAGAACGCTGCCTGTGGTGACAGCTGCCCCCAGACGGGCTGGCCTGGGCCAGAAATCACATGCTTTCAAGCTCTTCCTGAACCAGAGGCCCCAGGACTGCACTGTCTCGTTGTCAAATTCTCTATCAACTTGCTTCCTCCTTTTCCCTTTGGCTTTTTAAAATCGGTTTCCTTATGTAAGGCGTAGTCATGGTGGAAGAGTGAAAAACGTGGATAAAAGCACTGAAGAGGTTCTGACACACCCGCCCCGCCGCACAGCAAGGACGCACGGCTGCACCCCCTCCCGGGGACAGCTTGAGCAGACAGAGCTTCGCAGGGGACGGGGCATGGCTGACCCTGTGTGCCCCGACTCACGCTCAGGACAGGGGCTGATGGGGCCTGGACGTGGCGACCCTTGGAGGAGCCCCTGGGGCCTGAAGTGGTCTGCACTTGACAGGGTGCTGGTTGTGCAGTCCTGAAAATCCAGCCGCTGGGCGGCCCGAGCCCTCCCGCGCGTGCTCGGTAAGTACGTCCCCTTTTCATTCCCGAGAGGGTAGTGATAACCATTTGGGGGTATCTCCTGAAAAACGTTTTTTCCATGGACGTATACATTTTTGGTTTTGTTTTTCATGGAAAGAAAGTCGCACCCCACCTCTCACATTGCCATGGGACGCAGTAGATGCTGAAGCCAGACTGTGGGTCCTGCCCTGACCCCCCCAAGCCAGGGCCCACCCCCCGGCTGCTGAGGCATTGCTGAGAGGCACCTGGTAACAGCGGACGCCCTCTAACTTGTTTCCACCTAGACCAGCCAGACCCTTTCTGAATCAGTACCACTGTGCCTGAATTTAGGGGTCCCCAAGCACGGGGTGACGCGTTACTGCCTCAGTGTCGCTGGCCAATTATGACTGAAGAGGTCTATGGGCTCGCGAGTCTGCTGGCTGGGAAGTCCGAGAGCAGGGGCAGCGTCCCTGGGGAGGGCCACATGCTGTCCGCCCGTACGGTCACTTGGTCAGCCACGCGGCTCCGGGCCTGGCAGCTTGAGAAGCAGACCAGTGCGTGTGCAGGTGTGTCCGAAGTCCGGAAGGAGGGGCACATGGGCAGGGCTGGCGTTGTGCCCACGACCCAAGGGGTGCTTTCTCTCTCCCTGTCTCTGTCTCTCTCCCTGTCTCTCTCTCTGACATGCCCTCTATCAGGAAGCAATGCAGGGGTAAGTGACATGCCCGTGAGCAGGTGCACTGGCTCCAGTAAGACAGGCCAGCCGTGCTGACGCCCAGCCTGCATACCTAACCTCGGGGAACCGGAAGCCCGCCTACATCTGCTGCCTCCAGCTTCAGGGTGCAGAACTCAAGTCCTGGGCCCCGCTGGGTGTGGACTCTGAGGTCAGTCGGAGGGAGACCTGGGCAGGTTTCCGACTGCTCCGAGGACGCTTTCACCGTCCCCACCTTGTGGCGTGCGGTGGAGAATCCACCTGGACAGTGAGGGGCACTCCTTCAGGAAGGGACAGGGACGTCTCTCCTTCTGTGCTCGGAGCCGGCAAAGGCGGAGAGGCAGTGGTAATTAACGAGCAGGGCCCGCTGGGGGCAGGAGGGAAGGGAATTGAGAGTGCGTGGGAGGAAGCAGACAGGAGGGCTGCCTCTGCTGCTCCGGAGCAGGGAGCTGCTGCAATGATCCGCAGCCCTAGCACTGCTGCCCTCTCCCGCTGGAGGCCGTTCCCAGCGGCAGGGACCAGGGTTGCCTCAGGGACGGTGGCACGCAGTAGGGCTGCCTGGATAGTTACTGGCGAGGGAGATGGGAAGAAAGGAAGGAAGGTGCTCAGGACACAGGGCAGGTGGCGTCCCCGTCACCTGAGACAGGTGGGCCAGGTGGGCCAGGCGGAGGGGAAGGGGCTAGGGAGGGGAGGGGTCGGGGCCCCGGAGCGCACTGCGCGCCTGGTGTTTGGGCATGAATTGCAAGAGATCCCATGAACACGGCACTGCACACACAGCTGGGAGTCAGCACGGCTGGAGCTGCTAGCCGACGTTAAAGAACCTGGTAGCAGGTTAGTGCCGCAGTGCCCTGACCACACTTGTCGACAGCCAGAGACAGCACGAAGCACCTGCAGTGGGACCCGACCTCTGGACTTGATTTTACACGTGGCAGCGGCGACGGCCGCGGGGCTTGGCTCTGCGCTCTGCACTGGCATATGTTTGAACTAGGCTGTAGTAAAAGACCCAAACCAACTGTTTTTCTAAAAAAAAGAAAGAAAGCAAGCACTGGGCCCAGCCACAGTGGCCCACACTGCGAATATGCTGCTGCTGAGGCCACAGAGGGGGCCCAGGTTCAAATCCCGGCCCACCCTAAATGCTGGGCGTGACTTACTCCCGAGCTGGGGCAGGGATCACAGTGTGGCGGGACCCGGTCTTCCAAACAGCAGGTGCATGAAGAGCCCTGGACAGGGGGCCCCGGGGCGCAGCGCCGGCCATGCTGCGGCCACGGTGCATCGCCCTGGCGTCCTGCAAGGAGGGTCCCCGACACCAGGCATTCTCACCAGAGGAGGGAGGGCACAAGGCAGTGGGGACGGCCTTGGACGCGGCGGTGACGGGGCGCCGATGTCCGGACGCAGCAAACGCACGCATGAATGCGGGGGCAGTCACCCCAGGACGAATGTTCTCCGTCTGCCAGAGGGCACGTGGGCTCTCCAGAGAGACGGGGAGCGGAGCGCCCCAGGGCATGGTCACACTGCAGCCCTTTCCTCTGTCTCTGCATCCTGACAGCATTGGGGGCACGCGTGCACACACACCTGACACGCTTTTCAAGCCACTGGGGCCAAGATTAAAACCATGGTTGGCCATGCGGGGGCCAGCTCTGCTGACCAGTAGGCCAGGCCAGGGGCCAGTCTTAAATGCACACACACACACACACACACACACACACACACATTTTCTTTTTTTAACGGAGAGCAAGTGGCAGAGTTGGAGCAGCCGGGAGGGTGCCCAGCCAGACAGGCCAGCCGCTCCTTTCCGGCAGGTAACTGGGAGCCCTGCCCAGCCAGACAGGCCAGCCGCTCCTTTCCGGCAGGTAACTGGGAGCCCTGTGGCCGTCTGAGGTGGGGACCACCAGTAATGGTCAGCTCCTGTGGCAGTGGCACCGTGAGGGACAGGAACCTGCAGGCTCTGTCCCTCCCAGGAAGAGACCACAAGCTGTCAGTCGGTGACGGTGACGGTGACGGTGACCGGTGGCTGTACCCCAGCAGGCAGGACAGCAACCTGGCGCCTGGCCCCTGTGAGGCGGCAGGAGGACCGGCCTCCCTCCCTCAGCCGTGTCGTGGTTTCTGGACTGGTGGGGACCTCGGGCGGGGTCCCGCCACATCACCCTTTGTTGTCACCCTGGCAGGTGAGGGATCACATGCAGAACCACTTCTGCCTGGGACGGGCACTGGTGTCACAGCCATCAGCGCACTCCGCGTCAGTGTCCCCGGGGCATGCTGAGACCAGTGGGACACGGACGCTGCTCGCAAGGTCCACCAGGACCCGCCTCGGGCCTCCGACCACCGCGGCGCCCCTCCCCCAGCCCCCAGGGAGGGGATGGCAGCCTCAGAGCACAAGAGGTGCCAGGTGCCCTAGGGACCCCAGAGCATTAGGTGACCTAGCGTCTCAGGGGCCCCCTCTGGGAGGGGAGACAAGGAGGAACCAGGAGCAGCGGTGGACCTGGCACCTGGAGGCCAGCCTACCCGACACCCACACCTGCAGGACCTCGGGCCTCTGGGGCGCGGAAGGAGGGGTAGGGGACCTTGGGACCTTCCGACAGCTGTCCTGGGCAGGAGTGTCTGAGGCATGTCATCTGCAGAGCCTGGCAGGGCAGGACCCAGGCAGGAGTCCTTGGCTGGCACCCGGGCACTCCCACCTCTTCCCAGCCTCAGGAGGGGAAGACTAGGGGTTGAGCCTGTAATCAGAGGCAAGGGCAGAGTTCTGACCTGGACAGCGGTTCAAGGCCTGGCTCTACCTCCCGTGTGCCAGGGCCTCAGGCAGACGTCCAGCTCAAGCCTGTGTCCTGGTCTGGGAACGGCGGGCTTCCATGAATCTTCCCGGAGCCCCCTGCCTAGCCGAATGGGCTGCAGTGGTCCTTAAGCCTTAAGCTGTCGTCACCAATGTGGGGCAGGTGGCAAGGCCAGAGGCGCGGGGGCCCTGGGAGCCAGACAGGAGCTATTGGAGAGAGATGTCAGGCTGTCAGCGCTGCCGAACTTCCGGCTGTGGCGACAGACGGGGCGAGGAGGCCATGTGTCACTCCGGGGCCTGCCGGGTCTCAGCAGAAGAGCAGCCTGGACCCTGGCTTCTCAGAATGCCCCGGCCTTGCCTCTCCCATCTTCCATCCGCTGGGGCTGCTATGCCTGCCACTGCGGTCAGATTTCAATAGCCCTGTCCCCTTGCCCAGGGTGGAGCAGCCTCTTCCTGGGTGGCTGGCTGTCCCTTCCTTAGCCCTGGAAGCAGCAAGTGGCTCCAGTAATAATCAGCCCTGTGGAGGCCGGGGACAGTGCAGACGGCACCGCCGACAGTGAGGTGGCCATGGGAAGGACGTGGGAGCCGTGGGCCCCTTAGCCAGGTCTTCCAGGGCTCCGTCACCTCCGCGTGGCGCGAGGTCACAGTCCTCGCGTGCTTTCTTTGGGTACTGCGTGCTTTTTCAGCCCCGCACGGGCAGTGAGTCTGAGGCCACAGGAAGCTGCACTGGCTGTGGAGCCCCCTCAGCAGACCCAGGTTGTTCTGAGAAGGCAACGATTGTCCTGGAGTCAGGAGAGGCGCGTTCACAGGGGAGGGGCCAGGTCCTGCGCTCAGTCCCGGGCCCTCCCTGCCTGCACACCTCGCTCGCCCCCCTGTGGGCAGGGGGCTGCTGTGCATCTCGGGAGTCCAGAGCTGCCTCTCCCTTTTGCTTCCTTGTCAGGGTGCAAGCGTTGGGGTGACTGCTCTCTGCACAGCGTCGCCTGCCCCTGGAGCAGGAGCCCCTGTGCACAGCCTCCGGGGCCCGGGGCCTGCAGGCGGCATGGACTCTTCTAGGAGGGGCCTGGCCACTTGGCAGTGGGTCCCCACTTCCCAAGAGGGCTCAGAGGAGGGGGACCCCGAATATGGTGAGTGGACTCTGCGTACCGCTGAGCTCAGGGTGAGCTGCTGGCTGTCCCTTCCCATCTGGCAGGAGCTGGGCTTTGCCAATGTGTGAGCGTGAGGCTGCCCATTGGACAGGCCTCTGCCAGGGCTCTGTGACATTCCCTGGAAAAAGTAACCTTTACTTGAACCCCCCGGGGGACGTTCGCACCGATCGCCTTTCCTGGGGGTCCTGCGCACAGAGAAGCAGAGAGCTGGAGTGAAGGGGCCGGGGCTCTGGCAGCACACCTCACGGGCGACTCTGGGACGATGCTGCCTGGAGATGCCGGAGCGGCCGCGACGTCCATGCGTGGCCACCCAGGATGTCCTGGCACCGCCCAGACGCCGATCTGTGAGGGCCGCCCATCACCGAAGCAGATGCTCTCCTGCCACTGCCCAGCCCCGGTAAGAAGAGACTGGTCTGAGCACTGCTGGCGGCCGGCACGTGGCGCAAGCAGATCTGCCGGCACAGGACGGCTGGCGCTGGGCGTGCAGGCGTGCCGCTGCTGGGAGCACACGGGCCAGCACCTGCCCCTTCCACTCGCAGGACCCGCCGGGGAACACGAGCCACACACCCACACGCTCGTGCGCGGTGCTCACAGCAGCAGTACTCGAGACAGCAAATGCCACCGGGTGAAGCACGGGCATGCAGAACACTGCCCGGCCGTGAGGTGGGGGAGCCCACAGCCGTGACAGCGAAGCGCTGATGCACACCACGACACGGGTCCATCTCCAGACGTGCTGAGCAAAGAAACCGGGCCCAACGACCACGTCCCGCTGTGTGGCTCTGCTTGTAGGAGCTGCCTGAGTAAGAGCAAGCACGTTAGGGTCGCTGAGGCCGGGGTGGGGCAGGGCTGGGGGCGGAGGCCGGGGCGGCAGGTCTTCCTGAAAAGACGACAGTGTTCTGACATTGTAGTGCTGATGGACACCGAGCTCTGAATACCCCAACAACCATCGACTCACAGATTTTTTTTTGAGGTTTTTGTCATAGAGCACATGCGCTCACCAGAGACAGTGAGAAGGCAAGTGAGAAATCACCCCCTGGGGGGATGGCCATGCCACAATTCTTTCTCCTTCATTCTCCTCCTGGGGTTTTGGACACGCACACACATGTGTCCTGGTGTGAGTTTCAAGCCACTGGGCTGGGGACTCGAACTATGGTTGGCCATGTGGGAGTCCAGCGCCTTAACCACTATGCCTCCTGCTGGCCCGAATCATACATTTTAAATGAGTAAATCATACTGTGTGTGAATTATAATAAGATTGTTTTTTAAAAGAAGGTGACGGAGGGCCAGGGTGGGGCGACTGGCCCTTTCCGCAGTGCTGGGATGCCCGGGCAGAGCTCGGCCGCCCTGGAGGGGCTCCGAAGCTGGGCATGGGGAGGCTGCTTCTGCTCTGACTCCCTGCTCGGGCCACGCCCCGGGGCGCCCTCCCCCCGTTTCTGTCTCACTCTTAGCCCCACCCGATGGCTCCGACCTGTCCTCAGACTCGTGCATGGAAATTCACGGAGACAGGCTTAGGAGAAAGCGTAACTGAGTCTGACCGTGGGGTGACTGGGGTTGGCAGGGCCATTGGGGTGGGCCCCAGTACTGACCCCTGGTGGCTTCGTGGGGAGACAGAGCCACGGCACTCACGATCTGCCCACGCCCTTGCCACGCAACGCCCGGTCACCGGGCTCTGTGGAAGTCCCTCACGGCACGCGGCCCCTCGGCCTGGGACCCCGAAGCGGCGAGCTGAATAACCCCCTTCCTTACCGGTTTCCCAGACGGCTCAGGAATGAGCGAGCGGGAGAAAAGCATCCAGGAGGCCATGGCTGTCATCACCCTCATTTAATGGAGGAGGGCTCCGCGGTCTGAAGCAGCCCCTGTCCAGTTAGGAGGGTGAAGAGGGGGCCGGACATGTCAGGCCACACCGGTGCCAGCCAGCTGCTCCTCCCCGACCCAGCAGGGACTCCGAGCTGAGGTTCCTCACCTGCACTTACCCAGAGTGACCGGAGCCCAGGCGTTCAGCTGGCGATGGCAAAGGTGACAGAAGGCGCCATGGCGTGTGGCCCGGGCAGTCCCCACCTCCCCTCCCCAGGCCTCCCGAGAGCCCGCTGTGGGGAGGATGACCCCACACCCACGAGGAGGCCCGTGGAGGCTCGGTGGTGTGGAAGAAAGCCGAGCGTCCCCACAGCGCAGGAGGGCCTCGTCCAGGCAGCCAGGGCCTACACTGGACACGAGGCTGGCCTCCCCGAGGAAGGAGGAACTCGCCACAGACAGCCGTTGGGCGAGAGCTGCCGACTCCTCCTCCGGGGCCCACCTGCCGCCCACCCTGCAGGTTCGGGACGCGTCGGCCTCTGTCCTCACTCGGGTGGACTCTGTAAAAGGTTCTCTCTCCACACACGCGCAGAGGAGCAAGGGCTGCGGTCCACTGTGGAGGGGTGTCTAGGGAACCCGCACAGGCCTGCGGCGCCCCCCAGCGGCCCAGACCTTGTCTCCCAGCACCGAGCGAGGTGGAGCTGAAGCCGAGTTCTTGGCTCAACACAGAAATTGTCCGGTAATGAACTACCTCACTGCTTCAGAGACTGACACCCCCCTCGGCCACCATCTGTCATCT
Source organism: Tupaia tana (assembly GCA_026018925.1). NCBI lineage: Eukaryota > Metazoa > Chordata > Mammalia > Scandentia > Tupaiidae > Tupaia > Tupaia tana. The sequence goes on from JAKSZU010000018.1 coordinate 1,931,427, forward strand.
CACCTGTCACCTGGCATGTGCCCCGTCCTCCACAGCAGGAAGGGTGCCCCGCGGCCTTGAACCCCATTCGCCCAAGTTGTGCCTGCGCCCTGCTCCGGGTGGTCCCGAGGCTGAGGCCCTGTGGCTAGGAAGAGCTGGGGCAGGGGCCCGAGTCGGCTGCCCAGCGGCTCCCTGGCAGGTGGGATGCCCGTCCGCAGCAGGTGGGTGAAGGAGTCCAGCCTCGCCGCTCCCGCCGCCCTGCCCTTCCCCAGCAGAATCATGCTGCCAGGACACTGAGGTGCGGCCTGCACTGTGGCTGAGCAAGGGCACGTGACCCCACACCCAGTGCCAGAGGGGTCCTGGGAAAACCCTGCCCACCGCTGTGTGCAGCCTCTTGCCAGAGCGCCTGTCCACCTTGGCTGGGAACCACTGACATGTGCCCAGGAGGCTGGAGCCAGGTGACCCAGGCCAGGACTGCCCGCACCTTGATGCCACTGGCACCCTGTCCAGCCCTGCCCCGGTGGGGCTACGCTCCCCGGCTATCCTGATCCCTGCAGCCGCGGGCGGGTCCTGGCCTGCCTGGCCGCCTCCTTCCTGACCCTGTCGCCACTCCCAGCGCCCCGGCGAGCAGTAAGGCCTCCCAGAGAAGCCAGGTGCCCACGTGGCCACTGTGACTCCACGTCATTTCCTTCTCTACCCCAACAGGGCTCAGAGCACACAGAGTGCCTCGCGTGTCCTCACAGGCCCCGTGACCTCCTCCCGGGCGGACACACGTCTCTGTAGCTGTTGTCCAGCTATGTGAGTTTGCCTTGACTGATTGGCCTGTCCCAGGTGAAGGACCCACTTTCTTTGTCTTTCTAAGAGCAGAGAGGCAGAAGGCATCCACAACAGGGTGTGGTCATGCCACAGTCCCTCTCCTGCTTGGGCCATTCACAGGCATCACATGGTTTTCAAGCTGCGCGGCTGAGATTTGAACCGCAGTAGCCACCAGGCTACTGGGTGGCCCAGCAGTGATTTTAAAGGGTGCTAGCCAGGTGGTAAAGACAGACAAAAAGACACACAGCCTGTGAGAACCATGCACCTTCGGGCCTCCTCCTCCAACCAGCAGTGGCCTGGCCTGCCCTGACCTTGGGCTTCCCCAGACTAGACAGTCCCTAGGACTGATCTCTAGTGTGGCCCTAGCCCCACCCACAGGAGGGTCCTGTGGAGCCTAGCTCCACCCCATCCATGGCCCCACCCCTAGAAAGCTAGGCCCCACCCCTGGGGGGGTCCTGGACAGCTTGTACCTCCTGCTTCCCCACAACCCCGAACTTCCCCAGCTGGAGTCAATACCCCTGCAGAGCTCGTGGTCCACTCAGGAACCTCAGGGCTCCTGGTGCTGCCCCGGTGGAACCCTGTGGGGCTCCCAGGTTTTAACCAGCAAACTGCACGGAAGCGGGACGTGCTGTCTCGTGTGCAAAGCTCACATAGGTGCACTCTCCGCTCTCTGCCCCGTGGAAAATCTGTCAGAGCCGCCTCTGGTCCCCGCCAGCCCTGGGACAGACCTCTGCCTGGGCAGGGTGGCAGGCGATCTCTCTTCTACCCCCTCGTCCACTGTTTCGGGAAGTCGTGAATGTTTGGGGCTCCCACCATATGTGTGCTCAACAGCCCGGGCCGGGGTGCCCTTGGCAGCGCTGAGGTGGGCGTCCGGCCCTCGTACAGACAAGAGCGGCGGCTGCGGCGGCCACCTGCTCTCCTGCGTGGCAAAGGCAGGACTCCCCAGCAGGTTCTCGTGCCTGGCCTGGAGGTCTACTCCGCTGCACGCTCCGAGCACTGAGGGGCCAGAAGGAAGGAGCTGCCGGCAGCAGGTCTGTCCACAGCAGGGGCAACAGCAGCTCAGAGTCGGCGCCACCTTGCTGCACCAGGAGAGAGGCACCTGCTCCCCAATCGCAGAGGCGCCCACCTGGCACAGGTGTGGCCACTCCCAGCCTGGGTCTTAGAGAAGAAAGGAGCCAGGGAGCCAGCCGCCCAGCCCTGTGCCCCGCAGCGAGCCGGGACTCCTGGGCCAGCTCCGCCTCTCTCCAGCACCTGCGTGTGCGTCCGATCAGTCCCAGTATCGGGGCTGCGGGGCCACGACCATGGGCTGGGTGGCCTAACTGCAGAAGTTCCCTCTCTCTCAGTCCTGGAACTTGAAGTCCGAAACGCAGGCGTCTTCCGGGTTGTGCTCCCTCGGGATTTTCAGGGAGGCTCTTCCCTCCTCTTTCAGCTCCAGGGCTCCAGGCACATCTCGGCTCGTGGCCACATCCTCTGGCTCTGCCTCTAGCCCCGTGGCCGTCCCTCGGCGTGCTCATCGCCTGCCCTCCTTTTATAAGGACACTTGCCGTCAGACTGAGGCCACCTTCCTTCCGTGTGACCTCGTCTCAGTTACCGCCTGCAAAGGTCACTTCCACAGGCCGGGGTCTCACTGGGATGTGCGTTTTAGGCAGACTACTCACCTTGCTGTGCCCCAGACAGGACCAGGTGAGGGGTGGTGCAGGGGCCGGCAGAGGGCCCCGGTGCCCTCACGGGCATTTCTGTACCCGCCAGTCCTCAGACCCTCCGTGTAGCAACTTGGCAGCGAAGGAAAGGAGGCCCAGAGAGGGTGAGCAGCTTGCCCAAGGCCACACGGATGAGTCTGGGCCCAGGCATTCTAACCCCACGCCTCCACACTCGGCCCACCAGGACGGGCTGCCACCCCCAGGACGCACAGAGGCTGGGCCACGCAGGGCATTCGAGCACATGGGGGCCTCGGGTCAGCAGGGGCTGTGTGGGGCAGGCAGCTGTGCTTCAGGCTGGGCACCCCCGCAGGACATGCAGTTCGCAGGGACACCACTTCGAGGAAGAAGGGAGGCAGGTCCTTACCCGCTCACCAGGCTCCCTCACACACGCGGCATGCCAGCCGCCCCAGCCCGCAGCGTGCTGCCCTGGTGGTGCCACCTGCTGGACGGTGGGGGAAGCACAGCAGGTGCAAAGGTTCTGAACCGGCTCAGGCCTGGCCGGTGTCCCGCTGGACTCCCTCCAAGGTGACTCCTGGGCAACGGAGGCCGGGGCCCTCCCGCCTGTCCCCACCCTGTAGCTTGACTCTGGTGGCAGAAGTGGCCCCGTGACGGGAAGGCTCCCCTGCACACACAAGAATTTGCCACTGTCACACTCCCATGCACACACGTTGGCACAGTCACACTACGTACTCACACACTCACGAACAGACTCGCACGTTGTCCCACACTCGCTTACACCCAGCGCACTCACAGAAACACACCCTTTCACGCTCACACAGGCGCACTCATACACAACAGCACCGCACGTTCCCTCGCGTTGCACTCACATCCAGCCACACACGACACTCCCACGTTCATTCTCACACACTCACTGTCTCACATGTGCTCACGCACCATGCCACCTCACACACACCTGCGTCCTGCCCTCAGGCGTGCGTGGCTCGTAGGAGGAGGGTGAGAACTCACGAAGCCCAGCGCATTCCAGCCACCTCGCCCGGGTCCTTCGAACTCCATGCAGCTGCACTCTTCACTCCGTGCACGCGTGTGCGTGTGCGTGTGCAGCCGGGCGTCCTCAGGCTCCTGGGCTGCATGTGCGTGACCTCCTCCCCGCCAGATGCTGCAGCCGCTGTCTCTCCACAGGGCAGGAGACACCTTCCCCGTCTGCCATCCCAGGGGGCATGGAAGGCATCGTGTGCTCTGGCTTGCGGTGTCCCTGTGTACCGACATGCCCGCTTCCCCTTCTCTGACCCGCCTTGTCCTCCCCCACCCTTCACCTCTGCCTGCTGCTCAGACCTCCAGAAGGACCCAGAAGATGGTTACTCGCATTACAGAGAACTAGTCTGTGCTTGTGCTTTCACTTTATTTATGGGAACGTTTTCTGAACAAAAGTTTCAAAAATTATTTTTTAAATACAGAGGGAATGTGCACCTGCCAGAGAGGCAGAGAAACAGAGGGAGAAAGCACCCCCAAGGGGCACGGCCACACCGCAACCCTTCACTTCTGCACCCTGTTGGATTTGGGTCACACGCATGTGCCAGGCATGTTTTCAAGCAGGGCTGGGATTTGAACTGTGCAGTCGGCCACATGCAATCCAGCTACCCTAACTACTACGCACAGACTGGCCCAGGTTGTCAGTTAGGGAGGGAGAGAGACACACACCTTCGTCATGGTCTCACCCACAATCCCCCAGCCCCAGCCTTCCCAGCCAGCCAGGGCGGGTGCACGTGCCCTGCGTGTGCAGGTTACGGGAACGGAACCCACACCTTCTACGCAGACCCAGCGTCACTTGAGCAGTGCCTAACCATTGCATCACAAGCCAGCTCAGATGTTCTGAAGTCTTGACGTCAAAGCTATTGCTATTTTCTCCAGTTTGTGCTTTGGGGAACTTGCTAAAGAAATCCCCCCCTACTCAAAGCCTGAAAGATAGTATGGGATTCTTCCCAGAAGTTGTGTGCTTTCTGCTCTTTGCAGTGAGGCCTCTTCGCTGGGTGGCTCCCCACCCCCAGCGCCCCCACCACAGACAACCGTGCCATGCGTTCCCCTCCCAGCACCTCCTCCCCTTAGCCCAGCCCAGCCCAACCACAGTCAGCAGTGACATGCAGGAGGCAGAGCCACCCATGGGAAGGCACCCGGTTTCGAGGCAGAGTCCCCCAGAGCGCGGGAGCACATGGGAGGCGGAGTCCTGGTTTGAGCCAGCTCTGTCACTTGCCTGCTGAGTGACATTAAGCACTTTTCTTAGCGTCCATCAGGGCCCAACACAGACACCACACACCACAGAGACACACGCTCTGGACACCTGCTGGTGCCTGCGACACGCCCGCTCCAGGCGGGTCACCGCGTCGCCATTCTCTTCGTCCACACTACCCTGCCCCGTTCTGCCCGGGGCTCATCGGCGTACAGCAAGATGGCCGTGCTGGCCTCTGGCCCCTGGCTGCCGTGCGCCCAGCAGGAGATCGCCCGAAGGCAGGGACGTCAGCCGTCTGTTTCCACCCCCTCTCAGGGCTGCTCCCATCAAGCTGTGCCCTCCCCAGCGGTGCCACTGTATGTACCTGCTTCCAGTGCCACCAGCTCGTCCCCAGGCCCAGTAGTGGTGGCAGCTCACAGCCATCCCTTGGGTCACTGTGCCTCCCGGGGCCTGGGAACCCTCCACAGTTGCTCTGAGGTGAGCCTGCCCTGTTTGCTGGCTCATGGGCCAAGGGCCGCCTGCTCCTCCAGAGGTCCCCGGCCCTGTCAGCTGAGGCATCAGTACCCGGGGAAGTCGGGACGGCTGATTAGCTTTGGGGACAGCTCCTCCCAGGGGCTCAGCCGTGCCACCAGCTGGGACCCTGTTCTCAAGGTGGCGTGTCAGCACTGGATGGTGCTCGTCACGTCAGCACCTAGGAGACGGCAACACGGGCAGCCCGGCTCCTCCCAGACTCCGGCCGAAGCAGCGAGTGGAAGGAGGACGGGTCGAGGGCGGGCATGCCCAGGGCTGCTTGCCCAAGTCGCCTAGCACCTCTCCGAAGTTGCCGTGCCCACCCGACTGCCGGAAACTTGAAGCCCACTGTGGACGCAGGACAGCCCGCAAGCACGCAGTAGCGGGAAGGTGGTGTGCTCTGATGTCCACTGGGCTGTGCCCACCTTCCAGCTGGGCAGCTCAGCGGGTGCCTTGGCCGTGGAGGGCCAGGCTTCTGGGCCACCACACGCGGGTAACCATTCCGCCCGTGTGGAGTTTGCCAAGAGGCCCACGGGAGAGGCGGGCATGGGGCAGCACACGGCGGTGAGCCTTCATCCTGGCGAGCTTCGGCAGCCCAGCTGGGCGTGTTCTTACGGTTAACACAGAGCACGGAGACGAGCAGCGTCCACACGGAACACGGGTCTGCGTCCATGCTGACACCAGGGACTGCTGGCCTCTATTGCTTGGCTGTGTGGAGGAGGACAGAGGGACCAGAGAAGGCGAGGCGGCCTGCCCAGGGTCACGAGGCACTGACAGAACTGGGCTGGAACACAGGCCTTCTGAGCTGTCGGCACAATATGGGCGGGTCCCCTCCCCTCGAAGGCAAGCAGGATGGGGCTTCCGCCTTGCCGACAGGGACGCGGGCTGAGCGGCTGTCTCCCGCATGAGACACTCAGCAGCTGCAGTGAGGGAGCTGTCGAGAAACGCCTTTGCAGAGGGCCACGGGGCAGAACACCGGGAGGACCCGGCGACTGCCAGAGTAAGACCAGGCCCTCGGTCACTCAACCCCAGGAAGCGACTTCTGCGGCAGCCTCGGTGAGCTCAGGCACGAACGCCCAGTCAGGCCTGCCAGTGAGGACGCAGCCGGCCAGCACCTTGACGGCAACCCCATGAGACTTGAGTGGCCGTCCCAGACGGGCGCGCCTGCTGACCTGGCCCATGGACTATGCGACAGTACATGTGTGTTTTCTTTGTGTTTTATAGAGATTTATGCTATAGGGGACGTGTGCTCGCTGGAGACACAGAGAGAGACAGAGACGGAAAGCGAGAAATCTTCCCCGGGGGGACGGCCATGCTGCAATCTTGTCTCCATTCTCCTCTCGGGGTTTTGGGCATGCACGCACACGCAGCTGGTATGAGTTTTAAGCCACCAGGTCCAGGACTTGAACCATGGTCAGCTATGTGGGAGTCCAGCGACACGACCATTATGCCATCTGCTGGTCCCTGCCGTGTTGTTTTAGAACACAGTTTGCAGTGACAGGGTGCAGCCCGGAACACGTGCGCTCCGACCCGAGGAGAGCTCAGACCAGAGGAGACGTCTGCCGGCCCCACAGCTGCGAATGCCGTCCTGCATCGCTCTACACGCCGGCCCCCCATGCACCTGCACAGTGCTGGCCGCATTGGCGCCGGTGCCAGGCTCTGCCCGGCTTCTAGCCAGGCACCGGCACCTGCCGTGAGGACCCCACGCGCGGTGGACGAGCCGCGGGGCGCGGAGCAGCTGTGCCACACGCCCCTGCTGGGCCAGGCTCCCCACCCCACGCGGGCTGCGGTGGGGGCGAGCCAGCCTGGCCGGGACGAGGCGGGGAACAGCACGGTGCCCAGCTCTCCCCGCCCACCGTCAGGACGAGGAACCTGCACCCCTCCTGCTGCTGGCACCTGGGGTTACCCTTGGGGAGCAGGGACTGTGTGCCCGGGTCACCCTTGCTCTGGGGAGCAGCCAGTGTCCAGTGGCTGCCCCAGGTGGGTTTTGAAGGCCAGGATGCAGTCCTGCTTGGGCGATGGCCACGGGCCGCCCCAGCCAGCATCTGGACAGCCTCTCCTGCCGCCTCCTCCTGCAGCCTCGTGCTAGCTCTTCTGGGAGCACCCCAGACCTTTCCGAGAGCAGTCCCCACCTCAGGCTCCTGCCTGAGACTGCACTGCAGCCAGGGCCAGGGCTGGCCGACGGAGGAAGAGCGGGAGAAGGCGCCAGGCCCCCCGAAACTTCAGCCGGGGAGGAGGGTGGGGGAGCCGCGTCCACCCCCAAAGTCTGTCTCCTGGTACCAAGGTTGGAGCTCTGAACTGACACCCGCTTCGTAGCCCGAGGTGGCCAGGCTGGACCGCGCCCTCACCGTGAGGTGCCTTTCCAGCTTGGCCTGCAGACGTGGGAGAGGGCCTTTGCCTAACTCTCATGCAGACTCCTCCCAGACTGCCCCACCCGGCCTGGAGCCCCGAGGGAGGAGCCGGTGAGGCCCTCCTGCCCACGGGAAGGCCAGCACGGACATGGGGGTGCAGAGGAAGTCGTCTCGGTGTGAACAGGCAGCCAGCAAAAGGCAGGGCTCCTCATGGGGACCCTCGCGCACCTGGGCTGGGAAGTGTGCCGGCACGGGCCCACCGCTCCTGCCGGAGAGTGCACCCCCTCCACGGGGCAGCACTGTGCGGGGGGCCCTGAGGGGAGGCGGCTGTGCCAGGAGCCTCAGTGACGGCATTCCCACGGGACTTCTGGGCTCCGTCTGGGACCTCACAGCCGCCATCGTCGGAGACGGCGTGAGGCCCGCACATCCACACGCCGTGCTGAACACGTGTTGGGGACCTTGCTGAGGACAGGTGACGCCGGGCTGCCAGGACTCTGGCGAGGCGAGGACGCAGAACGGCCACTTGGTGCTGGCGGGCCCCTGGGCTCCCCGCTCAGGAGGGACCGGGCCCTTCCTGGGCTCCGGCACCACATGGGCCTCACTCTGTGAGCACGTGACAGCTGGTGACCGACACTGAGCCGGGGCTGTTGGGAGCGCCTTTGCCCGGAGCCCCTGGCTCCTTGTCGGAGCTGTAAGGGAGTCCATGGGGAAGGTGTGGCGACTGCTCGGGCCCCAGTCTGGCCACCGCCGCCTGGAAGGGGAGACGCCTGTGACGCGCTCTCTCAGGAGCCCTTAACTGAGGACAGGTGGGCCGAGGGCAGCCCTGGGAACCCGACGTCCCCGGACACGGCTTGCACCCTGCGGCCCCGTCCCCCATGGGGTCAGACACACCTCGCTTCCCAGTGCCCCGCAGGGTCGACGAGGCTCACTGGAGCCCCACGCCGGGTCTGCCTGCGCGGCCGGGTGGCTCCCCGCCCTCCCCGTGCCCCCCAGAGCCCTCTCTAGGACCACTGCGACACATGTCGTGTGGGGCCTGGACGGGGCTGGAGAAAGAAAGAAGACCCGGTACGTGCGGGCGCTCGGCGGCAGGAGCGGAGCGCTCTGCAGCTGGGGAAGAAGGCGCCGCCGACCTGGGGAGACCTTAGAGGGTGGCGCTCGGCGCGCAGGGAGGAGCGAGTCTGAAAGCGGGGCAGACACGGACGCGGGCTGCATTTGCTGGCCTCTCCTTGAAGACAGCCGGAGGACAACCAGAAACCGGTGAGACGGACTCAGGGTGCCAGGTGGGCGGAGCGTCCCCAGCCCGTGTGCCGACGACTGAGTCCTGGGAGTTCGCGCCCACCCAAAGACAGAGCGCAGAGGGCCCGCACGCTGCCCCCGGCTGGGAGTCTGCTCTGACGGGGGGCAGGGGCCAGAGGAGGAAACCTGGCTGATCTCATCGAGGGGCTTCAACAAAACCGAGCAACTGGCTGGCCAGGGGCTCAGTCCCTGCGGCACTGCTGCCCTGGACACGGCCGGCCTGCTGGAAGCACGATGGAAGCCCGTCCGCTCCCCGGGGCCTCCGAAGGCCACCATGCGTCCAGGGCTCCAGGGCGGAAATCGACCGCCTGGCTGGCCTCCACAGGCCCCTTGAGTCCGCTGCACGTCACATCCCGTTGCCATGGCGATGGCAGGCACAATGGTGTCTGTGGAGTTCAGGCCTATAAATAATTTCTAGATCAATCGGGGTGAGGTGGACTCCATGGGCGGTCCAGCGGGGTGGGCCTGCCCCTGCACGGCAGCCCGCCCGAGGAGCAAGGGCGCCCCCTCGAGCCTGCGAAGCTCTGACCTGCTGGCGGGCAGCTTCCCTTCCTGGGGGTGCGCCTGGGACGGTCCATGCCGTCGGAACCCGAGGAGGCGGGGCCCAAGCTGCACTGGTGGGTGGGGCCGAGGAGGGCTGAGAGCAGAGCGAGGCTAACAGGGTTCAGCCCCACCCAGCCACCCCCTCTCACGGGGCGAGCTCTGGCATCAGGGCGCCCATCTCTCTGGCCTCCTCGGCACGGGCAGCTGTCTCTGGCCACGGGTCAGGGCTGCCCGTTTTCCTTCCCTCCTTCTTTTTCCTTTTTCTAGCAGTGTTTCCAGGAAGAGGGTTCACACCCCACAAAGCAGGGGCTGAGGAGGTAGGCGGCTGTGGGCAAGTCACGTGGAGGTCATGTGGATTCCAGGCATGTCCTGGCTCCAAGGATCGAGATTCTCCTGGGGGTGCCGGGAGGGATCCAGCACGTGGCCCGGTGGCTGGTGCTAGGGGCAGGTGGGCAGGGCAGCCTCTTTGGAAAGCAGTTTAAGGACAGCTCTAGTACGGGCAGTGGCGACTCCGGACTCTGGCAGGTGGTCTGGTGCAGTGTGCAAGGGCACAGGCCGGCCCCACGCTGTTGCTTATGACAGAGCAGCCCCGGCGCCAGTCGGGTGGCGCGGACGAGCACCGTAAACCAAGAACCACTGCGCGCCAGGCCGAAGGAGTGCGGGCCTGCCACGGGGACGTGGAGCAGCCTCCACAGAAAGGAAGGGAGCACACAGGCGCCGCGTGCGGCCGCCGCCCCGTGAGAGGAACCAAGTAGTGTCTCACCCACACGTGCACCTGTGTGTGTACACACGCGTGTACAGGTGCCTCTGCCACGTCACAGGCACACACAAGAAATGGGCAGCAGGGCTGGCAGGTGGCGTGTGGTTAGGGTGTGGGACTCCCACGTGGCTGACTGTGGTTCGAGTCCTGGACCTGGTGGCTTGCTTTCTCACTTTCTCTTTCTCTCTCTCTCTCTCTTGTCAAAGTAAAAATAATAACAACAAATACAATTAAATAAATAAAATTAACAGGAGGCCTGGCTCACTTCTGCACGGGGTTTGGTGCCCTAAGTTTCGAGGTGGAAAGAGATTCATTTCGTTTGTTTGTTTTTAGGTTTTGCCACAAAGCCTATGTGCTCCCCAGAGAGAGGCAGAGGAAAGGAACGTGAGAAATCATCCCCCGTGGGGACACCCACGCTGCAATCCCTTCTGCTCCGTTTCCTCTTGGGATTTTGGCACGCGTGCACACACACCCATTGTGACCCTCAAGCAGCCAGGTCCGGGACTCAAACCATGGTCGGCCATGTGGGAGTCCAGCACTTTACCCACCATGCCACCTCCTGGATCTAAGAGACTCATTTTTTATAAGAAGGAATTATTGGATCAGGACCACCGAAGACCCTCTGCTCAGACTTCGCCAGACGTCACCCTCCTCCCCCCACCCAGACCTAACCAAGGGGCTACAGAATACAAGGAAACTCGTGGAAATGCCACATAAAGAATTTAACACTCACAGTGACAAAGCTAACAGAGGTGCAAGCTTCCAGAAGGTGCAGGACAAGAGACGAGTTCCAGGAGGTGAGGAGCTTCCTGCACGGTCTGAAAGAGGAGATGCACATTATAAAAAAGAATCAGATGGAACTGTTAGAGATGAAGGCTGTAATACAGGAAATCAAAACCTCCCTTGGGAACCAGCAGTTAGCGTAATGGCTATGTTGCTGGACTCTCACGTAGTCGACCGCGGTTCGCGTCCCGGACCCGGTGGCTTAAAACTCACGCCGGGCGCGTGTGCGTGTGTGCCCAAGATCCCGAGAGGAGAATGGAAGAGAAGGGATTGCGGCGTGACCATCCCCCCTGGGGGGTGATTTCTCGCTTTCTGTCTCTATATCTCTCTCTGTCTGTCTGGCGAGCACACGTGCTCTATAGCGAAAACCTCTCCAAAAAAAACCCCAAAAAACAAAGAACCTCCCTTGAAAATATCCAAAGCAGATTAGATCATGCAGAAGACCCGAAACTTTCTCAGATAAAGAAAACCTGAAAGAATTTATCAACACCAGACTAGCTCTTCAAGAAGTGCTGAAGGGAGTGCTATGCCAGGAAAACTAACGGCAGACAGAAATAGAACAAGAAATGACCAAGAAAAAGGCCAGCTTCGCGGTGGGGACAAACTCAGAGACAGCAACAGCGATGTCGGATGTGGGCTCCAGGACTCCACGGAGGGGCAGACCACAGCACACTGCAGGCTCAGTGGAGGAGAACCGCCCACCCGAGTCTGAGCTGGGGAACGAGAACCTTTTCACTCTAGACTGAGACGTCACTGATTTTCTGCGAGGCTTGTTTTACCACCTGCATGTGTTACCTTTTCATTAAGAATAGATGAGCGATTGCTTCTCAGCCTTCTGGCAAGGTCAGGTGGAAACAGAGCTGTGAGCTTAGACGAGAGGAAGGGAGGGAGCGAGGGAGGAAGAAGCAAGAAGACGGAGCCCTTGTCCAGGTGTGTGGCCAGGGGCCTAGGTCTCCCAGAGTCACCGCTGCCCTGCCCGTTAGGTGGGCCCGGGAGCGCCCGTCTCACTGAGCTGTTGCCAGATTCAACAACCACAGATGAGGAAACCCTGGCCCCTCTGCAGGCCCTGCCTCGAGAACACCTCTGGCTCCGCTGGCACTCGGGCAAAGCGAATGCCAAGCACGCAGCTCAGAGAGGGACTCCCGTTTATACCCTGACAGCGGCCGGGCTGTCTTTCAGGGTGCCCCAGCAAAGCCTGATAAACACCCATCAGATATGGATTTCACAGGCCTCCCAGGAGAGCATTTCTCTCTGACCCAGAGCGACGCCGGGCGCAGAGTAACCCACAGGTTTGTCTGTCCCTGTTGCCTGGAGGGCTGGCACTGCCGAACCGTGGTTCCCAGGGGGTGTGTGAACCAGCACTCGGGGCCAGCTTTGTTCACTGCAGCCATCCCCGAGCCCACCTCCCCAGAAAACGGGAAAAGAAAGAAAGTTAGGGCCACAGGGGGCATGGTGGTTAAGGCGATGAAGTCCCCCATGGCCCACATGGTTCGAGTCCTGGGCCCGGAGCTTGAGAATCCCACCAGGAATCTGTGCATGAATGTCCAAAATTCCCAGAGGAGAGTAAAGGCGAAGGGGTTGCAACGTGGCCATTTTCCTGGGGGTGCTGTCACTTGCCCTCTTTCTGTCTCTCGGGGGAGCACGTGCAACACACGGCAAAACCTAAAAGAGAAGGACCGAAAAGACTTGGAAACTGTTTTTGGCACTTACGAGATGAATAGGGTCGGGCTGGAGATTCCGGCCTCTGCTGCGGCTGGTGAGGGTGATTTAAGCTCACCCCAGGGGCCGCACACACAGGCCCCAGAAACCACGCCAGATGCGGCTCCCTCCTCATACAAGTGCTGCTCTCGAAGGCACCCTTGCACCTCAAGCTTCCCAACGTTTTCGCATCCCGAGGAAAGAAGGTGGGTCATGGCTGTGAGGAGCCGTCTGGACGCCGGCTGGGTGACACTGACCTTATTATTAGAAGCTGGGTCCTCAGCTGGAGTTTAGACTCAGAACGGTGGGAGTGACGTGCAGGGGCTGGCGGTCACGGGGAGTCCCCACAGCTGCAGCGACTCTTCTCCTAGAGACAGTCGTTGTGCCCCAGCAGCACAGAGCTGGCCTGGTGACTGAACGCAGGCCACGGCCGAGCCCAGCCTGGAGCCGCGGCCTGGGACCCAGAGGCAGCAGGGAGCTGTCGGGAGTCAGTCTCTCCCTTCAGCCTGTCTCGTCCTCTGCAGGGCTCGCACTGCATGTTTTCTGATGTGCATAAAACAAGAACCACCTAGTGTAGACGTGTGCTCTACACGCCGGAGAGCCGCCTTCCGCTCTTGCCTCCCCTCTCCACTCTCACGCCCCGCCCATTTCAGTAACAGCAAGGGCAGTGGCCGCCTTCGACCTCGGCTAGTCGGCAGAGCGACTCCAAAGCAGTGCGCTGTATCGCTCCACTGTACAGAAGAGGGACAGGCCGTGAGAGGTTAATGCCCAGCAAGGTCACTGGCAGGAGAGCGGAGAGCGTGGCACCGCGCACCAGAGCCACCGGCCACGGCTGCAGACCTGCTGCACCCAGCCCCTCACCGAGATCCGTCTGAGCGTCTTCCATGCCTGGAGCGTGGAGTAGAAGGACAGGCAGGAGAGCCATGGCCCTTGTTAATGGCCACACGACTGAGAAGCACGGGCCGGGACAGTCACTGTCCTGTGCGCTTGCTTCAATGACAAATTTGGGGAGAAAGTGAAAGTGGCCATTTGCCCAGCGTAAACCAGGACTAGGCCCAGCTGTGAGCAACCACACAGGTGCTCCACCGGTTATCCGTCAAACAGCTCGATTTTCCACGTCTGAAGTCCAGACATAATGGGACCAGCAGGTGGCACAGTGGTTAAGGCACAGGAGCTCACATGGCCCTCTGAGCAGTTCGAGTCCTGGACCCGGAGTAAGAAACTCCAGAAACATGGGGGTGCATGGCCAAAATCTGGAGAGGAAACGAGAAAGGGGCTGTAGCTTGCCCTTGCCCCAGCAATGGGGAGGGAGGTGCAGCTTCTCACTGTCCTTTCCCCTGCTCCAGAGAGCACGTGTACTCTAGCAAAAAAAAGAAAAACTTTAAACACTTGGCGTGATGGCTATGTTGCTGGACTCCTATGTAGTCGACCGCGGTTCAAGTCCCGGACCCGGTGGCTTAAACTCTCACCTGGCATGTGTGTGTGCATGTCCAAGATTCCAAGAGGAGGATGGAGGAGAAGGGATTGCAGCGTGGCCATCCCCCTGGGGGGTGATTTCTCTCTTTCTGTCTCTCTGTGTCTCTGTCTTTCTGATGAGCGCACACACCCTATAGCAAAAACCTCTCCAAAAAAAAAAAAAGTAGAACTTTTGGGATCAGCAGATGGTGTGATGGTTACCTCACTGGACTCCCACATAGTCAACTGCTGTTTGAGTCTCAGACCTGGCGGCTTGAAACTCATGCCAGGCACGTGGGCATATGGGCTCAAAATCCTGAGAGGAGAATGGAGAAGGGATTGTGGTGTGGCCATCCCCCCTGGGAAGGAGGGGTGGTGATTTCTCGCTTTCTGTCTCTGTCTCTCCAGTAAGAGCAATAGCAAAAATCTCTCTTTAAAAAGAAATAAAATAGAGCTTTCAAGTAAAACTTAGAATTAAAAAAGAAAAAAGGCAGCAGTCTGGGGATCAGCAGCCCAAGCCCTGTGCAGGCCGGCGGCGATATCTGTGTTAATGGTGCTCCCCCAAAGTGTGGACACAGGCCTCCCGCCCAGGCGGCCCGCTGCCCTGGGAGCTGGCAGGAATCCACCTGGGGCATTTGGGTCACGTGCCCACCCTAGGCCAATCACAGTGCTGCAGGTGGCACATTGTGGTGGCCCGGGCAGAGTCCTGGCTCCCTCTAGTGGCAAGAAGATAGCTGTTGTGGAGCGGGGCGGGGGCAGGGGGTGGCAGAGGACTCTGGCAGGCCACTCCCAGGGTGCACGGCACCTCCAATGTGCATGCTTTCACAACAGCATTTTTTATTTAGAATTATTTATTTATTTAACTCCATTTGTTGTTATTATTTTTTAATTTGACCAGAGAGAGAGAAAGGGAGAGTGAGAGAGTAAGCTGCCAGGTCCGGGACTCAAACTGCAGTCAGCCATATAGGAACTCAGCGCCCTTAGCCACCACACCACCTGCCAGTCCCACATTGGCTATGTCGCTGGATTCCCATGTAGTCGACTGCTGTTTGAGTCCCGAAACCGGTGGCTTAAACTCACACCAGGCACGTGTGCGTGCGTGCCCAAGATCCCGAGAGGAGAAAGGAGGGGAAGGGATTGCGGCGTGACCATCCCCCCTGGGGGGTGATTTCTCGCTTTCTGTCTCTCTGTCTCTCTCTGTCTTTCTGGCAAGCGCATGCGCCCTATAGCAAAAACCTCTCAAAAAAAAAAAAAAAAAAAAAAGTATATATAGAAAAAAAAAAGAAAATGTAGACGTAGCATTTCAGAATAATGACACTTTCATCTCTTCCTTCCCAGCCCACTATATCCCACTCGCTTTCCTGTTTCCTCCCAGTACAGCTGAACAGAAGCACAGTCACTCTTGCCACGAATCTGGCTTTAAAGAGACCGTCCCCAACGTGCCCCGCTGAGGAGGTACCCCCAGCACTTTGGTAGGCGTGCTTTATCATATGAAGGACATCTTGGGCTGCACCTGTGGCCTCGTGCATGTGTGCCCTAAGTCCCAGCGGGATGGGAATGGAGAGGAGATGGCACTGTGACCACACCCCACTGAGGGTACTTTCTTCTTCCCCCTCTCTCCCTATTTTTCTATCTCCCTCTGGCAAGCATACATAACTTCTGCTATAAAAAAAATTTTTAAAAGAAAGTTTCATTTTGTTCTTAACTTGCCAAGAGCTTTCAAACCAGGATATTGCACCTGAGCCCTTACTCTTTCTGTGTCCTCGGGGCTGGTCCGTTTTCCTCCTCCGAGCTCTTGATGTAATGAATGGCATTCGCGGATTCTCTAAGGGGAAGCCGTCCTAGCCTTCCTGGGATGAACATCCGTGATGGGGTATTACCTTCTTACAGATCACAGGTTAGGTGTTATAATGCTTTGTGTCAGATTGTATTCTATTGGGCCAGGCGTGGTGGTGAAGGACTCCCACATGGCCGACCATGGTTTGAGTCCCAGACCTGGCGGCTTGCTTTCTCACTTTCCCTCTATCCCTCTCTCGCTCTGGCCCTCTCCAGTCAAATTAAAATAAATAAATAAAGTTAAATAAAATAATCCTTAAAAAAACGTGTTACCCTATTTTCATGGGCGATTCTGGCCTGTGACTTTCCCTTTGCACACTACTACCAGGTTTCAGGATGAAGGTCGTACCGGCCTCATGGAGGGGGCTGTTCCCGGAAGAGCGTGTGAGACTACCTGACAGACCTGGTGTTTGTAGAGCTCGTCTGTAAAACACCCTGCACCTAGGTTTCTATGTGTGGGAAGACGTTAAATGGCTGTTAACTTTATCACTAGTGGGAGCCACAGGCGGCATAATGGTTATGTGGCTGGACTCCCACAGTTCAAGTCTCGAATTCAGCAGCTTAAAACTCACGCTGGACGCATATGTGTGAGTGCCCAAAATCCTGAGGGGAGAATAGAGACGAGATGGTGGTGTGGCCATCCCCCCAGGGGGTGATTTCTAGCTTTCTGTCTCTCTCTGTGTACATGCACCTTATAGCAAAAATTTCTCTTAAAAAAATTATTACTGGTTATAGGATTACTTAGACTTTCTTTTTCTTTTTGAGTCATTTTTAAAAGAATTATTTCATTTATTTATTATTAATTTTTAATTTTACTATGGGGCATATATACACTCACCAGAGAGAGTGAGCGAAGGAAGTGAGAAAATAAGCCACCAGGTCTGGGGGCTCAAACCACAGTCAGCCATGTGGAAGTCCAGTGCTTTGACCACCATGCCCTTTTGGAGTCATTTTGATAGATCGTATTTTTTTAAAAGAATTATTTAATTTAACTTTATGTATGTATGTACTTATTTGTTTATATTTTACCAAAAGGGACAGAGTGAGAGAGAAAGAAAGTAAGCCACCAGGTCCAGGACTCGAATCAGGGAATCCAGCGCACCTAACCACCATACCACCCGCTCGCCCCAATAGATCATATTTTTTCCCCAAGAATTTTTCCACTTCCTTGCCATTTCCTGAATTGGGAAAACCATTGCCTGGCCTTACCTCCTAATCTTTAGTTCATCTTTCTGAATTCATCATCTGTTTTCTTTCTTTCTCTCTTTCTTTCTTTTTTCTTTTTTTAGAAGTTTTTTCTATAGGGCACGTGTGCTCACCAAAAAGACAGAGAGACAAAAAGTGAGAAATCACCCCCCAGGGGGTTTGGCCACGCAGCAATCCCATCTCCTCCATTCTCCTCTCAGGATCTTGGGCACGCACGCACACGTGCCCAGTGTGAGTTTAAACCAGCGGGTCCAGGACTTGAACTGCGGTCAACTACATGGGAGTACAGTAAAATAGCCATTATGCCAACTGCTAGTCCTGCACCTTCTGTTTTCTTAAGAATCTCAATCTCTTCCTGCTCTTCCCTTCCTATGTTGGATCATTTGAGCTACAAGAAAGAACACATTGCTTAAAGAACAAATCATGTTTACTATTTCGTGACACACGCAGTGGCAGGCAGCCCCAAGCTGGTTCAGTGGAGTGGTGCCACCGAGAACCCACGCCCGCTCCTTCTGCTTCCCCGACCTCAGCATGCTGGCCTGTGTCTTAGATTTGTCCCATCTGGGAATGGTCAGCGCGCAAGAGACAGGACACTGAGGTTTTTGCAGGAAAACAGCGATTTATTCGTGTGCTAGCACCATCTGAGCAGATTCACGTCCAAAGGCTGAACCTGAATTTCTTGGGACTCTCCCTTTGATCTGCTTAGCTTCTTTGTCCCCCATTTATGGTGACACACACACATTTTTGACTGGATAACTTACATGAGTAACTCAGATGATCAAGTCGCTCACAGAATCATGCACTGGGCCTCTAGGGTACAGAAGTTACAGAGTTGCAGATGGCGTAATGGCCATGTCGCTGGACTCCCATGTAGTCGACCACGGCTCAAGTCCCAGACCCGGTGGCTTAAACTCATGCTGGGTGCGTGTGCGTGTGTACCCAAGATCCTGAGAGGAGAATGAAGAAGGGATTGTGGTGTGGCCATCCCCCCTGGGGGGTGATTTCTCTTTCTGTCTCTCTCTCTCTCTCTCTGGTGAGCGTACGTGCCCTATAGCAAAAACCTCTCACACACACACACACACACACACACACACAAAAAAAGAAGTTACAGTTGCTGAGTTGCTATGGGGACAGGACTACAAGGTCAGCGAGGGTTGCTGAGTTTGTCTCTACAGACTGACTTGCATATTTGAATTATAAGCATGCTGTTATCCCTGGTCCTGGAGGGAGGCTCCCGAGGTCCCCACCGTGGTCTCTGCACGGCTACATGATGGCTGCCACAGCTCCAGGCATCTGCATGGGTAGGAAGACATCCAGTAACGGGAGCATGTCTTCCCTTGCATTAATTTTACCGGCACTTTCAATAAGTTCGTAGAGAATGCACATTATGAAAAAACTGCTCATGGATTTCAAGGTTTTTTACACCCAAATAAACCCATACTTGAATTGCTTTTTCTGTGAACTTTCTGAAACCCCTTGCAGTGAAGAAAAGCTTTCCCCTGAGGACCCCAGGCCCCCATCGGGCTTCTGCAGTCCTATCGGCTACATCTGCGCTCAAAGGGAAGGAGGATGGCGTGTGAGCGTCCAGGCGCTGCGATGGCCGGCAGCCCCAGCCAGCAGGACAGGGGCAGGGCTGGGGACAGAGGACGAGGCGTGTGTGCTTCAGACCTGACCTTTAGAATGTCCTGCCTGTCCGCTCCTGATCGCTCTGGCCAGATAGATGGACAGGAAGTGCTCGAACCTCCGTGTGCTGGTAAGAGTCTAACAGCTGGCGTCCTGGGTTGGGGTGGGGGTGGGGACAAACCTTGATGTGAAGAGTCACCCACCCCTGCGTGTAAACACTCCCACGTGGGTGGTTTCAGGTGCCCAGTGCGATGTCCCTAAATGAGGCGCTGGGAGGAGGTGTGCACACTCGACCCTGGGGAGTGGCCCCAGCCAGCCCCTGCACCCCTGGACGAGAACCCCCATTCTCCACATTCCAGCTGGAGAGAAGGGGCACCCATCGGGGCACGAAGGGCCTGAGCTGAGGCAGGAGACCGTTTGCTGACCCCTGCGTGGCTGGTCACACACACGCCTGGTCCTCAGAGCCAGTCACGTGCTCCACGAAGCTGAGCTTCAGAGAGCTTACCACACACGGGCCTCGCGTGGGGCCAGAGGCAAACCCAGGCCTGTCTCTTCCCGAAGCCTGCGTTCTTTCACCCAAAACAATGGCCCAGGTTCGGAGCAGGTTCGGCGAGCACCTGCGTGTGCTGGGACCAGGACATTCAAGTGGAACGTTCCTCATGGTGGAGAGCAGCCAGTCTGAAAATGTGCCCGGAGCATGATTCTGCATGCGTCTACAGGCCACCCGTCGTCATCACGTGTTTCAGACTGGCTGCTCTCCATGAGTCGTAATAGCTCAAAATGGGAAGAAGCAAGTATGTCAACTGGTGAGTGGACAATGAAAGGTGGCCCTCGTACAAGGGACACTGCGTAGCCACGCGGTGGGGGCGGGGGCGGGGGCGGGGCTGGCGTAACGCCGACACGCCCGAGCACAGCACGCACAGCGAGGGGAGAGGGCGCAGGGACCACAGCTTTTGTCGCTCACTGCCTTCACCCGGGAGGTCGGGTGGGCAGCTCTGCGGGTGCAGAAAGGGGGAGAACGGGGGCTGTTGATGGCCCGGGCTCCTCGTGGGGTAACCGGAGAGGCGGTGGGCACGCGACGTGAAGGCACTGCCGACCACTGAGCCGTTTGCTGGAGCGTTTGCAAGCCCCGGGCCGTCTCCGCTCGCCCCGGCTCAGGCCTCCCTGTGAATCCATGTCCACGTGCAGGGCTCTCAGGGCCAGCGCCGTGCGAAGTAGCGTACAGCGAACTTGCGGAATTACTGACCACACTTCACAGAGAGCAAAACCCAGGTCTGGAGAGAAATTTGGCGCTTGCCCACAACCCAGGCCCAGGCCCACCTGGCTCAAAACTCTTCACTGTGCCAAAGAGCTGCCGTCATCCTCCCCTCCTGCCCCGCTGTGGCGCCCCGGGTGTGGCAGCTGGGCTGTAGCTGTTGAGCCCCAGCCGGCTTCCCAGTCCTGCCCTCCCTCAGCAGGGTCGGAGGGCCGAGGGCGGAGGGGGAGAAGCCCCGTGCTGAGGTGACAGTGTCAGTGTCCTTGCAGACCGTCCTGCCAGGACGCCAGCTCTGTGAAGACTTGGCTGTGTGACACGAGGAAGCCACTGCTGCTCTCTGGGCCTCCCTTTGTTGATCTTTTTGGTTTTGGGGGGGAGATTTCAGCTATAGAGCGTGTGTGCTTGTTGGAGGGACAGAAAGCAACTGAGACAGAAATCGCCCCCCATGGGGATGGCCACACCACAATCCCTTCTCCTCCATTCTCCTCTCGGGATTTCGGGCACGCACGCACATGTGCCTGGCATGAGGTTTAAAGTTGGTGGGTCCGGGACTCGATCCACGGTCAGCTACGTGGGAGTCCAGTGACATAATCACTATGCCATCTGCCAGTCCCTCCCCTCTGCTGACCTTAACAGCAATGAGACAGCAAAGTTCCCTGGTCTTGACAGAGGGGCCGCCCCCGCCCCAGGGGTCATTCTGGGAATTTGCAAGGGTACCCCAAATGAGGCAGCCCCCAAAACGAAGAGCCTGACCCTCCACTGCCCGGCGTCCCAGACCTCCATGCAGACAAGAACCTCTCCTGCCAGCTACAAATCTGCCACCCTCCACTGTGCGTTTTCTGCGGTGGGCACGGGCCTCGGCAAGTCCTGGAGTGCAACCCTCAGGTGCCCACAGGAAGGTGGCACCTTCTGTCGGAGCTCTCCTGGGAGCGGGTCAGCGTTTGGAAGCCCACGCTGCCGGCCATGCCACTGCCCGGTCTCTGTGCCATCACGTGACTCGCTGTACCAGCCTGTGCCTGCGGCTGTCACGTCCACGTGGCTCTCTGCCTGGCAGCCAGTGTGCGGCCCCCCTCTGCTGTGTCCTCTCATGCCACCAGGTCCAGGTATCTGCCTTTTGAAGTCAGTATTATTTGATTCTAATTGACTTTTCTTTTTTACTTTTCCCTTACGTTATAGCCAAGATATATGGATTTTTTCCTTTTTTTTTTTTTTTTTTTTTTTTTTTTTTGCCAATGGTAAGTGAGTTCTTTTTTCTGAATTTCATTTCAGAATAATAGAAGGAGCATTACAGAAAACACACACACACACACATGTTTTAAAAGGTGGTAGGGCTGTTGTGGTTCTGGGGACCACTGAGCTACATGGTTTCTTCAGATCACACCTAGCTTTTAAATAATCAGTGCTGGCCTCAGAAAGCACTGTCCACAGCTTGAGTAAAAGCAACTGCACAGCACCTTCGGGCAGCTCCCAGGGTGTCGCTGCACACCCTGGCCTGTGTATCTGGGGCGATTCTAACGAGCTGAGCCCATGTGCTGTTGGGAGGCTCCTTCAGTCCCCTGGTGGAACAGCCTCCTCGTGTGACACTGGATGACCACATATTTGCTTGTTTATTTCATTTTTACTTTAACAATGATAAAGGCTGCACCCCCCCCCCAGGCCCCCCTTGCGCCCCGTGTGCTGCTGCGGTCAGTGCTGGCCGAGCACTAGTCCTGCTTTCCGTGAAGGGAAGAAATGAGCCGGCCCAGCCACGGCACTGCCAGGGGGGCCCTGGGCACGAGGCTGGCCACACGGGAGGCCCAGGTTCGTTCTGGGCGCAGGGCGGGCCGGAGGGTCACGGCATGGGGACTGTCAGAGTCCCCTTTCCCAGGCCACCACAGCACGCAGCACCGTGCACGGGGAGCCAGAGCCCACGCTGCCCTGAACCTCCGTTCGAATCGTGGCCCCTGACAACAAACCGGGCGTGAGCGCAAAGGTGTCCCAAGTGCCGATGAGAGGGAGAAACGGGGGAGAGGACTGTGGCGTGGCCACACTCCGTCAGGAGTCTGTCCTCTCCTCCCTCTCTGGCAAGGGCACACACCCTCTGGAAACGAAAAACGAAACTCGTTCTCTTTCTCCCTCTCAGAAGCAGACGCCAAGAAAGGCCTCGGTACCCAGTCGGTGGTGCTGCTGGGAGTCCCCGCGCCCTGCCTGCTGCCTAGCCAGTATCTCCCTGCTCGCCGCCCCACCTCTCCCTGGCAGCCCACGGAAGGTTCTGATTGGGCGCTGCCTTTTCCATCGTGGGACAGCTGTTCACGGCAGGCGGCAGGCGGCAGAGACGCCTTGCAGAACTAGCGGATGTGTCAGGGCGGGGAAAAGCAAAGAGAAGGTGAAGAGCAGATTCGACCACCCCAGACCGGAGCCCTGCAGTGGGGGGTGCTCTGGGACCAGCGACGTCCCCAGCAGTGCATGCCGTCCCAGAGCCTGGGAAGGTCACCTCCGCTCAATTAGTTCAGAGGAAGTGGAGCCGGGCCTTGCACAGGGTGGGCTGTAAACGGAGGAGGGCGTCTTTGTAAGAGGCCAGGGACAGAGAAACTCACAGAGCCTGGGAGGGACAGGGACTGAGCAGGCACTTAAGAGCCAAGGGCTCCGAGGACTGCTGGAGTCCAGAGCAGGGCAGGCGGGGCAGGGTTCTTCCCCAGACGCTGCGATTTCCTGCCAGGACTCCGGGACCTCGAGAAGGAATGGCCACAGTCTGAAGTGGCCTGGTTTGAGGTCACGTGTTGTGGAAAGCTGTATATTAGATCTTGCACCTGAACAACTGTTTGTCCATTTTGTACCCTTACCCTAAAAGGGCTGTCTGCTTCTGTAAACCTGCTTGCTCTTCCCATGAGAAAATAGCTTGTGCGAGCCATATAGAAAACTGTACCGGGGCGACATCCTGTACCTTCACTGTCTTTGCTAACTGGCCCGAAACCCTTTTGTTTAGCAATGGAACTGCTTGCATGGAAACCCCACTCCCCTCAGAAATAATCCACCTGCTTGATTCAGCTTCTGTAACTGCTTGCATAGAAACCCCTGGTAACTGACCCCTATAGAAAGACTGCTCAGAGTTGGGTCGGGGCTGCAGTTCTGACCCTCGGCCCCGAGCCTCAGGTTGCAGTCGCTGGCCGGCTAATAAAGGCTC
This sequence comes from Tupaia tana, assembly GCA_026018925.1. Classification (NCBI taxonomy): domain Eukaryota; kingdom Metazoa; phylum Chordata; class Mammalia; order Scandentia; family Tupaiidae; genus Tupaia; species Tupaia tana. The sequence continues at coordinate 1,954,586 of JAKSZU010000018.1, forward strand.
CCTTTAACTTAGTCTGGCTTTGCTCGTCGTTCATTCGGTGGCACTCTACATCTGGAGGCCCCCACGAGATCTGGGAACCTTAGAGTGGCGGAATAACGCCCCAACGAGGATGCTCCTTACCCCCAGATCCCAAGAGGGGTAAGGAGGCCTCACAAACGTGGGTCAGAAATTGGAGTCACTGGTGGCGCCTGACTCTGGTAAGATTCTAGTTATCTGGGTTTGAGAGCTCTCCTGGTGGGACTTTAGGGGGGCTGGATGCAGCGGAACCTCCAGGTCCCTGGGCCCGAGTGGGACCGCACTTCGGGTCCCTGGTGACAGTGATTTCTGGATACACTGTCTTGCTTGGTCTTGTCTTTGAGAATGGGGCAGGACCGGTCATCACCCTGCTTGTCTTTGGGTGCACTGTCTGGATCTGTCTAGTCTTTGTCAGTCTTGTTTTTCTCAAGATGGTCAGGGACAGCCGTCAGTCTGTCTGCCTAAATGTGCCCCCTGTAACTGTTTTTTAGATCACTTTCAGGACTTTTGAAAGTATATCTCTGCGAATTCTTATTAGTGTCAAAATAACCCCAGGGAAATTGGCCCTTATAGTCCTGATATGTGTGTGCATGCATACATGTAATATGTCATGTTATGTACTGTATGTTGTATGTCTGTGTGAAAAAGGCCTTAAAAACTCTATTCAATTTGGTTTATAAAATGAACACTCATAAAAATTGGTTTAAATGCTTTTAAGTTAATATAACTTTAGTAAATGACATTGTATTTAAGTTATATGTAAAAATGTTATGTACTTATATGTCTATATAAGTATTGTGTTCCAAAATAATTTGAGATTCCCAGGAATTTATGATGAAATATTTATCAGTCATGTGGTAAGTTATTATGTTAAACTTGCTTCTAGCCAAATTTCTTTGTCAATTACGATGCTTTGTCAGAGCATTAACTACGGCTATAATCCTAATGTCATGTCCTGAAGGAAATTCACAGAGAGTGGAAAGAGAATGTGCTCTTCCAAGTATTGGTTTCTAAATCTAATCATTTAACTGGGTAAAATTTTCGTTTTTTATGTGAACTGACTAGTTTTCTAAACTGTTAAGCCAAAATTAACCAAAGACAAAATCTAAACTCCTGTTGGAGAACTTAATTGGGTACGAGTCTCGGGGAGTCTCAGGGAACCGGGTGAGACAAGTTAAGGCAGGAGCTCCTGGGGCCTCCTCCCTCCCTGCCTGCTTGTCCTCCTGGGGGGAAGTGCGAGGCCTCCCCTCCTGCGGGGCCACCCGGTGGCTGTGGGCACTTCCACACCACACCCCCAGTGCCTGGGGAGGAGACAGGAGTCACAGCCCCGGTCGGGACTGGCCTGCCCAGTGTAATCCCAAGTGGACGCGAGGCCCCTGTGAGGGGCCGCCACAGGTGCTTCTCCTGAGTGGCCCTGCCCCTCTGCTGGAGGGCCCCGGGCTTCCACCACTCAGAGCTCTGCATCCTCGCAGACCTGTGGCCTGGCCAAACCTCCTGACCGGCAGTCTCCTCTCTGGACCCCGGGGGCCAGGTGTTCCCACAGGGTTGCCTGCTGGTCCCGCCCCCTCGTCCCAGGCCCCCTCCTGCTCCCCGCATCTGGTTAACGTTGCTCTCTTCTGTAAACGCTCAGACCCTGCCAGCTACCCCGCCGGCCCCAGCCCGGTGGTTAGCAGGGTCCCGGTCTGTCTCGTGACACCCCCAGCCCACAAGCAACCGAGCCCCCCACACCCCTCCCCCGCCGCCGGGTTCCCAAGGGGACCATGTTCTCGGGCCCCAGGAGCCCGCCAGAGGGGCTCTGCCCGCTTCTCGAGAAGCCCAGAGCCCCTCCCGCCCCAGGAGCCCGAGGCCTGCAGAGGGAACGCGCGCAGCGGCCGCGGGCCGGGGCAGGCGGGCGGTGAGAAGCCGCGCGGTGTGAGCGGAGCCCCGCGGAGCCCTCCCAGGCCTCCCCAGGCCGGCCGAGCCCGGGCAGCCAGCGTCGGCTCACGCGGGGCCGGCGGGAAGCGCTCCGCCGCGGCAGTGGGCGTGCCAGCCGGCGGCCCGCCCTCGGCCCCACGGTCCCCTCTCCCCGCCCAGCCGTTCCTCCTCCAGGAGCAGATCGGCGGTGCCGGCCGCTTAAAAATAGCATCCTGCCCGAGATGGAGGCCAGAGCGGAACTCCAGAAGAGGAGGCAGCACCCCTCTGTGCCTGGGGGCGCGCAGACTCCCGGCAATCTGGCCCCGCGCTGGCAAGGAGGCCGCTTGCTGGGACCTTCTGTTCCGCGGCCGTGGGGACGGGAGAGCCCTGTCCACCGCAGCGACCGCGGGGCACCCGCTCCGCCCGCCCGGGATCACGCTCGCTCTGCCTGCGGGATGCCCGGAGACTCGCAGGCCCCCTCCTCGCCTCCACTTCCTGTGGGTTTAGCCAATGGGAAGCCCTGGCTTGTGGTTGGAAGGAGGAAGAGAAGGAGGCTGGATTACATCTCCCCTCATCTTCCTCGCTACAAGGTCACACAGGCTGGCTGTGACCTTGATCGAAAACCTGGGTCCCTTGACCTCTGCACATAACCTCTGACCTCCGGTCCTGTGCCCCGTCTGATTGCATGCCCCTCCAGACATTCCTAAAAGTAGAGTTGGGACCAGCAGGTGGCTGGTGGTTACGGTGCTGTGTCCCCACATGACCAACCATTCAGGTCCCAGACCTGGTGCTTAAAAATCACAACAAAGAAATAGGTAAATAAATGCTTTTTTTTTTTTTTTTTGAAAGAAGTCGATTAATTATGATAAAAGCACTAAATAATACTATGCTGGTTTTTAAAAAATGTTTTTGCCATAGGGCACGTGCGCTCACCAGAGAGAGGGGAAGTGAGAAATCTCCCCAGGAAAGGTGGCCACACTGTAGTCCTTTCTCCTCCATTGTCCATTTGGGACTTTTGGCACAAGTCCATGCACCCACCATGATTTTCAAACTGCCAGGTCTGTGGCTTGAACCATAGTCTGCCATGTGGAACTCCAGAACCTTAACTACCATGCCACCTGCTGGCTCCACTATGCTGTCCTTAAGAAGCATCTTTAGGGGACCAGCAGTTGGCATAATGGCTATGTCGCTGGACTCCCATATAGTCGACCGCGGTTCAAGTCCTGGACCTGGTGGCTTAAACTCACACCAGGTGCATGTGCGTGTGTGCCCAAGATCCCAAGAGGAGAATGTAGGAGAAGGGATTGCGGTGTGACCATCCCTCCTAGGGGTTGATTTCTCCCTTTCTCTCTCTCTGTCTTTCTGGAGAATGCATGTGCCCTATAGCAAAAATCTCTCAAAAAAAAAAAAAAAAAAAAAAAAAGCATCTTTAGGCCAGCCTGTGGTGTGGTAGTTAAGGTGACGCGATCCCACGTGGCTGATTACATGGTTCGGCACTTGAGAAACACAGCGGGCTCGCGGGCCCGTGTGCCAGAATCCTGAAAAGGAGGGAGAAAACGAGGAGAAGGGATTGTGGTGTGACCATTGCCCAAGGAAGGCATTTCTCTCTGTCTCTGTGCCTTCTAAACAAATCTTTAAAAAAAGAAAAGCAGGACCAGCAGTTGGCATAATGGCTATGTCTCTGGACTCCCATGTAGTCGACCGTGGTTCGAGTCCCGGACCCAGTGGCTTAAACTCAAGCCAGGTGCATACGCGTGCGTGCCCAAGATCCCAAGAGGAGAGTGGAAGAGAAGGGATTGGGGCGTGGCCATCCCCCCGGGGGTGATTTCTCACTTCCTATCTCTCTGTTTCTCTGTCTCTCTGTCTCTCTCTCTCTCTCTGTCTTTATGGCGAGCACACGTACCCTATAGCAAAAACCTCCTCAAAAAAAAAAAAAAAAGAGAGAGAGAGAGAGAGAGAGTAAGAGAGATGCCAAGGACCGCAGACGGCATAGTGGTTATGATGCTGGACTCCCACGTAGTCAGCTGCTTAAAACTCACACTGGGCACATGTGCGTGCGTGCCCAAAATCCCGAGAGGAGACTGGAGAAGAAGGGATTGTGGCGTGGCCATCCCTCCAGGGGGTGATTTCTCTCTTTCTGTCTCTCTGTGTCTCCAGCGAGTACACATGCCCTATAGCAAAAATCTCTCTAAAGAAAAAAAAGAAATATCATGTCTACTGTTAAGAAAAACAAACATGATATACAGATGTAAACTATACTCATGGCTAGCTCCCAGGGACCCAGACGTACACTGCCGCGGAGACAAGGCGGGGGGCACCTTCGGAAAGGCAAGCTTACACTGCTCCAGGTCGTGGGGTATGCGTGCTTAGGTTTTCTTTATATTTTTTCTGTTTCAACTTCTGATTTTATTATTTTTCTTACAGGGTATTTTGTTTGTTTTAGAGAGAGATATTTGCTGTAGGGCACATGCACTCACCCGAGAAACAGACAGGAAGTGAGAAATCACCCCCAGGGTCCCTTCTCCATTCTCCTCCCAGCGTCTTGGGCACGCACACACAGGCGCCCGGCCTGAGGTTTAAGCCACTGCATCAGGGACTTGACCCACTGTCGACTACATGGGAGCCCAGCGGCATAACCATTATGCTATCTGCTAGTCCTTTTTTATAGAGATCTTTGCTATAGGAAACATTCCCTTGCCAGAGAGACAGAGACAAACAGAAAGCGAGAAATTGCCCTCCAGGAGGGATGGCCACACAGCAGTCCGTTTCCTCCATTCTCCTTTCGAGGTTTTGGGCACGCATGCACATGCGTCTGGCATGCGTTTCCGGTGTGAGAAGCCTCCAGATCTGGGACTCAAACCACAGACGACTATGTAGGAGTCCAGAGACATAACCATTTCACCACCTGCTGGTCCCAACTTCTGATTTTGTAATTCAACAACCAAAATCACAATACCACTTCTCACGTCCTCCTCGCGTCCTGTCCGCGTGTCGGTGTACATGTGCTGGGCACGCTAGTGACGACCCTCGAGCCCAGAACTGCTCCCCGGGGTAGGAGCGCTGGCTGTCGCTATTTTGCACATGTGAGGTTTGAGGCCCAGATTTCCCAAGACCACATGGCTATTGAGTAGCGAAGCTGAGATCTAAACCCTGGTCATTCTGACTCGAGACCAGAGGCCCTTAACCGTTATCGTACAGACACGAACCTCACCGACAGGCTAAGGCCATCAACGAATTTCCTTAGGGGGACAAGCAGTTAGCGTAATGGCTATGTTGCTGGACTCCCATGTAGTCGACCGCGGTTCGCATCCCGGACCTGGTGGCTTAAACTCACACCAGGCGCATGTGCGTGTGTGCCCAAGATCTCGAGAGGAGAATGGAGGAGAAGGGATTGTGGGATGGCCATCCCCCCGGGGGGTGATTTCTCGCTTTCTGTCTCTCTGTCTCTGTCTGCCTGGCGAGCGCACATGCCCTGTGGCAAAACAAAACAAAACAAAACAAAACACCTCTCAAAAAAAAAAAAAAAAAAAAAAAAAAGAATTTCCTTAGAAGATGTGAGAGGGTTTCCGAGGGGGATGGCACTTCTTGGCTGCCCAGGGACCTGAGGTGGTAACCATGGAAAGGTACCACCTGGGGCTCCCTGGCAGCACAGCGCAGGCCCAGACCTACTGCCTGCTGGTCAGAGAAGCTGACTGTGGTTCTGGTTCGGAAACACGCCAGGCACGTGACTACACCCCACTGAGGGGCGCTCCTCCCCTTGCTCCGGGGAGCGCATGTGTCCACTGGCAAAAAACATCCAAAACCCTCAGCTCTGGAGTCAAGGACCTCTGCACCTCTGGCCCGGGCTGTGTTTTCAATGTAAAGTGACCGCGAGGGGCAGGGGGTGCCAGTGGGAGCCCCGGGCATAAGCCTGGCTCACTGCTCCAGCCTCTCTGGAAGGCCAGCGCTGCTGGCTAAGGCAGGACAGAGGAGGTGGAGATCCCCACCACCGTGCTTCGGCAAGGCCCCCGCACCCTGTTTTGTGGTTTGTTCTTGTTTTGCTGAAAGGAGCTCTTCAGGCTTCCTCAGAGAGAAGCATTCCTGACATGGTGTCTTCTTCCTGGCCAGCCGAGGGGCCAGCTGGAAGCCCTCCAAGCACGGGGCGAGCATGTTCGTTTTCTGGAGCTCAGCTGAGAATCTCTTCTCTAGGAGACCCAAGGAACCACTGCAAATAAACACAAGAGCTGCCATGGAGCTGGTAGCTGGGGCTCAGGGCGGGGGCGCAGCCCGGGAGGGCATCCCAGCCGAGGATGACTGGTCCTCGGCACCACTGCCAACCGCCGTCCCGAGGCCAGGCTCTGCCCCTCCTCACCAGCAGCCAGCACAGCGTGGGGCTGACCCCACCCTGCGGGCCATAGGTGTGAGCTGACCAGCCCCAGGCTGCAAGCTGACCTCTTGCAGGTCACTGGGTCTGGGCCTCTGAGGGGTCTGGTGAAAACTACAGACTTTGCTATAAAAATAATAGTAACATAAATAAAAAGCCGTTGGCATTTCCACGCAAAGCACTGTATATCAACGTGGATAAAGGTGACCTCAGTAACGCCCTCCACCATGTTCACGCCCACCCTCCAGCACTAGGAGCTGGGCTCTGCTGGAGGAGGAGGGGCCCAGAAGCATGTCTTCTGTGCGTCTGTGCGTCCTCGTGTCCCCACGGCCAGAGGGCCAGAGTGCCAGAGTGCTGCGTGTGTGCGTCATGTCCCCACGGCCAGAGTGTTGCGTCTGGAGCTCCCTCCTCCTCTGCTACCGGAAGCTCTAGTGGTACCTTCGCTCCCCCTTCACTGCTGAGCAGTCGGAAGCCGTGACACCAGGGGCTGTAAAGTTTGTGAAAACCCAGATCTCGCCCACCCCTTCTCTATAGGGTGGTGGCGCGTCCGATTACAACCTCCAAAGCCCGTCCGCTGTTGGCCGCCGTCTGCCCCGTACCTCTCCGTCGCTCAGAACTACGCACTGCTGTTCGATTTGGGTTTGGGGACAGTGAGTAACATGGCTTCTTTAAGGCAACAGTCTCCAAAGCCTTTTTTTTTTTAAAGAGAGATTTTTGCTACAGGGCACGCACACTCACCAGAGGGAGAGGGACAGGAAGCCAGAAATCACCCTCCCTGGGGGGATAGCCACATCACAATCCCTTCTCCTCCATTCTCTTCTTGGAATTTTTGGGCACACTCACATACACACACACACACACACCTGGCTTGAATTTCAAGCCAACTGGTCTGGGACTGAACCACAGTCAGCCATGTGGGAGTCTAGCACCCTAACCATTATACCATCTGCTGGTCCCTTAGTCTCCAAAGCTTTTTGACCACAGATCCTGTCAGGCAAAAATCTTCCAGCATAGCACAATACACAGGGGTCTTCAGAAAGTTCATGGAAAATGCATATTATTAAAAAAAGTATGCATTTAAAATTTTTTGCACCAAAATAAACTTGTACTTTAATTCTATTTTTTTCTGTGAGCTTTCTAAAATCCCCTCAAACATGCGCATTTTAAAATTTATAAATTAAACATACGTATCACTGTTCTCACATTTTATGCACTATCAGAAAGCTCCTATCGAAAAGGAAATGTTAAAATGTTGATTAAAATATTTAACTAATTGTATTTTTTTCTTATTATTATTTTTCATTGCCGGAGGGTGCATGCACTTGCCAGAGCGAGCCAGGGAGAGAGGAAGCGGGAGAAGCAGCGCTAACGAGCGTGGCCCTGCCACAGCCCTCCCCTCTCTGCCCACCCTGCGGGGCCCTGGGGTGCACACACGCTTGGCGTGTTTTCCATGCCGCCGAGGCAGGGTCTCAGCCTCAGCCATGTGAGAGCCAGTTCCTTAACCACCAGGCCGTGGGCCAACCCAACACAATATTCTTTTTATTTTATTTATTTATTTTTCTTTTGCAATAGGGTATGTGTGCTTGAGAGAAAGAGAGAGAGAAAGCGAGAAAGCACACCCCTGGGGGACGGCCACGCTGCAATCCGGTCGCCATTCTCCTCCTGGGACTTTGGGCACGGACACGTGCTCCCACCGTGGTTTCCAGGCTCCTGGGTTCGGGACTCAGACTGCACAGTCAGCCGTGTGAGGCCCACCTCCTTAACCGCCGCGCCACCGGCTGGCCCCATATTCTTTTCAACGTTTGGCTCGTTGCGATGGTTCCCATGATATCTCAAGGGGAGGATTTCTGTCGACAACAATGGGTGTTCTAACCTGAACTTCAGATAGACTTCCTGACCCTTCAGCGTTCCGGTCACTCGCTTGGCATGACCATCCCACCCTTGCCTTGGGTGTGGCCGACAGACCTCGGGCGTGACGGAGACAGCAGGCCCGGCTGTTTTCTTGCTCCTCGTGCTTGGCCGACAGTGCTTTCTTCATTCCGTAGCATCTTTGCAGGGATCTTCTTAAGGCATACATCAGCTCTGGTGAGGAGTAGACCAGACAGGGCCTAATCCGCAGAGCCATTTCACTAAGTCCACGCCTAGCCACGTGTCTACACGGTAAGAGCTAACACGCCAGCCGGTGCGACTCCGTGCTGAGACTCCTGCTCTCCCTGCAGGGTCCCACTGGCAGGAAGCAGTGACCATCCACAACGTGCCCAAGCCCAAGGGCGGTACTCTCCTCCTCCGCCACCTCGGGTCCCCTTTACCCTCTCTGGTCCTCCAGTACCTGCTCGACCAATGCTCTACGTGAAATTCTCTCTGCTAACGCAACCGGGCGGTTCTGTTTTCCCAACAAGATGTCTGCTATCTCTTCCTGGCCCTCGGTAGGTCGGCTCACACCCCCAGAGTGCGATCCCTGCTCGGGAACGTCAGACGTGTCGGACATTAATCCAAATGTAATCATCTCCCTCCAGACTCGCTTTATACCCACTGAAAGCAAAGGCTGAATAACGGCTCCCAGAAGGTGCCACGTGGCTGTTACCTTCCGGGGTAAAAGAGGCTGAGGTTGGGACCAGCGTTAGCGTAATGGCTATGTCACTGGACTCCCACGTAGTCGACCGCTGTTCGCGTCCCGGACCCGGTGGCTTAAAACTCATGCCAGGCGCGTGTGCGTGTGTGCCCAAGATCCCAAGAGGAGAATGGAGGAGAGGGATTGCAGCGTGACCATCCCCCCTGGGGGGTGATTTCTCGCTTTCTGTCTCTATGTCTCTGTCTGTCTGGCGGGCACACGTGCCCTATAGTGAAAACCTCTCAAAAAAAAAAAAAAAAAAAAAAAAAAAGAAAAAGAAACAAGTCTTCAGACGGGAGGAGAGCCTGGGCTACCAGGTGGGCCCTCCAAATCACAGGAGGTCTTAAAAGGACCCAGGGGGACCAGCAGTTGGCGTTATGGCTATGTCGCTGGACACCCATGTAGTCGACTGCAGTTCAAGTCCTAGACCCGGTGGTTTAAACTCATGCCAGGCGCATGTGCGTGCATGCCCAAGATCCTGAGAGGAGAATGTTGGAGAAAGGATTGCATTGTGGCCATCCCCCTGGGGGGTGATTTCTCTCTGTCTCTCTCTGTCTTACTGGCGAGCGCACATGCCCTATAGCAAAAACCTTTCCAGAAGTAAATTTAATTTCTTAAAAAAAAAAAAAAGAGAGAGGGACTCAGGTCCACTTCTGTGCTCATACCAGACCGCAAAGCTGGAGACCCCTTGCCTATGGTGGTTCGAGTCCCTGGCCTGGTCAGCTGGAGAGCCCAACGAGCTCGTGGCACCCAGGACCCGCTGTCTGGCCAGAGTGGCCGAACGGCATGGAGGGGCTTCTCTGTCTCCCTCGCTTGTGCATGCACACACACTCTAGCACAAATTAAAGAGAAAGAAAGAGGGAGACAAGGAGAGGGGGAGAAGGAGATAGAATGGAGAAGCAGGGTTGGATGAAGGACTTGCAGAGTGGAAGGCAGGGCCGCAGGCCAAGGAATGCCGGCCACTCCCAGAAGCTGGAAGAGGCAAGGAAACGGGGTCTCCCTGGGCTCTCCGGGAGGGGTTGGCCCTATGACAGCTTGGTTTCAGACTCCCGGACTCCATTTCCCACTTCTGACCTGCAGGTCTGTAGGAGGGCACATGTGTTCTTTTAAGCAACTAAGTTTGTGGCCATTTGTTTTAGTAGCAACAAGAAAGCCACGTGCCCACCCGAAAGAGAACAAATCCCTCACACTCTTCTCCCCTGTTCCCTGTGCAAAGCGAGGGAGTGCACAAGAATTTAAGCTTTTGCTTTAGAGTGTGCCGGGATGCCAGGGGCTGCAGGAGACCCAATTCACTTCATGCCAGGCCTGTGCAGGCGGCACCCCGAGTTCTGTGAGACTGCGAGACTCTGTTCCCAGCAGGGCCTGACTCACTGCATCTCACTGTCCCTTGTCCAGACGAGGTAAGTGCCTACTGCCCTGGCACCAACAGTGCGTCAGGTGCAGACACACGGTCCGCGAGCCACAGCAGTGCTGTCCGGAAGTCCCTGTACGGGGACGAGAACGCTGACGCCACACAGCTAGGAAGCTCCGCAGCCAGGCCCCCGAAGCCCTGGCCTTGTCCAGCTCACCCTCACTGACAGTCACTAACGGTAACAAACCGGACAGGATGAAGGACGTCCCGGCACAATCTGCTCAGCACCGGGCAGGGTAGGGCGGGGCGGATTCCATGCCAGGGACAATACGGGGCAGGTGCCAAGCGGATGAGGAGGAGACGCGGCTGACCCTGTGACCCACCCTCGGTACCCGTGGCCGAGGGCCAGCCTGCTGGCTAGCAGGACCCAGGCACCTGCAGCCTGTTTGCAGGCAGGCTTCCTGGTGATGCAAGACAGCGTGCAGGCTCGAAAACCCTCTCCCGGCTCCCTGGTGCCCTGCTCACCCCTGAAGTGGCGGGAAGGCTGCATGGCCAACGGCGGCGACTAGCCCAGCAGACCTGGCCTGGAGAGGACAGTGACGGAGCCCGTGACCAGCTGGGGCACAGGGAGTACCCGCCCAGCTGTGCAAGTTACTGAGCACCCACGTGACCAGCTGGGGCCCAGGGAGTACCCGCCCAGGTGGGGCACAGGGAGTACCCGCCCAGCTGTGCAAGTTACTGAGCACCCACGTGACCAGGCGTCAACGCAAACGGAGAATGACGGCCACAGGACGACGGGGGCAGAAGAGCAGCAACCCGTCACGGCGTCAGCCCTGCCCTCTCGGACCTGCACAGAACAGTGGGGGGTCTAGCGTGAAGGGATTAGGGGTTCAACCAGCTTCTCTGGGCTCACCCACTGGGCTGCGCGGAACGGGCGACCCAGGCGGGGCTCTGCTGGGGGGTTCTGCTGCACGTCTCTCCTGCCCCTTCAGGACCGGTGGGCTAGCCCGGGCCGGTTCGCTCAGCGACAGAGATACAACCCCAACCGACAGGCCTGCCGCCAGCCCCGCCCACCTCCTGTCTCCTTGGGAGCTCCGGATGGCCAACGATACAGTGTCTACAGTGTCGGCAACAGAACTACAAGAAATGTACTAGAGGGTTTGTTGGATTTAACAAAAGTCCAGGGGCCAGCAGATGGCGTAGTGGTTACATCAGCGGACTCCCACACGGCTGCCCCCCCTTGACCAGGGGGCTCGAAACTCACCCCAGGCACATGTGCGTGCCTGGCCAAGATCCCAGGAGGAGAATGGAGGAGAGAGGATTACAGAGCAGCCATCCCTCACCCCGGGGGTGTGATTTCTCATTCTCCCTCTCACTGCCTCTGTCTCCCTCTCTCTTCAGTGACTACATGCGCCCTAAGGCAAAAAAAAAAAAAACAAAAAAAAACCCGGGTCAGGTGGCGGTGGGCGCTGGGTCATGTGGAAAAGGCCCTGGTTTCCTGTCTTGGAGCCTCCCCAAGCACACTGGGCAGGTGTGATCTGGACGGCTGATACCGGGGGGGGGTCGTGGCATGAAGACCCTGTTGGAGGAGCCAGCCTCTTCCTCTCTCTCTCAGAATACATAAAATTATCTTTATTATTTATGACTATTTCTAAACGCCAAGTTCTTTTTTTCTACTTCAAATGTATTGACAGAGGGCCTGTGCGCTCACCAGAGAGTGGAAAATGCACCCCAGTGGAGGGTGGTCACACCGCCAGCTACCAGGACTTGGACACACAGGCACACGCACCCGGCGTGCTTTTTCAAGCCTCTGGAGCTGGGATTTGAACTGAAGTCAGCAACGAGGACCCAGCTCTCTGCACACAGAGCTTAGCCACTGTGCCGTGGCGCCGACCCAGTAAAAATGAACTTTAAAAATGCTTTATCCCCTCCTCCCTGTCCTGCACTGACTGTAGAATGTGAAACTCGGAGCCATGGCAGCTATGTTGCCACCGTACGGTAAGCCCAGGAGGACGGTGGGCATAACCACATATTACTGGAACAGCACTGGCAACTTCCCACGTCTGTCTCCCTCATCTGAGGAAAACAGATTGCTACGTGTTTTACGTGTTTATGTCAGTGTTGTTTGTAGCCAAAGCCATTTCTTTTTTTTTTTTTTTGGAGAGGTTTTCACTATAGGGCGTGTGCGCTCGCCAGACAGACAGAGACAGAGAGACAGAAAGCGAAAAATCACCCCCCAAGGGCGATGGCCACGCTGCAACCCCTTCTCTGTTCTCCTCTCAGGATCTTGGGCATGCACGCACCCACACCCGGCGTGAGTTTTAAGCCACCGGGTCTGGGACGCAAACCACGGTCGACTACGTGGTAGTCCAGCGACATAGCCATTACGCTAACTGCTGGTTCCCAGCCAAAGACATTTCTCACTAAACCTGAAGCAACTAGACAGGGTGGTCCAGTGACTGGTCTACGTGGACCACTGGACACGATAAAAAAGTAACACACTGCGTTTCATTTCATGCTGTGCCGACCGGGGCCAGCAGGTGGTGTAGTGGTTACGATGCTGGACTCCCACATGGTCACCCATAGCTGGAGTCCCAGATGCAGCCGCTTGAAACTCATGCCAGGCGCATGTGCGTGCGTGCCCAACATCCTGAGAGGAGAACGGAGAAGTGACTGTGACGTGGCCATCCCCCTGAGGTGATTTCTTGCTTTTTGTCTCTCTGGCAAATGCACACGCCCTATAGCAAGAATCTCTATCAAAAAAAAGAGAAAAAAGGCGCCGATCACTCACCCCACAAACACCCGTCGCTGAGCGTGTCCCATCCTCCCTGCACCCACTGCTGTGGGCGGGCAGACCAGCCCCTGCTCTCTGCCAGCTCCTCGAGAGCAGGGGACACCCACTGGCCGAGGCGCAACAAACAGCACGTCAGTGCACGTCGTCCCGCACCCACGACACAGAGACATTTGGTCAAACATATCACTGGTCAGAATTCAGAGCGGCTGGGCCTCTGCAGCAGGCCGTGTGGGGGTTAAGGCACTGGGTCCCACACAGCTGACTCTGCAGTTTAAGTCCCACACCCAGCAGCTTGAAAATGCTGGTCGTGTGTGCACGTGTGCCCAAAATCCCAAGAAGAAAAGGGATCGCAGCCTGGGTCTACCCCCTTGGGGGTATTTCTCACTTTCCCTCTCTCTGAGTCTCTCCAGCGAGTACACACGTCCTATGGCAAAAATCTTTAGAAAAAGAAGAGAGAGAGAGAGAGAGAGAGAGAGAGAGAGAGAGAGAGAGAGAGGTCATGAATCAAATAAATTCTTCCCTGCAGCAGCAGGTCCCACACGTGGACTGACAAGTGGATTAGCCAGCTGACCACGACAGCCCACTAGCCCTTTGAATGTACCGTCACCGTTTAAGTGTAGGGAGTGAGTGCAGGGCCAGGTCCTCTCCCAGCGTGTCTTCCCCACTCTGGCGTAATGCCGTGGCGTGAGGAAATAGCAGTGCCACTTTGGACAACGCGCTTCCCGAGCATTTGGGTGAAACCATTGTAAATGAGCGATGAGATCTCCCATCAACTGGAGAGACCGCCCAGGGCCATGGCCATCACAGAGGGAAGAAGCATTGCAAAATCTGATGTAAAGTCAGAAGACTGTCAGCCAGCGTTTAGTCAGCACGGTAAACATGCCATCCTTCTGGAACCGGAAATCTGAGGTGACAGAGCTGGACCTGGCTCCGACCCCAGTGGGCTCAGACCTGAACTACGTGGCTGGCAGGTGTGTGTCAGTGGCTCGGCCTTCCATCCCAGCACACCTGGCTTTACCGTGGTCTCTGGACAATAGTGGGCCTGAGGGTTCTGTGCAGGTGCCCCTGGAAAGCTGTCCCTGCTGAAAGGGAGTAGGTAGGAATGCTAGGAACCAAATTGTGCAGAGAATCACATGCTTGACAGTGGATCAGTGGTTTTCAAAATAGTGGTCCGTGGGGGTCAGCAGATGGTGTGATGACTATGTCACTGGACTCCCATGTTGTCAACCATGGTTCAAATCCCAGACCAGTGGCCTAAACACATGCCAGGTGCGTGCGCATGTGGGCCCAAGATCCCGAGAGGAGAATGGAGGAGAAGGGATTGTGGCATGGCCATCCCCCCTGGGGGGTGATTTCTTGCTTTGTGTCTCTCTGTCTCTCTCTGTCTTTCTGGCGAGAGCACGCGCCCTATAGCAAAAACCTCTCCAAAAAAAAAAAAAAAAAAAGAAAAGAAAACAGAGAGCACAAAATATGAAATACAATCCCATTTGTGTGTTGTATGTCATTTTTGTGAAAATATGTGCGCATAAGTATATATGAACATGCAAGTGTCTAGGAGATATATTTTAAAATGGTAGTTCATAGTGGGGCAACACAACTAGCTCAGTGCCACAGACACTGTGTAAGTGCGTCCGCCACGGGCAGGAGGGGGTCACTGCGCAGAACCAGGGCTGGACCTCGTCTGGGGACAGCTTCCCTTCCAGGACCCCTGGTGGACTGGTCAGCCATCACGGCCAGGGACACCACACACAGTAGGCACCTCGGGAACCTCCAGTGTGCAGACGAGTAGGCCAGAGACAGGTCGCGTCGTGACTTCTTCCAGGGGAGAGGTCAGAGTCCAGTCTCCGAGCGAGCTGACTGCCGGTGGGCTGCCATGCCCAGCTGGCACCTAAAATGGGAATGACGGCGGCAGCATCAGGGCCAGCCCCATCAGGGAGCGGTGACCACAGCAGGCTGTCAGGAAGTGAGGGGGGCCATCGACGCGTGTGAGGGGTCAGGAAGGCAGGTGAGCTGCCGGGGAGTCTCACCTGGAGACCACACCTCTGGTGGCAGCCCGGGGCGGTAAGCGTGGGCTTCCTACGCAGGCCTCTCTGGGCGCTTACAGCACTGGCTCGTTCTGAAAGCCCCATCTTACTCACAGCTGTCTTTAATTTAATTAATTTATTTTTTGAGAGTTTTTTGCTATAGGGGTGTTCACTCACCAGAGAAACAGACAGAAAGTGAAAAATCACCCCCCAGGGGGATGGCCACACCGCAGTCCCTTCTCCATTCTCCTCTCGGGATTTTGGGCATGCACACACAAGTGCCCGGCCTGCATTTTAAGTCACCAGGTCGGAGACTCGAATCGCAGTTAACTATCGCAGAGTCCAGCAACGTAGCCATCACGCCACCTGCTGGCCCCCACTGCAGTCTTCTTAGCCCTGTTACCGTTGCCTGGCTCCAGACTTCCCTCGGGCAGGAATCTGGTGAGAGGTCAGAGCCAGATGCAGCATGGGCTGGCCAGCATTATCCTTGGCCCGTGTGGCTTGTGTCGAGTCCTGGCTGGTTGTTACCCACGTAGACAACCGAGTCAGTGTCACCAATTCAGATACAAGATGTAACCAGTCACGTCGCATCTTCATTGCAAAGTTGTTGGGGAGTCTGGGGTGAACCCCAAGTCTCTCTCTTTCTCTCTCCACTGACAGAGACGTGTGGAGACACATGCCCACCCTGGCCCTGGGCAGGGCACGGCCCCTGCTCCCCGGCCTTGCACCCAGACCGTGGCCCAACTCTGAGAGAGCCGCAGCAAAGGCACAGCGACACCCTGCCCTCGCCTGCAGGTCCTCAGGGCAGGGTCCACCACCTGGTCGGCCCTGTCCCAGCCCCGGCTTGTGAGGCTGTGGCAGCTGCGGCCTAGAGGAACGAACGTGCCCCAACCCCGCATCGCAAGTGGGCCTCGTCAGAACAGACCCACTCTCTTCTCCTGGCTCACATGGGCCTTCACGTACCCTCTGACCCCTGGGGCCTCTCACAGCCTCCTGCCAGGGGTCCTCAACCCCCTGCAGGGGTGAAGGCCGAGGCCGAGCAACATTGAAGACACGCTTGCAGCGAAGGTCCCCCGGGAAACACTCAGAACGGCCCAGGACGGCGGCTGTCCAGGCAGGGCGCCCGGACAGGAGGGACAGCAGGTCTGGGGCACAGAACCCAGTCCTCGGGCAGACGGGGAGGACACTGGAGGGATGGCATGTCTACGCCAGCCTCTCCCAGGAAGGAAGCCGCCCAAGGGTGAGAGTGTGGAGTCTGGGCTGCCAGTCGTTTACTGCTGGGGCTGTTTTTTTTTTTTTTTTTTTAGAGGTTTTTGCTATAGGGTGAGTGCGCTCGCTAGACAGACAGAGACAGACAGAGAGACAGAAAGCGAGAAATCACCCCCCAGGGGGGACGGCCACGCCACAATCCCTTCTCCTCCATTCTCCTCTTGGGATCTTGGGCACGCACGCACACGTGCCCGGCGTGAGTTTAAGCCACCAGGTCCGGGACGCAAAGCGCAGTCGATTACGTGGGAGTCCAGCGACATAGCCATTACACTAACTGCTGGTCCCTGCTGGGGCTGGGTTTCACTCGTCTCCAAGGCCCCCACCCTAATGAGGCCTGGTCCTGCAGGCATGGGACACGGGTCATTGTCTGCTGTGGGCTGAACGTGGTTGAGCCACGCTGGCTTTCAGGGGCAATGACACTGTCGGTGTTCTGTGGCTGCTGAAACCAACGACCACAAACTGGGAGCTTCAGACAACAGAGTCCTCGCTCGTGGTTCTGAGGCCGGGAGTCCAAAGCCAGCGTGGGCATGGCTGTGTGTCCTCCCAGGAGCGAGGCTCCTTCCTGCCTCCGCTAGCTCCCGTGGCCTGGGCTTCCTCAGCTTCCCTCTCCCTTTATCCTCAGGGGACTTTCCCTCAAGTCTCTGTGTGTTCTGTTCTGTCTTCTAAGGAAGGGTCTCCCTGCAGTCAGAGACCAGCTTAATCCAGAACTATCTTCTCTTGAGTCTTACCCTAGTTAGATCTGTGAAAGACCATTTGCATCCACGGATTCAAACTGCAGACTGAAAGCATTCGGGATAGGAATGGCTGCGTCTGGACTGGACACGTACGGCCTCCTTTCTCGTGGCACTATTTCCAAACACCTGTCTGCGTGGCGTTTTCGTTCTCCCACACAGAAGTGACCCGGGGGGCTCGCGCAGTAGTCCACTGTACCTGAGGGGCTGGAGCGTCCCTGGGTTTGGACATTGCAGGGTCCCAGGCCGTCCCCCGCTGAGGGATGCCTGCAGGGCCGAGTTCTGAGAACTTCAGGACACAGTTCCAGACATCAGCAGCAATGGCACAGCAGGAAGCCAGAGAAAACAGCCGGAGAACTCCACTGCCCGCCACCAAGGGCCTCCTCATCCTGACCCGACCCCTGCCCTCGGCTCCCTGGGACACAGGCGACTGACCTCAGGGGCCTGTGTGAATGGCCAAGGTCAGCGGGTCAGCGGGTCAGCTGGGGCTGGAGTCCAGGCCAGCTTGGTGCTGGAGCCTGCTTTCCCAGAGGGCGGGGGCCGGATCCGATCGAGGAGCACCCTGCGCTGATAAGGCCATGGGATCTCAGCATTCGGAGGACTTGCTGTGCTGTGAGGAACAAAGGTGTTGGCCTGTCCCGATTTTCAAGGTCCTTCACTCCCTGGAAGTAGATTCTGGGACGTGGCCACTTTCAAGTCACACGGAAAAGTGAGGCCCAGGATGAGCTTTCCCCGGAGAAATCACTGCAGCGAATGGAGACCCAGCGGGGCCAGCCCGGGTCTGGGCCCAGGTGTGTCTTCCGGCTCGCAGCAACACTGGGGTGCGGGGGACCTTGGGGGGGGGGCGGGTAGAGCTGGGGGGGGGAGCCCAAGCCTGGTTGGCTGCAGACGGTCCTGCCCCAGATGCAGGCTGGGAGTGTTAAGTTTTCAGCACCTTGGACCATGCCCCAAGACATTCATTCCCTCAGAGACGTCTCCTGCAATGCCTGGGACCAGGCTGTGGGCTCCACGCTGCGGTCCCCAGGACTCAGTACCTGGCACCGGCAGGCTGAGCACTCGCAGGACCACCTGGAACGGTGCACCCCTGGATTCGCAAGCCTAATCGAGGGCCCTGCCCCTGAGCTCAGCGACTATAAACGGTAGGATTTAAAGGCTGGGTGCGCCAGCTCCACCCCCTTCCCAACCTGCAATCCGGTGTCAACCCAAATGCCAGGGGAGGGTGGCGCTTCTTCACCTCCAGCAGGGTTTGCTCCCTGACCTCAGGCTGGCATGTTTGCATTTTTTCAGTTCCAGGGGCCGAGGAGGCGCATATGAAGACTCCATTTGGTCCAAGATTTTGGAGAAAGCTTGCTCTCCCCCCTCCCACCCGTCACATCCCAGGCAGGCCTGCCACCTCTAAAATGGAGGCGCTGGCCCTCTGTGCGCTCACCACTTTCTCACAAACCCCCGGGGCCGGTTATTATTACCCTTATTTTCCCGGGGAGGCGCCCAAGGCTCAGAGAGGCCAAGTGACTCGCCCAAGGTCACACAGCTTAGCAGTGCAGGGTCGGGGATTAGAGCCCAGCTCTCCGAAGCCCCTCCGCAGCAGGTTTTCAAAGTCACCCGCTCCCCAGTAACAACACTCGGGGGTCGAGAAGTAAGGCCCAACGCCTGGCTTTCGCCTAAAAACAATGCTCCACGCAAATTTGCGGGAACAAAAGCGACCAGAAATCCACCCCAGGTTTTCCGCCCCGCCGGTCGCCGCCGACCAATCGAGTCTCGCCGGCCGCGGAGGGCGGGAGGGGGCGGTTCCAATGTGATCGACAGCCCCGGGGGAGGCGGGGCCGAGGCGCCGGCGGATCGGATTGGGGAGCCGGAACAATCACGGGCCGAGGACGGGCGGCCCGAGCCAATCAGCGGGGTGGGCGGGCCCGGCCGGCCCGGGCTGTCGCGAGAGGCCGCCACCCCCGCCCACTTCGCTGCTCCCGGCCGCCCGTCCGTCAGCGCGAGCGCGCGCGGTGATCCCTCCGCTCCTCGGACGGCGCCGCCGCCGCGCTCGGCCCGGATCCGTCCGCGGGCGCTCGGCGGCAGGCGAGTCCGCAGATCCCTCCGCGCCGCCGCGTGTCCCTCGGCCCGCGACCCCCGCGCCCCTCCAGCGCTCCGAGGCGGCGACGCCGCGCCGCGGCCCGGGGTAACGGCCGGCCTGGGCGGAGGCGCGGGCGGCGGCGGCGGCGGCATGGCCGGGGCGGCTCCGTCGGGGGGCGGCCCGCAGTGACAGACCCTGCGGCGCGGGGGGAGATGGGGGCGGCCGCCTCCCGGGCGACGACGACGACGACGAGGAGCAGCCGCCGCCGCCGCCGCGCACCGGCCGCCGCTGGGGACGGGCGCGGGGAGGGAGCCTCCCGGTGAGCGGGGGGCCCGAGGCCGCTCGCCGCCCCCGGCCTCCCCGGCCGCCCCGGGCCCCCCCGGCGCCCCGCGCGCGCCCGCCCGCCGGCCCCCGGCTGGGGACTTGCCCGGCGCCGGCCCGTGCGCCCCCGGCCCCCGCGCGGCCCGCGGCGCCCGCCCGCCCTCGCCCGGTCCCGGCCCCGGCGCGCCCCGGCCGCGGCCCCCGGCGCCCCCCGGCCGCCCCCGCTCGGCCCCCGGCCCCGGGGCGCGGCGCGGCGCGGGCGGCAGCATGGTGGAGAAGCGCTGCCCGCTGCAGAGGGACGGCGTGTACCGCTGGTTCTCCGAGCTGCCGTCGCCGCAGCGCGTGGAGTTCCTGTGCGGCCTGCTGGACCTGTGCATCCCGCTCGAGCTGCGCTTCCTCGGCTCGTGCCTCGAGGACCTGGCCCGCAAGGACTACCACTCGCTGCGCGACTCGGAGATCAAGGCCAACAACCCGGCCGACCTGGGCAGCCTCACCAACCTGACGGACGAGGTGGTGCGCAGCAAGCTGCTGGTGTCGCTGGCGCTGCTGGGCTCGGAGCAGCGCGAGGCGGCGGGCGTGCTCTACCGCACGCTCACGCACATCGACTCCATCATCCACAACTACGGGCTGCAGCTCAACGAGGGCCGCACGGGCGATGAGTTCCTGCTGCTCTTCACCATGGCCTCCAACCACCCGGCCTTCAGCTTCCACCAGAAGCAGGTGCTGCGCCAGGAGCTCACGCAGATCCAGAGCAGCCTGAGCGGCGGCGGCGGCCACGGCGGCAAGGGCGCGCCCGGGCCCGGCCCGCTGCCCACCTGCCCCGCCTGCCACAAGGTGTGTGTCGCCCCCGCGCGCCGTGGGGAGAGCCGGGGGGCGGGCGGCGCCCCGAGTCTGTCCCGCGCGCCCGCAGTCCGGCCCCGCCCTCGCCGCAAGCCCTGCCCAGCCCCAAGCCTGCACCCACACCTGCGCGCGTCCCCGCGCCCCTGCCCACATTCCCAAGTCTGCACCCCGACTCTCCTTCCTCCACCCGAGCCCCCACCCCATACCCTCCCCGCACCCGTGGGGATGCTGGGCCTTCCCGGGGCTCGGGGCTCCTGGTGGTAGGGCTGGGAGAAGGGCGCGCCCCGGGTCGGAGTTCGCGGCCTTTTGCAAAGCCTGCCTCCTCCACTGGCTAGCTAGAAACGTGATAAAAGCCTTTGTCCTTTAATAAGGCTCTTGGGTGACAGATGACAGGTAAACGTCGTGTCGCCCTGGTTTCCCCAAATCTGGTGTTCCCTAGGAAGGAAGCAGGGGCTGGGCCCGAAGCTCTAGCCAAGTGGAGAGGGGAGTGGGCTGGCGCCGCCGTCCTCCACGCAGGTGTCCTCCACGCAGGTGTGGGTCTTGGCCTGGGGCCGCAGGACTGGCAGGTCCACCAGAGGTGCCAGGGTTTCGATGTGTGTCTGTGTGTGCAGGTGTGTGTGCTCACATGGGCACGTTTGTGTGCACACATCTGCGTGTACATGAGTCTTGTGTGTTTGTGCATGGTGTGTGTGTGGGTGGTGTGACTGCTTTGAAGAGCTAGGCTATGGTAACAAGAAAACGGATTTCCAGAGCCTTAAATGCTTGCAAAACACTTACTGTTGACCCGCCTTCCCTTAGAAGCAGGCCCAGGCTGGCTGGGTCCCAGGGCCTGGAGTCCTAAGGAATGTCAGGTTCAGTTAAAGACTCCCGTTAACAGCAAGGGCACGTGGTGATCTCCGTAGAAACATGCTTGGCCGAATGTCTCAGACCTGTAAATACAGTGTTTGGGGCTCAAGCTATTTTTAACAGCCCCTGGGACCCAGCGCCCAAACGGTGCCCCTAGCGTGGCTCACAGACTGGCCCTGTGTGGAAGCCGGCCGGCCACGCCGAGGGCCTCTGTAAGCTCTTTGCGGTCCTGGCTTCCATAGGACTCAGTTTCCAGGTGCAGGGAGCCAGAGGAAGCGTCTGGCTCGCTGGTGCTTTGGTTTTCATTTTTTTAAACTGGCTTTCAACCCTAGCTTGTGGCTTTTGTTTTTAATGTCTTCCTGTGAGAAGTGGTTGTGGTTCATATGTTGGTTTTTATCGACGTCTTATCGCTTGGTGACACTTACCGCCCAGACCACGGTTGTCTTTCTGTCTGGGTTCGAGTCTCACCTCCGTGTGAGTCCGTGCCGTGTGCTGGGCAGGAAGCGAGATACTGGAGTGAAGGCAGCGCGGTGTCTGAGGGGCCGTGCGAGCCAGGCAGTGCCTGCCGGTCGTCTCCTGGTCACAGACTCCGTCGGCCGAGGCAGCTTTACACGCTTAGCCCTGCGTGTGTGAGAGCGAGGCCCGATGATCCGTATGGCCGCGCAACTCTGAAGGGGCTTCCTGTGTGCCGGTGCCTCTCTGTGCAGAGGTGGTGCTGGCAGCCCTGGCGGGGCTGGTGAGCTGGTTCTAACACGCCTCCTGTGGAAGGGCCTGTCTGCCCCGCACAATGCCACTGGTGGGCTAGAGGGGCCGATCTCTCCCACCCTGGGCACCCTCCACCGTGGAGAGCTGTGCACCTTGACTGGCGTCCTCCCGCCTCTCAGTACTTCCCCATCGCCAAGGAAGGGTTGGCACCTGCTGCACATGCTTGTTTCCAGGGTAACGTAGGTAACTAGGCGAAGCATCCGCAGACAAGCAGTAAATGATGTTCCGAGGCTTCTCTGGCTTTTTAAATTTCTTTTTTAAAGATTATTTTCAAGAGAGGGAGGGGGGAGACCCCTGGTCCTCCCCAGCCTTCCAGGATCACTGGGCATACCTGAGGGTGTGCTCTGCATGTTCAGGTGCACCCTGGGTCTGAACACGGCCTGCCACGTGGCTCCAGTGTTGCATGAGGCACCCTGCGGTTCACACCTCCACAACTGGGCCCAAGTCCATTTTTATGGAGGTGCCCCAGCGTAGAACAAGGCGTTTGTAGGGTACCCATGTCTTTTCCATGAGTGTTACTGTTTTCTTTTTTTTTTTTTTTGGAGAGGATTTTGCTATAGGGTATGTGCACTCACCGGAGACAGGGCCAGAAAGCGAGAACTCCCCCCCCCCCCCTGCGGGGGATGATCACGCGGCAATCCCTTCTCCTCCATTCTCCTCTCGGAATCTTAGGCACGCATGCACACGTGCCTGGCATGAGTTTAAGCCACTGGGTCCAGGATGCGAACCGCAGTTGACCACATGGGAGTCCAGTGACATAGCCATTACGCCAACTGCTGGTCCCATAGTGTTACTGTTTTATAAGTTGACTTTCAATAGTTACTTAAAACTGACTCTTTTTTGGAGAGACTTTGTACTATAGGGTGGGCGTACTATCTAAAGAGATAGAGGCAGAAAGCGAGAAGTCACCCCCAGGGGGGATGGCCATGCTACAATCCCTTCTCCATTCTCCTCTTGGGATTTTAGGCATGCACACACACATGCCAGGTGGGGTTTTAAGCCACCAGGTTTGGACCCAAGCCGTAGTTGATGGTCAATTACGAGGGAGTCCAGAGACGTAAGTATTACGCCATCTGCTGGTCCCAATACTGACTTTTTTTGATTTATCCTTGGAAATTTGGAGACTTCTATTATTCTTAATAATGAAAGTTATTTAAATAAGTAACCTCGTGCCTTTACATTATTTCGGAAAAGCTGTGGTTTCAGGTTTTTCGTTTTCTTTGTGTCACTGCTAAACTCATTGCAATCACTTTCACTTTACTTTCTGCTCCTTTGTTGCTTTAAAGTTAAGCCTGAATATCATCCATAAACCCATTGTTGCCCTAAGTCTGCAACTCAGACAAAATCTAGCATGTGAGTATTCTCTAAACCCAACGTTGGTGTCATCCTGAAAAAGCAGCCCCTTACATCCATCTGTGTTTCTTTTGTAAGCTGTTGTATTTTCCTTTGAATTCTTAGACACTTTGTGTTTTCCTTTTAGGGAGTAAATGTCATTGCTTTTAAAATTCTTTCTCCTGTTCCAATGTTAATTGCTTTCTCCATGCCTTTGAAACAGTCTACACTGCAGGTCTTCTCCAAACTTTCTGTTTTTAACTTGAAGTTACTATTGTTTCAAGTACTCCGGGAAGACGTTTATAACAGTGTGGGGAGTTTAGAATAGACGTATTTTACTTTCAGGAAGGAAACCATCCGTAGTGGGCTGCTGGTAGGGCAGAGCCACCTCTGCAGTGGCTGGTAGGTGCCGCCCACCTGCCTGCCGGCCAGACAGGATGCCCTGGACCGCCAGCCTTCCACCACAGTGGGGTTGCATCTTCCACTGCGTCTCTTTTCATATTATTTCATCATAAAGCTGTGATTTTGGAAACAGCTTGATACAAATCCTTTGCTGTCTCTTCTTTGTGTCAGTGACAATGGCCTGTTACTCTTTTCTTTAATAGCTTTGTTGAGATAAAGTTCACATCGGTTTACTGTGTGGGAGTCAGGGGTCTTTCATGTGGTCACGGGGCTGCGCTGTCACTGCTCACTTGGGGACAGCGCCTCACTCCTTTTTAAGGCTGACGTAACGCTCCACTACGGGTGGAGACATTGTGTTTATCTGTTCCTCAGTGGGCAGATGGGCATTTGGGTTGTTTCACATCTTATTTTGAAGCCTTTTTTTCTTCACAACCAATACTCTTAGTCTTATCTCCTCTGTACTTAATGCTCAACAAACCATCCTGGGCCGCCGTCAGCACGCGTCCAAGTGGCTGTCCGGAGGGTCGGCTCTCGGTGCCCTGCTGGGCAGAATTCTGCAGTGTGCAGAGCTGTGTTCCCTCCGAGGAGCCGCAGGGAAAGGCAGCCGAGGGACCTGCTCCTGCACCGGGGCTGAGGCATGGATCGGCCAGGGTCCTGCTGCAGAGGTTGCCTGGCTGGTGGGTCTGCGCACGCTTCCCCTGCCACAGCCCACAGGCCTTGGGTCTCTTCCTGGTGGCACCAATGCTTCCGAAGCTGCTCCTGGGGTTGCCTGTTTCCTTCGAGGGTGCTGAACTGATGCCTCTCCAGGGCTCGCGTCCTCTGTCCGTGTGTCCTAGGGTGCGGTTCTGGAACTGACCGCTGTGGCTTGCCCCGGTAGTGCCTGAGGGCGAGCTGTGCACAGTCGGCCACAGATCTGGGGTAACCCGACGGCCTGTCACCCCAGGCGGGCAGAGCGTTCACTTCGCGCGGCCGGTAGCCGAGGTGCGGTCCAAAGGTGATGCTGTGTAGTTTGTCCCGTGTTATCACGGGAGGTCCAAGGGCTTCTCTGGTTTTCCCTGAACTCTGAGCCCTGCCCGCTGCAGCCGAGCGTCGTCTGGCACTCTGCAGGCACGGACTTCGTCAGGAGCAGTGCTGTTAGTGCCGGTGGCCACAGGACAGCTGTGCCCTCGGGGCCGTTTCGTCTCCAGCTTTCAACTTGCTCTCCTGGGCGGCTGGAGCTGCCGGGTCCTTGAACTCCATTCCATGCAGGCGGCCGTGGTCACGGCGGCAGAGCGGGTCCTCCCACGTGGGGCTGGGCCGGCCTTCGTAGGCCTGAGACCGCCCTCCTATGGGGGTACCTGGCACGGGAGTGGGGGCACCCCGGAAGCTGTTGAACGCATTCGCCACGGCGGCTGTGCCTGTGTGCTGGCTGCTGTGCCTCTGGAGTCACCGCCCTGGCCCTTGCGTTGGAGCCAGGCTGTGCTTGCACGCACTGTTCGCATGTGCCTTGTTCCGCTCGGCTTTGTCTCTGCTGTGCAGAATGTGGCCTGGAAAGGCGCTGCCAGGCAGTGTGGGAGAAGTGGCAGGGGTCAGCAGGTGTGGGCACACCGTTAACCCAGGCCCTCTGGCTCTGCTCTGTGGCGCTGTCCGGTCACTTGTTGTATGGAGCAGACTTCCGGTGTGTGCATTTTTCCAGTGAATTTCCTTGGTGGTCTCATAGCTTGGCTGGCAGGTGATGGAGGGCGAAGGTAGTGGGCCGGCCCTCTCTTCCTCCATCCACTTGGGCTGGCCTCCTCAATGCAGGAAGAGGAATTTTTGTCAGGCCTGGCAAGACCGATTTCTACTTTAGAGCCCCGCCCCCCTCGGAGGGGTGAGATTCTAGAGAAAGGTCTGACTTTGGGGAACTCCCGGTCGGAGTGGCAGTGGCCACGACAGTGTCTTGCCAGTTGACTACTTAAGTTGTTGGAGGCTTCCCGGTCCTACACTTCGCCGTGGACGCTGCATTTAGAAGTTAGTCTTGATGTGATTGTTGGAGGAAACTCCAACACGTTATAGAAACATCTTCTATCAAAAGTAAAAAGGGGTCGTCAGGCCCGTGGGTGGTGTACTAGTGCTCAGGGTGGCCAGGTCTCAGGGGAAACACACTCGGGGGGTGTGTGTGTGTGTGTGTGTGTGCACGCATGCCCAAAATCCCGAGAGGATTTCCCTCTCTCTCTTTCTCCTGTGAATGCATGTGCTCTCTAGCAAGAATCTTAGAATCAAAATCTAACGAAATAGGATTTGTTCTTTGGCAGTGTCTGTTTCGTTCAGTGTTGAGTCCTGCGGTTGGTTGGTCGTTTATCTTTTTGAGAGAGAAAAAGGGAGAAATGGCCCCCTGGGGGAGGATCAGACCACAGTCCCTTCTCCACTCTCGGGATTTGGGGCATGCACACATGCCCAACATGAGTTTAAGCTGCTGGGACCGGGAACTCAACCATGGTTGACTGGGAGTCCAGCAACATAACCATCACGCCATCTGCTGGTCCCCGAGTCCTGAGGATATTTAAACTGCAATGAAGTCAAAGGCAAGACAAGTATCCTTAAATCATTGCTCTTTTTTTGTAGAGGTTTTGGTCTTAGAGCATGTGTGCTCGCTAAGGGGAGAGAGAGAGAGACAGAGACAGTGAGAGAAAAATGAGAAATCACCCTCCGGGGGATGGCCACGACTCAATCCCTTCTTCATCCTCCTCCCAGGATCTTGGGCACGCACGCACACGCACACGCACCCAGCATGAGTTCCAAACTGCCAATTCCACGACTCAAACTGTGGTCGGCCACGTGGGAGTCCTGCAACATAACCACCACGCCATCTGCTGGCTGCAGAAGTCGTTGCTCTTCTAGCCATGTGTGGAGTGTATGACCCGGGCTGAACTCGGGCACTGGACCCACACATGCTCCCCGGAGCCTGTGGCTTGGCCGGAAGGGTGCTCTGGATCGGAGAGGGGCAGGCGGGCTCCCGGGAAAGTCTAGCCCAGGCGTCAGCCCTAGTCGGCGCCCTCTGTAACGTCCCCAGCTTCCTTCCGTCCAGGCTGGTCCTGCCTGCTGATGGCCACCTCTGTGTTTCCCTCGGGACTGCCAGGCCAGGTGCTTGGACTTGGCTGTTCCCGTCCCCTTCCTCCCCTCGCCAATCTTTGACCTCCGTGGCTTTTCTGCTCAGCCGTAAACATGCTCGCGGCTCTCTAGTTTGTCTTTTAAAGACAACAAACCCTTCCTTGGACTTTGTCCCTCAGTAGTCTCCTAAATTAAGAAGACACGGGGGCCGGCAGGTGTCTTGGCGGTTAAGGCTCTGGACTCCCTCCTGGTTGACCACGGATTGCTTTCTTTCTCCCCACCCCCCTGGTCAAATTAAATAATAATTAATTAATTAAATATTTTTAAAAAAGAAAGTCTATAAATGGGTAATATCAGCAGAGGTAAGAAATGGAAAAGGTACCAAAGGGTTTGGATGAGAGCCCCCCGCCCAGGGACAGTCGGGATAGGCACCATCTGTGCCTCACCTGGGGCTGGTCACTTTCGTTTCACACCTAGAAACGGGTCTCGTATCCTCTCCCCAGCCACCTGCTTCCTGCTTGTGAGTCGTAGTTACTTTTAGAGCCTTCCGGAGAGCCTGTGTATTCGCAGGTGGCTGGCGTGGTGTTCCACACGTGGCCGGCCTTTGTCTCTTCTCTTGGCATCTTTCTCGTGGGGGCTGGACAGGAGTCCGTAAAGAGCCTTCCAGGGCACGTGTCATGTAACCAGTTCCTGCTGGCGGCTGCCTGTCCCTGGCATTTCCACTGAGGTGCGTTCCGCCCTGTGTCACGGGGCACTTCATACTTAGGCAAGTGTCCCTTGTCCTGAGATGTGCCCTGCAGAGTGCCCTCCGCCATGTCCAGGTCCGGGTGTCCGTGTCCCTATGCCTTGAGCAGGTTCACTGCATGTGCTCTGGCCATAGCCGCTTGGGCGGGGGGACAGGCTGCGGTGCGGAGGGGCTTCGGCCTGCAGCCTTGCCGAGGGCAGCGAGCGTGTCCACATAAGCCGCTCTGCCAGGCCTTGGTGGGCTCCCCGAGGCCGTGGCCGCCCTGCCAGCTGGCCGGCTTGCCCACTTTTCAGAAGCTCCGTCAGTTTCAGGGAGTGGTCCTCAGTAGGAGCTGCGAGGGAAGTATTTGGTTTCGGTTTTGTCTTTGGACTTTGCTATCATTTAGTTTTTAAGAATTATGTTTAATATTTAATATTACTTCGTTTTATTTACTACTTTTTAATTTGACCAGAGAGAGAGAGAGAGAGAGAAAGAAAGTGAGAAAGCCAGCCGCCAGTTTGGGACTCAAACCATGGTCAGCCACGTGGGAGTCAAACACCTTAACCAGCCTAGCCCCTGCCGGCCCTCTGCTTGTTTTTTTGGTTTTTGTTTTATTTGCAAGTGGACACTTGAAGCCTCCTGGGCTTGGGTCTGTTGTACTGTAACACCTGGTCTCCCTGGCCCCATTTATAGCCCCTAACAAGCATCTCATCATGAACTAGCCCCTTGGCCTGGTGGTTAAGGAACCAGATCCCACACGGCCAGCCACACAGTTTGAATCCCAGCCCCAGTGGTTGAAAAAAAGCACTGTGGCCTGTGTGTCCATGCTTGTCCCAAGTCCCCATGGGGAAGGACAAGTGGAGGAGAAGGGCTTGCGGAGGACCTTGCCCCACTGGAGGGTGTTTGCACTTCTCTTTAGTTAGTATGCGTGGCACTCCCACGGTCTCCGAAGTGCCTGGGGAAGCCTCCTTCCCGTCCTCAGCATGCTGCACCGCCACCTTCGGCCACCTTCGCAGTCCGCCCGGCTCTGCACACCTCCGTCTGCATTTGCAGCCTCTTCCTTCCCCGTGTTGCTTTCCCTGCGCCTCCGCAGCTGCCGTTCTCTCAGCCATGTGGCCCCGTTTCCCGCGACTGCCCTACCCTACTGCTGGGCATACCTGGCTGTCCTTCTGTCTCATCCTTGTCCTGGACCTCACATGCTGTGTTTCTGTGACAACTGGCTGACTGCAGGGAGAGATGGTGTGTCTTGCGGTCACTGGAGCCTGGCAGTCCCTGCCACCAGCGGGGCTCAACCTGTGCGCACCTGGCGTGCAGGCGGGGTGGCTGCTAGGAAGAGCCACCGTGGGCAGCTGCCTTCCCTCAGTGCCCGCTGTCCTGGCTGTGCGGTAACACCCACTACCAGCATGTGCTCTGTCTTTCTGCCTTTTACTTTTATCTAATGATTCTTACATTTTCTTAAGTGTGGGTTTTAGTGAATTTTAACATCTGTATTCTGCTTTGTAATTTTTACTTTTAAAACATATTTGAAAGCCAGTGTGTGAAAGCTGTCGTTGGGAGAAACTCCTTGGTGTGGCAGTCGGCCCTCCAGCGTGCAGGTTGCGAGTACAGAGTTCGGAGCCTGCAGCCCTGAGTGAGGAGGGAGCCTCGTGGTGTTGCGATGCTTTGCTGGGCTCATCTCCTTTAGAGCTGCATGTGGGCCAGTTTATTTCCAGGGAGTATTGCTTCTAGTTCCAAAAGCACGTGTGTGGTTCTAGTCCTTTAATGCCGAGCAGACTTTGAGTTATGGTAAGCTTAGATGTTTTAGTTTGCTTTGAATGTAATGAACTGGACAACTTATTCCAATCACGGTTTAGTTTATACTTCTTATAAACAGCAACATCAGATTAATTATAACAAGGTTGGGGCCGGCAGGTGGCACTGTGACTGAGGTGCTGGACTTCCACGTGGTTGACTGTGGTTTGAGTCCCAGAATTGGCAGCTTGAAAATCACTCCAGGCATGTGTGCTTGCATGTCCAAAATCCGAAGAGGAGAAGGGATTGTGGTGTGGCCCTCCCCTCCTCTCCGTCCCTCTCTGGTATTGCCTGCTCTGCTCAGCCCGCTCTGCTCAGCCCGCTCTGCTCAGCCCGCTCTGTGCCCCCTCTGCTCAGCCCCCTCTGCTCAGCCCCCTCTGCTCAGCCCGCTCTGCTCAGCCCCCTCTGCTCAGCCCGCTCTGTGCCCCCTCTGCTCAGCCCCCTCTGCTCAGCCCCCTCTGCTCAGCCCCCTCTGCTCAGCCCCCCTCTGCTCAGCCTGCTCTGTGCCCCCTCTGCTCAGCCCCCTCTGCTCAGCCCCCTCTGCTCAGCCCGCTCTGCTCAGCCCGCTCTGCTCAGCCCCCTCTGCTCAGCCCGCTCTGCTCAGCCCGCTCTGCTCAGCCCCCTCTGCTCAGCCCGCTCTGCTCAGCCCGCTCTGCTCAGCCCCCTCTGCTCAGCCTGCTCTGTGCCCCCTCTGCTCAGCCTGCTCTGTGCCCCCTCTGCTCAGCCCCCTCTGCTCAGCCCGCTCTGCTCAGCCCGCTCTGCTCAGCCCGCTCTGCTCAGCCCCCTCTGCTCAGCCCGCTCTGCTCAGCCCCCTCTGCTCAGCCCGCTCTGCTCAGCCCCCTCTGCTCAGCCCCCTCTGCTCAGCCCGCTCTGCTCAGCCTGCTCTGTGCCCCCTCTGCTCAGCCCCCTCTGCTCAGCCCCTCTGCTCAGCCTGCTCTGTGCCCCCTCTGCTCAGCCCCCTCTGCTCAGCCCCTCTGCTCAGCCTGCTCTGTGCCCCCTCTGCTCAGCCCGCTCTGCCCGCTCTGCGCCTGCATCTCGTGTGCACTGGCATTCTGGCCGTTCTGCTGTCCGCAGGGCCTGAGTGTCCGTGGCAGCACGTCCGGAGGCCGGAAGCTGCCGTCCCCACTGCTGACTGCCGGGACGGGATGGCTTTCATGCCACAGCGCACTTACTGTGGTCTCTCACTGAGAACCTTGGTGCTTAGACGGGCTTCGGGCCAGAACATTCGCAGGAGCAGTGCTGGGGGCCTTGGGCTTCATTAACAGCAGAGGTCCCGAAGGTGAAGATGGCCTATGGCACCCGCGGCCACGTGATGGGCTCTCTGGGAGCCACGCTCCGTGGACTGGCAGTTTTCATCCTTACCATACCCAGGACAGCCCATGGCAGGACCGTCCCCACTCCACAGAGGAGGACAGGCACGGAGAGGTCCTGTCAGTCTCCCTGGTCAGACAGACGCTTCTGTGGACTAGGTGTTGCCAAGTGGGTCTTAGTGGTGGTGGCATGTCCTGGCCGAGACCCGCCGGCCCCCAGGTGTGGCGCTTCGGGATGGGCACTCCTCAGGAGCGGAGGCTCGCCGCGGGGCTCTGGTGCCTTCTGCTGAGGCCCGAGCGGTAACCATCTCTCGCTCTCTGATGAGCAGTCCTTGGGTAAGTAAGGTTAGAAGGAATGCTTTTCCATGGAAAACAGGTTTTGGTTAGCGTTGGCTCTCACTTGGCCTAAGTCAGCAAATAGATCTCACTAGTAAGCTGTCTGTTTCCTTCTGGTTTTCAGAGACATGTAATGACTATTTCAGTAAAATGCTTACAAATCACTTCTCGTTTTGATCATATGGGTTTATTTATTTTTTTGGTCTTTTTCAACTGCCATGAAAGTATCTCAGGATGCAGGTCTGCTTCTTCACTGGCCCGTGCTGGGGTAGGGGTGTCCTGCAGGTGCTCGCAGCTGAGGGGCCCGCCCTCGTCACCTCAGTTCAGGGAGCTGCAGCCAGGAGGATGTTCCGCCCTGCTCCTCTTGCCTCAGGGCCCCTGCGCCTAGCTCCCACTTGGGGTCTGCCCAGCCTGCTGTGGCTCCCTGGCCTTGGGGTCTAGGCCACCTCCCCACTTGCTCCCTCCCTGGAGGGGCCACCCAGTGGGGGATGGTTATGCCGCAGTCCCGTCGTTCCCATTTCTCCATCCTGTGGGGATTTGAGGTTACTCACACATGCCCATCGCTGAGGCCAGGATGCACTCCGCCCTTGAGGCCTGTTCCCGGGGCCGCCTTACCCACCAGGCCCCCGGGCTGCCCAGGAAGGCCTCCTCTTGGCCGAGGCTCTCTCCAGCACTTCTGGAAGTGCCTCTGGTGGCACCCAGCTCGCAGGGGAGGGGCGGAGCGGGCATGCGGCGAGGAGGGTGGCTCTCCTCTGCGTTCAGTGTCATCCGCGTCTTGTAGGAAGGTGTTTATATTTAGACTTTGCTGTCTAGCTTCCCCCCTGATTCTGAAAGTAGTGACTTCCTTACAGAAAAATTGGAAAACAGGAAAGTATGAAACCGCCCAGGAACACTTACTTTCAGTGTGTTGGCACGTTTCCTTCCGCCTTCCCGGTGCCTGTGTGTGCACGCCCCAACACGGATCCAAGCCTGAGCACCCCCATCACTCTCGTTTCTCAGCGCAGTCTGGATAGACCGTGTGGCATTTACTCACAGACACGGGTTTATGGACATACTAAACTGTTACTCTCAGAATGTTCTGTTGTTCACATTTAATGTGCTCCTTTAATTTAGTTTCTTTGCTATAGGGAGTGTTCACTTGCCAGAGGCAAATGTGGGGAGGCTATGAGGCATCGCCCCCAGGGGGTGGCCATGTGCAGTCCCTTCTTCTCTAGTCTCCTCGGGATTTGGGGCACACATGCACATATGCCTGGTATGATTTTCAAGCCACCAGGTCCAGGACTCAAACTGCAGGGTCGGCCATGTGGGGTCTAGCACCTTAACCTCCACACCACCTGCTGACCCTTAACCTCCACACCACCTGCTGACCCTTAACCTCCACACCACCTGCTGTCCCTTAACCTCCACACCACCTGCTGACCCTTAACCTCCACACCACCTGCTGCCCCTTAACCTCCACACCACCTGCTGACCCTTAACCCCCACACCACCTGCTGACCCTTAACCCCCACACCACCTGCTGACCCTTAACCCCCACACCACCTGCTGACCCTTAACCCCCACACCACCTGCTGACCCTTAACCCCCACACCACCTGCTGTCCCTTAACCCCCACACCACCTGCTGACCCTTAACCCCCACACCACCTGCTGACCCTTAACCCCCACACCACCTGCTGTCCCTTAACCCCCACACCACCTGCTGTCCCTTAACCCCCACACCACCTGCTGACCCTTAACCCCCACACCACCTGCTGACCCTTAACCCCCCACACCACCTGCTGACCCTTAACCCCCACACCACCTGCTGACCCTTAACCCCCACACCACCTGCTGACCCTTAACCCCCACACCACCTGCTGACCCTTAACCCCCACACCACCTGCTGACCCTTAACCCCCACACCACCTGCTGACCCTTAACCCCCCACACCACCTGCTGACCCTTAACCCCCACACCACCTGCTGACCCTTAACCCCCACACCACCTGCTGACCCTTAACCCCCACACCACCTGCTGACCCTTAACCCCCACACCACC
Organism: Tupaia tana; assembly: GCA_026018925.1. Classification (NCBI taxonomy): domain Eukaryota; kingdom Metazoa; phylum Chordata; class Mammalia; order Scandentia; family Tupaiidae; genus Tupaia; species Tupaia tana. Next base: position 1,987,477 of record JAKSZU010000018.1, read on the forward strand.
TGCTGACCCTTAACCTCCACACCACCTGCTGTCCCTTAACTTGCGCTTTGAAAGCTAAGGTGACCCTACTAGCACACATGCGTTCGGCAGCGTCACTGTTAGTCATGTCCTTAGAGAAGGTCCCTCCAAATGGGCTGCGTACCGCAAGGCCCGGAGGTCGTCAGGGCTGCTAAGACATTGGCACCGAGTCCCACTTGCTGGCCACGGTGAGCACCACTCTGACAGGGTTTTGTTAAGGTTGCTGTGGGAACTGGCACTGTCCAGGTCCGCTGAGGACAGGATGTGGAGCCGGAGTGCACAGGCGTGGGAGCCCCCAGGAGCGCCAGCGCCTGACTCACAGCCGTGTGGCCTCTGGTTCCCGTCGTCACGTCAGAGGTTTGTTTGGATCACAGCACGTCTGCGCATTAAAGTGCTGGTTTCTCAGGACAGTGGCTTTACGGGGTCTGTCCAGACCCTCTGGTCACTCGGGCTGTGAGCGCACACCCTTGAGTGCTGTGGTGTGCTTTTCCCCGGTTGGTGAGGAAGGTCAGATTGGGTCCGTCCTGCAGAACCGAGGGCCGGCCAACTACGCTGCACGACCCAGGTGCTGGAGCGGGTCATCGGTGTGAGGATTGAGCTGCTGAGAGGACGCGAGGACGCAAGGCTGCCCAGGGACCACTTCTCTGGTCAGGCCGGATTGCCAGGGCCCGTAGCAAGGAAGGACGAGGTCCCCTCCTCGAGTGTCTCCGGGCTTTTTCTTTCCCCAGGGAGGGCCGAGCCCGAGGGTGGGGGCTGCAGCTCCGCTCTCTCAGCCCGCAGCCGGCGGTGGAGCCTTTCCGGACACCGGGAAGCAGGGAACTGCAGAAATGGCACGGCCCCTGTGACTGGGTCAGCAGTGGGACCTGTCCTGTCCCAGTTGCCAGAGGCATCTCGAAACAGCCTTCGTGCTCACGGCCACTGTGGCAGGATCTCACACCAGCTCCCGGGGTGCTCGGGAAGAGAAGCTTGTCTGTCCTTCACTTCATGGCTGTCCCCAGTGAGTGGCCGAGTTCGCAGTCCTGTGTCTTTGGGCACAGGTGGGGGGGGGGGGGGGCGTGCCACTTAAGTCTGACTGGGGTCAGTGTGCCCATAGGGATGACTTGGGTTGATCTTTTAATGACACAGGTTTTTAAAATTTCAATCTCTTCTGGGCCAGCCCCATGGGCTACTGTGGGGAGACAGACCCTATAGGGCTACAGTGGTTTGGATTATGGATCTGGTGGCTTGAAAACCACTCCAGGCTTGTGTGCATGTGTGCACCCCAAATTCTGCCAGGCTGGAGAAATGGAGGAGAAGAGATTGAAGCAAGGCCATGCCCCTTTGGGGAGTGCTTTCTTCCTCTGGCGATTAAAAAAAAAAAAAATCTCTTCTAAAAATTGTGGTTCTTGGGACCTGCAGATGGAGTAACGGTCACGTCCCATTTAGGCAGTCACAGTTCGAGTTCCAGACCCGGTGACCTAAAACTCACACTGGCTGCGTGTGCATGCGTGACCAAGATTCCTAGAGGAGAATGGAGAAGGGATTGTGGAGTGGCCCCGGGGTGACCTGTCCCTCCATCCCTCTGGTGAGCACACGCGTCCTACAGCGAAACTCTCTTAAATGTGGTTCTGACCTGTGGACTTGAAGGTGAGATTGTTAAGTTTTTTACCATAGCGTGTGCTTGCCAGAGACAGGGAGGGGAAGGGGGAGGCTGCCCCTCGGGTATGGCCATGCCCTAGCTCCTTGCCCTCCATTCTCCTGTCAAGGTTGGGACATGCACATACACACGCCTGCTGTGGCTTTCAGGCCGACAGGCCCAGGACCCGAACTGCAGTCAGCTGTGTGGAAGTCCATTGCCCTCAGCACCATGCCACCTGCTGGCCCGTGAAGGTGAATTTTAAGCACAGAGCTTTGAGGCAGCCTGTCCAGTGTTCGTCTTTTCCATTATACATCCCTGACCGAGGTAGACCTTCTCTAAAAACGTCGGTGTTGGAGGAAGACACTGGTGGCAAGCTGGTTCTCCCTGGTGCTGTTGCCGTGGTGACCAGGGTGCCTCCCCTGGTGGGCTCTTCGACACCCTCTGACCTGGCTTCCTCAGTAGGAAAGGGACTGGGACCCTTTGGCGTCCCACCCAAAGGGAGGGTGCCTGCCCGTGGCGAGCTCTGGACCTTGGCCACTCCTGCAGCTTCCCTGGCTGGGAGCTGGCGGGTGTGGGTGCCAGGCCCACCCCAGGCTCCCAGACCAGAGCCTGTGTGCCAGTGGGTCTGCCTGGACTTATCGGCACACGGGCGCTTTGTTCGGCCTAGTGGTGGACGCTGTGAGCTGCCCAGGCCCAGGGCCCTGGGTGGTGGTGCTGGGGTCCCTGGTGCAGCAGGTGCTGAGCCAGGTGCAGAGGGCACTGCCGTGCGACCAAAGCTCTGGCTGGATGTGCTGGCATTCTCGCCGAGGATGTCGGGGGGTGGGGGGTCCCTGCAGTGGACAGCCAGGATCGGGGAGCGGCAGCCCGGGCGGGACATGTGCAGGTGTGGCCAGGTGTGTTCTCCCAGGAGGTTCGGAACTAACGGAAACGGGCTGCCCAGGCGTTGGCAGAGCATTTGCGCCGGCTCCTGCGCAGCAGCAGAGGCCGTGCTGGGGACCGTGACGGCACCTTCTCCTGTGTGTGGCGATGACTGGAGCGCAGCGTGAGCCTGAGTCACAGCATTCGAGTCGACCACACTGGTCACGTGGGGCAAATTAACTCACCCCAAAGTAACCCCCACGGCATTTCTGGGAAACACAAGTGAAGACAGCTTTCTGTGTAAACTAAGAGCAACTGAAGATAAAGGCTCGGCTGGAAAAAGTGAGCGTTTGGAAAACAGAAGAACGCCCTGGGGGACACCGAGCAGGGCAAGCCGGGCGGGCCCCTCCGCTCCGGGAGCTGGGATGGCGGAGGGCGTCTGCTGTCTCTGCCGGCTGGGCGCGAGGTGCTGGCGGGGCCGCCCCCAGTTGCCTGTTCTGTTTGTAGCTGGGCAGATGGGCGGCCCCCAGCTTTTCCTGCTAATCCGCAGAGAGGACTTCCTGTTTCCTCTGGCTGGGGACTCCCAGATGAGGGAGGGCCTGGCGGACCTGGGCTGGCTGCAAATGAGAATCCCGAGCGCCTCATATGCAAAACAAGAAGCCCAAGCCCCCCACCTGAAACCGGATCCCCTGCTCCGTGCCGGGTGGCCGAGGCTGGAGCCCCATTCTGGCACAGCCCTCCTTTCTGCCTGTCTCATTCCCCTCCAGAGGCCAGGAGCTCCGAGGCTGGCACGTGGTGTGTGAGGGCACTTGTGACGACATGTGCTTGACACGTTCTCCATGGGGCAGGGAGGCTCGCCACGCGCTGGAGTTGGAGAGGAGCTCGTGCTCTCCTTGGGACCAGGACTCCGGTGGCTGCCCAGTAGCTGAGAGTGGTTCGTAGGCTGAGTCGGGGCCAGGGGGCCACAGATACTGTGGTCACACTCATCACGTCGTTAAGGATGTGAGCCTCCTGAGTTGACTCCTGGAGCGACCCTGTTAGGGACCGAAAACCTCTGAGTAAAGCGAGCTTCTGCCTCATGTCTACCCTGTTGTCGTATTTAATGAGAAAGACGTTCAAAGCCATTGGATGAGGGTAGATACTGTGACATCTGAGTGAAATCACCCAACTTAGCTAAATTACAAATGTAATTTCAAAGGTTAACTCTGATAACATCTTGTAAAGCCATCCAGAGGTGGACTTTCGGAGGGGCACTGGCTGGTGGAACTTCTCTGCTCGAGTTAACATGAGCAACCTGGCAGGGAGCCGCTGCCATTCTCGAGTGGTGTCCCTCGAGTTGCCAGGACCTGTGTGTGGAGCCCTGCGAGGACTTTCTGCTTGGGTGGCTCTTGCAGAGCTGGGAGTGAGCTAGCCACGGCCATGGGTGAGGTCTGCTGAAGCCGTCTGTCTGAGAAGGTCATCCCGCCCCACGGGTTCAGCTGACTCCACTCTCGTCCTGGCTCTGAAGGGTCTGGCCTCCCTGCCTGAGGTCCGGCTCCACCCCCCAGAGCCAGCCCCCATCTGGGCAAGCTGTGGGGCTGCACCTGCCATCAGGTGGGAGCAGCCGCAGGCAGGAGAGTCACAGCTGGCTGGCCTCTGGCCCTGCCCTGAATCTCCCTCTCGCTGGTGCGTGTGTCTCAGCTCATGAAACCGACTCTGCCTGATGGACTTGGAAATTCCTCGCCTGTCTCTAGTGTCATTTGGAACTTTGAAATAGTTAAATGGTACTTTTTGTAACTCTGAATCCTACAAAAAGCAAATATATTTTGGCTAAAGAATTTCCAATACAGAGCTAGCCCCATAGCCTTGTAGTCAAGAACTGGATCGACCCCATGGCTGACCACACTGTTTACAGTCCTAGCCCTGGGGACTTGAAAGCCATGCCAGTGCATGTGCATGGGTGCCTTCTCCTCTGCGCTCTCTCCGGCTTTCTCTGACAAGCGTATGCACGCTCTGCTGAATAGAAAGTCGAATACAGCCAGACAGTGAGATGTATTGCAACCTCCTCCACCCACCTAGGGAAGTCTCCCCTCTGCAGAGGTCATGTGGTTTTCTGAGCCCTGCTGTGGGGCCCTGGGCTGTTGGCACAGCCATGCTTTCCCTGGGAAGCAGAAGGGAAGGAGCGGGAGGGGGCCGTGTGAGTGTCCTCGTCACCTGCCACCAGGAGGCCAGCTGCGGGGTCCACCGAGTCGGGCTCCCATGGACCGGGTTTTCTGCATTGCCAGCTGCTGCGGGGAGCCTCACCCACCAGGTCTTTTCACGTGGAAGTACTTTGTGTGACGGATCCCTAGAAAGGGAATTGGGATGTAATTTTAGAAAATGCTTTTCCAAACCGTGCCCCTAAATAGACCCGGCTGTATTCTGATCTTACTGTTGTTTCTTAGAGCATTTTGTGACTTACACAAGATTTATCGAAAGATAGCATTGTCCTGCCGCGTAATCAGGGTTATAGGGAGTGTCTGACAGGGCTGTGCCTCGCCAGGACTAGAGGCGGCCAGTGTGGTGAGCACTGACACGAGACGAGGGGTCCCAGGTTTGCCTACAGGGCTCCGGGCCGCTGGTGCGTTTCCAGGCCCAGCAGTGGAGAGGTGAGGAGTTGGTCCTTCCCAGGAAGTGCTCGTTATACCAGTAGTGTGTGCTTCATAGAAAGCAAGGGAAGGACAGTAACTTCAGGAGCAATTTAGAACATTCCTCATTGTTCCAGCAGGCGGCTGGTGGTTAAGGTGCTGGCCTCCCATGTGGACGACCAGTGGCTTGATTTCTCATCCCCTTCTCTTTCTGTCTCTGTGTCTCTCTCTCTGGTGAGTGCGTATACCCTACAGCAAATTAAAAGATAATGAAAATCAAATTAAAAGTAAATTGTAAGCGGGACCAGCAGTTACCGTAATGGCTATGTCGCTGGACTCCCATGTAGTCGACCGCGGTTCGCGTCCCGGACCCGGTGGCTTAAAACTCACGCCGGGCACATGTGCGTGCGTGCCCAAGATCCCAAGAGGAGAATGGAGGAGAAGGGATTGCAGCGTGGCCATCCCCCCCGGGGATGATTTCTCGCTTTCTGTCTCTCTGTTTCTCTCTGTCTGGCGAGTGCATGTGCCCTATAGCAAAAACCTCTCCCCCCCCCCAAAAAAAAAAGTAAATTGTAAAAGAATTCCTCATTAAATAGAGAGGAGAAAGATGATTGCACTTTTTTTTTTTTTTTTAGAGAGAGAGATTGTTTTTTGCTATAGGGCCTGTGCACTCGCCAGAGAGACAGAGACAGGCAGGAAGCGAAAAATCACTCCCTGAGGGGATGGCCACACTGCAGTCCCTTCTCCTCCATTCTTTCGGGATCTTGGGTACGCACACACGTGTGCTCAGCATGAGTTTTAAACTGCCGGGCCTGGGACTTGAACTGCAGTTGACTATGTCCAGCAACATAATTGTTACTCCATCTGCTGGTCCCTGATTGCATTTTTTCTCCCTCAGGTCTCTTCGAGGACCGAGACTCCCGCCAGCAGTGGCAGTAACAGCCTGGAGAACGCACTGCGCACGTCAGCACATTCCGCGGAGGAGGCACCGCCCAAGAGGCCTGCGGGGAAACACGGCAGAGGTGAGTGGGAGCCCGGGCTCCGGGGATGCCCAGCGGGAGGGCGAGGGCAGGAGGCACAGCGGCCTGCGGGGCCGGGACCTCGCAATGTGGGTTCAGTGCTTCCAGGCCATTCATCGTGCTGGTCCGAAGGGCTGCTATTTTTCTAGATTCTACAGATGATACACAAATATGGTGTTGGCTGTAAAAATCTCAAATATTGATGATTATTAAGGGGAAAAATGAAAGTTATTGCGCTCATCTCCCCATCCTGGCGATGGTGGAATGGCCTCTTCACCGACGCGAGCACCCTGCCACGCGTGCCTTTCAGAGTGCTCCACTCCGTGTGGCTAGTGTGACTGAGAGGCTGAGGTTTTTACTTTTCAATTGGCATGGGGCATGTGTGCTCACCAGAGAGGGGGAGAAAACACACATGGTCCCGTCTCCATTTCTCCGTCCTTTCGAGACTTTGAGCACACACACACGTGCCCAGCATGTTTGTCAAGCCATGGGGACTGGGATTTGAACTGCAGTTAGTCAGGCGGGCAGTTCCTTCTCCTCCATTGTCCTTCCAGGATCTTTTGAACCCGTGGGGCTGGCCCGGAATTATTTCAATTTCATTGAAATGTGGTGGTTCAGTGTGGACAGTGCAGCCCCGGAGTGAGCAGTGCCTGGCCAGGCTGCCGGGGCGGTCAGGTGTTCCCAAGAAGGCCCGAGTCTACTGTGACCATGCCGGTGTGACTGTGCGGCCTGCTGCGTCACTGCAAGGTCGAAGTGGGCTCACATCAGTCAGCTGTGTGCTTTAAGGGGCGAGCAAAGGGGATTTGCCGGCTGGAGGGCATAGACAGACGTTCCAAGTTACAGAACCCTGCAGAGTCCACAGCGTCACTGGGGACAGGCGAGGCCAGCGCTTCCTAGATGGAGGGACGGCGGCTGGCTGCATCCACACTCCCTTGCCTTTGCTCTCCTCATTTGTCACTTGTTTATCTGCTCTTCCAGAACCCAGGCTGGGCGGTCAGGAGCCGCACCTGCCCCTTCACCCTGTCTGCCCCTCGCGCCTCACGTAGCACGCTCGCCACCACACGGGCGCTCACACACCCCTCCGCGGTGAAGGAGCCCCGTCCCAACACGGGCTTGGCCCCAACCTGGACCACTGCCAGGAGCGTCGGTCCTGAGCAGCCTCAGCTAGAGGTTGGGGGACTCGTGCTGCTGCGAAACCAGGAAGGCCTCGCAGCATCCCGTGAGGGTCCTCGTCCCCGTTCGCCCCTTGGAATGACCCCGTGAGCTCCCAGCGGTCTTCATTCTCAGGCTCCCCTTGAGAGGCTGTCTTTCCGTCAAGTCCTGAGGTGCAGCGAGGGGTCAGAGGGACCTATGTGTAGGGATTGTCCACTCCAGATTCTGCCTGGGAGAAGCACCTGCGACGTGCAGCTTCCTGTCCCCGTGGCCCAGCCTGGGAGCCTGTGCCCTGCACGCCCCACCTCACAGGCTGGCCGCGCCGCTGTCCCTTTTCCTCCAGATGTAGTGTCCAGGCTCCTCCATTCATGTTTTTTGGGTAATTTCAAAACGTGGCTGATTTTGTCATTCTCTGGTCTGTGCTTGGGTGCCTGTGAATTCCAGCCGCTGCTGTGGCACAACCTCCACGGAGGACGGGTCTCCAGTGAGGCCGTTAGGTCCGCTCTCAGGTGACCTCGCACTTGAACATCCCAGTAAGCCACACAGTGCTTTTTTTTAAGTGTCTTTTATGAAAGAAACTGAGAGACAAGCGTTCTTAACGGAGTCTCACACTGACCACGTCCCTCCCCACCGCCAGCCATGGCGTGCATGCTGGCACAGGCCGGCAGCTGGGAGCCACACCCGGGTCCGGGCTCGGGCCCGGCGTCTCCTGAGCAGAGAGGCGGAAAGCCCTTCTCTTCCTGATGGTGGTGTCTCACTGTGTCGTCGCCTTCCTGCTTCCGCCTCACCGAGTCACTGGGGTTATGGACGCAGGCCACCGCGCTGCCTGTGGGCTGGGTCCGGCTTTGAGCTCGGGCGCCCTGTGTAGTCCCGACCCACAGAGACTACGTGTCGGCGTGCGCGTCCCCATCACTGGACTGCAGACACTGTTAACAGTACTTTCAGTGAGAGAACTTTGTGACTTTGTTCTTCGGATTTTGAATAATTATACATTTTTGGGACCAGCAGTTAGCGTAATGGCTATGTCACTGGTCCGTGCGTGCCCAAGATCCCTACAGGAGAATGGAGGAGAAGGGACTGTGGCATGGCCATCCCCGTGGGGGTGATTTCTCACTTTCTGTCTCTCTGTCTCTCTCTTTCTGGCAAGCGTATGCACCCTATAGCAGAACCTCTCCAAAAAATGTTTTAAGTTTTTTTTTTTTTTTTTTTTTTAAGGCAAGAGTGTGTACATTTGTCAGAGAGAAAGAGAGGGGAAAGGAGGAAGTAACCTCCAGTGGGGCGTGGTCACACTCTAGCCCGTTTCCTCCTTCCTGTTTCAGGACTTTGGCTGTGCACACGCATGCCCAAGTGTTTTTGAAGGTGCCGGGATTGGGATTTGAACAGTGGTCAGTCAGGTGGGATTCAGCTCCCTTCACTCCTGAGCGACAAGGCCAGCCCTATACCTTTTTTTATGTGAGACTGTGAAGAAAGTATCGTTTCTTTAAATGTAATTAAACTGCAGATTGCCTGCCAGTAGTTCTGAAACTTCCTGGTTCAGGACCCCTTTTCACTCTTAGAAGTTAGGGGCTCCTGAGGCCAGCAGGTGGCTAGTTGCCCACATGGTCAGTGGTGGCCCGAGTCCCGGACCTGGTGGTTTGATTCCTCATTCACTCTGCCCTCCACTCTGTCACTCTCTGGTTAAATAGATAAATAAAGTTAAATAATTCTTTTTTTTTTTTTTTTTTTTGAGAGGTTTTTGCTATAGGGCACGTGCGCTCGCCAGACAGACAGAGAGAGACAGAGAGACAGAAAGCGAGAAATCACCCCTCTGGGGGGATGGTCACGCCGCAATCCCTTCTCCTCCATTCTCCTCTCGGGATCTTGGCCACGCACGCACACGCGCCTGGCGTGAGTTTCAAGCCACTGGGTCCGGGACTCGAACCGCGGTCGACTACTTGGGAGTCCAGCGACATAGCCATTACGCCAACTGCTGGTTCCCTTGATTCTTTTTTTTTTTTAATAACTTCATTTCTTTTCTGAGGTCATATCAGTTCATTTATTGTGAATTTTTTTTAATCTTTTTTTGGGGGGGAGAGGTTTTCCCTTTAGGGCGCGTGTGCTTGTCAGAGAGACAGAGAGATAGAGAGACAGAAAGCAAGAAATCACATGGCCACGCTGCATTCCCTTCTCCTCCATTCTCCTCTTGGGATCTTGGGCATGCATGGACACGCGCCCGGTGTGAGTTTAAGCCACCACGTCTGGGGACTCGAACTGTGGTAGACTACATGGGAGTTCAGCGACGCAGCCATTACGCCATCTGCTGGTCCCCAACTGTGAACAATTTTAAACAGCATTGAATGTACTTGTAATAGTCACTTTCAAATCTTGGTGTGTGGGCCAGCCAGTGGCATGGTGGTTAAGGCGCCTGGGTCCCACATGACCAACTGTGTGGTTCAAGTCCCAGACATGGCTACTTGAGGAATCTGCTGGGTGTCCATGTGCATGTGTGTACCCAAAATCTGAAGAGGAGAATAGAGGAGGAGGGATTGTGGTGTGACCAGTCCCCCAGGGGTGCTTTCTTTCTGTCTCTTTGCAGAAAGTATATGTGCCCTATAGCAAATTGAAAAAAAAACAAAAACAAAAACAACAAAAAAAAAACTTAGTCTGCTAATTTCAACACCTGGGTTATCTAGGGCTTGTTGTCTATTGCTTGCTTTTTCTCTCAAGTTGTCTTCTACTGTTTTTTTTATGAAAGTCTAGTTTTAGATTTCATCATCTTGCACAAGAGATTGTAGAGATTCTGGGTTCTGTTATATTCTTCTGAAGAGCACTGTCTCTGTCCTTGTGACTGGGAATATTGGCTGGATACGGTCAAAACTCTCCCTCCCATGTTGGGCCACAGTGAAATCTCTGATTCTTCCATCTGCCCCTCGGCTGCATGTCTGCCGTGCACATGTGGTGGGAGGTCACCAAGGTGTGGGCAGGGTTCACGCACAGCAGTGGTCGCACCCGCACCTCTCTTCCTCATTTTTCAGCAGCCATCGTGGTCAGAACACTGTCCTTTTGTCCCTCAGACTGTGGGTTCCTGGTGGAGGCTCGGCACGACTGCATGCCAGGGACCTTCAGCCGAGGAGCTCCCCCGGCCTCAGTTTTCCTCCAGGTCCTGGCTGCCATTGTCCCTCTGTCCAGGGTCTGTAGACAGGTGCTCTCCCAGTTTCTGTTTGTCATTGTGGGAGGGCTGGGCACACAAGCACCTGTCGAGACTGGGGATACACTGAGCGGCCCCTGCAAGGCCTGCTCTTGCTGAGCCTCCTGGACTCCTCGACCAAAGGAACCGTCCACGCGTGACTGCTGCTCTCCAGCAAAAGGCCTTGCTCGTGGGCTGGGAAGGAGAGGCTTTCCCTGGCGGCGTCCGTGTCCTAGCTTGCTCACTGGCCGACCCTCCAAGGAACACACTGGCGTCGCCTCCCCTCCCCAGGCTGGTGGCTGGTGGTGGCACATGCCTGCCTCCTGGGGAGACTGGCCCTTGCAGCTCTCCTCGCCTCTGTAGGCCTCTGTCCTCCTCAGAGACACCCACACCTGTCAGGAGCTGGTCTCCGGGAAGGCTGCCGGGACCCCGGGTGGCCACTGTCTATACTTGGCCTTTGTGATCACCCACCCCAAATGCTCCCCTTCCTTGGCTCCTTTGGTGTTTTAAATTGTGAAGCATGGGACCAGCAGATGGCGTAATGGTTACGTTGCTGGACTCCCACGTAGTCAGCTGTGGTTTGAGTCCTGAACCCGGTGGCTTAAAACTCACTCCAGGTGTGTGTTCCCAAAATCCCAAGAGGAGAATGGAAGAGAAGGGATTGCAGTGTGTGTGGGATGATTTCGTGCTTTCTGTTTCTCTGTTTCTCTCTGTCTCTCCGGCGAGCGCATGTGCCCTACAGGAAAAATCTCTCTCAAAAAAAAGTTGTGAAGCACGACTGTTCCAGGGGCACGACTGTTCCAGGGGCACGACTGTTCCGGGGGCTGGTGTGCTGCGTCCTGTGGATCCCCGCGGTCCCTGTGGAGCCCCCTCCTGGTAGCGGCCTGTGGAGCTCTTTCCAACCTCTACTTGGTGCCTGCTCGCAGCAGCCTTGTCATGGCCACCCTGCCCTGTGGGCGCTTCCAGATCCGCAGGTCCAGCGGGCCCCTTCTCGTGGGCTCTGTATCCTCGCTGGCCTAAACCGCCTGCTGGCACTTCTCATCAAGGGGCCTGGACTGGGGCGTGTCACCACCGCCCTGCTGCGTGGCTGCGTGTCTCCGTGTCGGTGGTGATGCCACGCGAGCGTGAGAAGCTGATCCGGGGAGCAATGGCTGCCCCTCCCTGTGTGCTGGGGCCTCACGGTCTTGCCCCCTCAGGCCATGGCTGCTTTCTCTTCCTCACTCTGCCCTCGTCTTCCTGCCGCGCGGTCAGTCCTTCAGCCGCTGCGATTGTCCTCCCGTGGGGACCGGTCCAGGGAATGTCGGCTGCTGTGTGCCCCACGCCAGGCTGGCAGCGGTGACTTGTGCCTGGTGGTGAGAGCAGCCCCACAGGGTAGGAGCCACCATTCCTTTCATTCACTCAGGACAGGAAGCTCTGAGGGCTACATACTGTCCCCGAGGTCACAAGCTGGGGAGTGTCGAATTTCAGACCGAGACCATCAGAACCTGAGCATGCCCGCGTGGGCCTGCAGGAAGGGCTGGACCTCACGTGCCCACTGTGGTGTCGGCACCCACTGGAGTCTTCACCCCTCTGCCCCCTCACTCCCGGCTTGTCACTCATGTGCACACCCTGCTGACCCTAGTGACACCGCCCTGCCCTGCTCCTGGGCGCGGCGGCCGGCCCCTCTGCCCAGGGGGCTGTGCCCTTAAAGCCTACCCAGTACTCTCTTTGGGACCTGGGCCTCCAGCTGGTGCTGCGCAGAGCGGCTCCCGGTGCTGGGTGAGGCGCATGCCTTCACGGGGAGCCGCAGTGGTCGTGGGAGCGTGGGTTTTGGAAACACTGCACGGATTTCGGGAGACCCTCACAATGAAGTGCTCGTTCTCAGACTCGGCCCCCCCTGAGCTGGAAGGCCCCCGTGAGTGACACTGCCGGGAGCTTCTGAACTCAAGTGCCACGTTCCTGATCACCTCAAATGGAAAGTGTGTTCATGTATCAGCTTTGTGTTTTCTAGGTCACGTGTGACTTTGACTTCTATGTTTCTGGAGAACAGAGCAGTTACTGCAGCACAGTGGACAGTGAGAGCTCAGAGTGCGTAGCACACGATGTGCTGAGATGTGGGAAGGCCGGCTTGGGCAGTGTGCTAGTAGATGTCCAGATGTTGGCAGCAGCTGAGACAAGCAGGGCTTCTCAGAACCAGCCCACTAGCCCGGACAGCTGAGTGGAGGCGAGAAAGCCCGCTGATGGCTTAGGAATGTTATTTTTCAACTGAGACCTAAAAATACAGCTTTTCCATTTTTACATGCAAACCGGCTCTCAGTACAGAGTATTAGAGCGGAGGCCCTGAAGTGCGAGTCTGTGCAGTGGCTCAGGTGAAGTTGCCGGGCTGTGTGGTGTCGCGCTCAGGAGGGCCACCGTGCTGTAGACGATCTGTCCTTTGTAAGTCTCTCCTGTCATAAGTCATGTCCCCTTTACTGTAGTTTTTTGTTTGTTTTTAAACATAGTTTGATAATTGCTGAAGTGGTATTTTTTTTTATTGGACATCAAGAATTAAATACATAATGAAGAGACGTTGAGAGGGAGTGAAAGATGGGCCAGGCATGGCATGGCGTTTAAGGCAGCCGGGTCCCACATGGCCAACCGCAGTTCCCCTCCTGGACCTGGTCGCTTGAGAAACACACCGGGTGCGTGTGCCTGCATGCCCAGAGTCCCGAGAGGAGAGTGGAGAAGGGACTGTGGCTTGGCCATCCCCTTGGGGTGCTTTCTCACTTCCTGCCTCCCCTGGCTGTCTCTCCCCAGCAAGTGCACGTGCCCCATCGAAACTAAAGGGGCCACAGCAAGAGCGGCAGAGGCGCCCACTAGGTGGCCAGGCGCTCCGTCCCTCCAGGAGGCTGAGCAGAGTGACTGTTCTTGGCGCACTGTGGAGCTGCGACCGTGGAGAGGAGCGTGTGGAGAGCTAGAAAGGGCCGGTTCGAGAGCGGCTACCGGGGCTGCCGACCATCAGTGGGGGAGATGAGAGGCTCGGGAGGTCAGCGAGGGGACGCAGCACCTGGGGACATGGCACCTGGGGACGCGGCAGGTGCGCCGGGGCTGCGGAGGGCTGCAGGGGTGCGCTCAGGGAGCCCAGTCTGGGTACGCATCTCTCCGCCAGGACAGAGAGATGGAGGAGAAGGGATTGTGGTGTGACCATGCCCCTTCGGGGGTGCTTTCTCCCTTCCCTTCTCTCACTCTCGTGGACTCTCTCGGAAGTGCTCACATGCCCTTCGGCAAAATTGAAAGAAAAAGAAAAACGTAATGCAATCCAAGGAAGGAGACACGGAGCGAGGCGGGCACGCGAGCCCTGTCAGTGTGGCCACTGTTTTCCCCCCACAGGCCAGCACGCACGCGGACACAGACGGGGCCAGAGAGCCGGGGTGGACGCCGGCGCAGCGGGGAACCGCAGCCCCGGGAGCCCTCCATTCATGGAGGTCTGGCTCATGATGGGGCCTCCCTGGGCTGCCCATGTGTGCTCACAGCCCAGGGAGGCCAAAGCTGGAGCAGATCCCAGCGGCAAGTCTCAGGGGTGCTGTCTCTGTCTCTTGCTCATAGACAATATATAAACAAACTTAAAAGCAGAGAAAGTTGATTCAGTTCTAAAGCAGAGCAAGGGCCTTTGACTTTGAAGTAGAGGGTAGGAAGGCACCAGCCTCAGGACCAGGCGTGGTCAGGCTCCTGGATGGCGGCATGTGCGCCCACCGGGACGTCGCTTTTGTTAGGTTTTTGCCATGGGGGGGACTATCAATACATGCAGCAGCTTAGCTCCCATGTTCACATGCATGCGTTAAATACATTTGGGACACTTATTTCTGTTTTTAAGAAAGAAATGTTAATTGGATGAAAGACAGTGGACCCGAAAGAAGACATAGGGTATGGTCTTGTTTGTATAAAGTCAAAGCTTCTTTGGAATTATCGAAACGCTGTCACGTGTACGTGAAGGTGAGTGGTTACGTGGGCACGTACATTTACCTAAACTCGTTGAATTGTCCCTGTAAGAGCTGTGTGCTTCACTCTCTGCAGAATTTGCCACGGACAGAAAAGCGAGAGCTCTGGGCTAAAGACAGCTGTCAGCTTCACCAAGGCCCTCTGAGGTCCAGAGACCTTGCGGCTGCTGCTTTGTCCTCGTCCCGGAGCGTGTGTGGTGGGGGAGGTCCTCCTCCCGGCTGCGTAGAGCGGGCGCGTGTCCCCCCGGCCGCCTAGAGCGGGCACATGTCCCCCCGGCCGCATAGTGCGGGCGCGTGTCCCCCCCGGCCGCGTAGAGTGGGCGCGTATCCCCCCGGCCGTGTAGAGCGGGCGTGTGTGACCCCCGGCTGCGTGTGTTCCCCCGGCCGCGTAGAGCGGGTGTGTGTCCCCCCGGCCGCGTGGAGCGGGTGTGTGTCCCCCCGGCCGCGTGGAGCGGGTGTGTGTCCCCCCCGGCCGCGTGGAGCGGGTGTGTGTCCCCCCGGCCGCGTGGAGCGGGTGTGTGTCCCCCCGGCCGCGTGGAGCGGGTGTGTGTCCCCCCGGCCGCGTGGAGCGGGTGTGTGTCCCCCCCGGCCGCGTGGAGCGGGTGTGTGTCCCCCCGGCCGCGTGGAGCGGGTGTGTGTCCCCCCGGCCGCGTGGAGCGGGTGTGTGTCCCCCCGGCCGCGTGGAGCGGGTGTGTGTCCCCCCCGGCCGCGTGGAGCGGGTGTGTGTCCCCCCGGCTGCGTGGAACGGGTGTGTGTCTTTAGGCTTCCAGGCTCTGCCCCAGGAGCTCATGGGAATGTCATCTTCTCCCAGTGTGCTGGCAGAGTGTCCCTTGCTCCTGAGTCTTAGGTGACATTGGATACATTTTGAGCTGAAAGGTCCTCACATGATATTCTGTTACCAGACGTCTTCCCTGGGTAGAGTGCAAGCTTGCCAGCCTCTGCAACACCCAGGGGAAGCCAGGTCACAGTTCCAGCGTCTCCCTCTGGTTCCGGAGTCCGCACTCTCTGTTAAGGGCAGGATAGTTACTGTCTTTGCTTTTGTGGGTCACATAGGGTCTCTGTCACACATGGTTTTTATTTATTTTTAAAGCAACCCCCTTTGGAATGTAAAAACCTTCCTTAAATCTTAGACTATACTGAAACAGGCCAGTTTGGTTGGGAGCCTACTTTGCCAACCAGTGTTGCCTAAATAATTTGAAATTGGAAGCAAGATAATGTAGACTGTAGATTTCTGGAGTGAGCAGTACCTTAAAGCATTTAAAAGTACGTTGATTTCCAAACAGCATGAGTAATTAGAGTAACTTTCTTTTGAAATGAACATTTTCTTTTCCTATAACAACTATTTAGCAATAATTTGGTTAACTGTAAGATCTGGCATCAAGACCAGCAG
Organism: Tupaia tana; assembly: GCA_026018925.1. Classification (NCBI taxonomy): domain Eukaryota; kingdom Metazoa; phylum Chordata; class Mammalia; order Scandentia; family Tupaiidae; genus Tupaia; species Tupaia tana. The sequence goes on from JAKSZU010000018.1 coordinate 2,003,260, forward strand.
CACAACCCACTGTTCTAGAAGACCGTCTCTGAGGTGCTCCGACTTTGCCTGGCCTGCATTCTGGCCAGACGGCCAGCGCTGTTCCCCTCTTGCCAGATAAAGATTACACCATAGCAGTTGCTCAGCCAAAGTGTCTTGGCTTAAAGGACTATCTGGTAACAAAATATCAAAGAAAACTTCAAAGAATCATCTGATCCCGGGATTGCCCTTTTGAAGAAGTGACTGACCCCTTCAGAGTGAACGAGAAGGGAGCACAGCCGTGGTTGACTGGAAGGACAGAAGGTCCTCCCATGGCCCACACCAGAAATCAGGAGCACTGACAGAAGTTCCTTTGTTGTCACACCAGCCAATGGAGTATATCCGCCTCATTTGAAAATACTATTTTGGGGACCAGCAGATGACATAATGGCTATGTCGCTGGACTCCGACATGGTTCACCACGGTTCAAGTCCTGGATCCGGTGACTTAAAACTCACCCCAGGCGTGTGTGCGTGCATGCCCCAAATCTCAAGAGGACGATGGAGGAGAAAGGATTGTGGCGTGGCCATCCCCCTGGGAGGTTATTTCTCTCTCTCTCTCTCTCTCTCTCTGGCGAGCACACGTGCCCTATAGCAAAAATCTCTCTTCAGAAAAAAAATTTTTTTGATAAAAGTCACAAATTTACAAAATGCAACTACAGCAAAAACCTTCGCTTAAACATTTGCAAGTGGATCGTGGACCTGACACCCGTCATCACCAAACTGTCATCACGTTCTTTCTCCACGTAAATGACTCCCTCTTCCATCGTCCCGGAGCAGCCAGCACCGCGCAGAGAGGAGCCCACACCATCGGGTCCCTTGTCCCTGGGTTTATTCACACCTGACCATTATCCAATGACATCTTGTATGAGGGGTCTTCGGAAAGTTTGTGGGCCATATATATTGTGAAAGAACTGTGTGAGCTTTGTACCAAAGTTACACATTTTTCTTTTTAGGTTTATTCTGTAATGAGAGTGAGACAGAGAGGATGAACAGCCTCACCAGGGTCTGCTGTGACCCCCCACCAGCGCCCCAGCCAGTCAGGGTTGTGGGTGTGTCTGCCTGGTGGGGACGGGTCCACTGGGGAACCAAACCCGGGCCCCTTCGGACACAGTGTCCCTTGAGCAGCGTGCCACCGCCGCACCACCAGACCAGCCCTCCCCTTCCCGGCCACTCCCTGTCTCCACCAACTTTGTGCAGTCCCCTCCTGTGCTGTAGGGTGCAGCTAGTCGTCACAGCTGTGTGATCATGTCCTTGGAGACCAGTCCCTTGGCTGTCCTTGGCTTCATGACCTTGATGCTGGAAGATCGGATGGCACTGTTGTGTAGACTGCGTGCTCCAGGGCAGGTGCAGGCCGAGCGTCTTTGTCAGGGTGGGCCGCGCTGCTCCTGTGCTGTCCTGGCAGGTGGGCTGCATGGGTGTCCACGCTGTCTGCCGGACTCGGCTGTGTCTGCGAGCTGGCTAACTGGCCCGTCTCTTATCAGACTCTCCACTTAGTCGTCTCTCTATGTGCGTCTGCAGTGAGGGTTTCCTGTGTAAGCCGGGCTGGAACCCATCGTGGTCGTCACTGAGCTCACAGTCGGGGTGCCCAGGTTTGGCTGGTGGGCCCTGCAGCTGGCCTTCCCACAATCCCATCACGAGCACTTCATCGCTTGTTGGCACGTGAGGGTGCTCTCCATCCCCCTCGGGTCCTTAGTGGGACTGGACTCCGGAAGCCGAGGTTGATACAGGGTTGCTTGCTGTGGGTGGAGCGCGCTGCCCCGGCCTCTCGGGGACTGAGCCGGGCCGTGCATGTATGCCATTTCCACCCAGCCCCGGGTTCTGCGAGTCGGCCTTTCCAGCACCACGGAGCTCACTCTGGTTTTCTCCTGTCCTGTACCCGAGAGTCCCTCCTCCAGCAGTGAGAGGCCCTGCTTCTGTCACCATCACGCCTGGCTTTGGCCTGTGCCGCCCCTGCTCCACAGGGGTCTCTGCCTGTCCTGGGCCTGCCCACTTCTAGCCGAGCCTGCGGGGCACTAACCCTGCACTCTGGCCCCGTGCCGTGGCCGGCCTTGCGCTGCTATTCCTGATGGCTGTAGAAGGGAGTCGAACAAGAAGAAGGATGGTTAAGTTCTAACTCACCCTTCTTTTCTGGTGGTAGGTGAAAGGCTTACTTGACAGTTTCTGCATCTAGCAAAGCTTCCCACTTAACAAAAATAAAGTCAGACGTCTCGAGAGCAGCAGCGCATTCTTTTAATTTTCATAGAGCCACCCGTTACCCGCGGTTACTTAGACCCTGCTGACCAGTACCAGTCGGGTATGGCCCCGTACCCTTCTCTCGTGCGGTCGCATGAATGACATGCGTGTCTGTCAGAAGCCTGTTTAGGAGGATGATATGATTCAACTTTCAACCATCAAACCAACTTTGAACAATTCAAAAGAAGAATCTCTCTCTCTTTTTTTTAAAGAGAGATTTTTGAGGGACCAGCAGTTAGCGTAATGGCTATGTCGCTGGACTCCCACGTAGTCGACCACAGTTTGCGTCCCGGACCCGGTGGCTTAAACTCACGCCGGGCGCATGTGCGTGCGTGCCCAAGATCCCGAGAGGAGAATGGAGGAGAAGGGATTGCGGCGTGGCCATCCCCCCTGGGGGGTGATTTCTCGCTTTCTATCTCTCTGTCTCTCTGTCTCTCTCTGTCTGTCTGGCGAGCGCACATGCCCTGTAGCAAACAAACAAACAAACAAAAAAATAAAAAACTTCTCCAAAAAAAAAAGATTTTTGATGTAGAAGCAAGAGACAGGAGAGACAGGGAGTGAGAAATCACCCCCTAGGGGGATGGCCACACTGCAGTCCCTTCTCCTTCACCCTTCTCTCGGGACTTTGGGCACACACACACACATACGCCCAGCGTGAGTTTCAAGCCTCCGGGTCAGAGACTTGAACCACAGTTGACTAAGTGGGAGTCCAGCAATGTAACCATTATGCCACCTGCTGATCCCTATCAGAATAGTTTTTTACCCAGGTGTTTGACATTTCTCTTGCTTTTAGTTTGTGCTGCTCTGTAATTCCTTTCCTTTAGCAATTTTTTTCACATCAGTCTGTTGGCAAGAAATTTTCTTAGTTCTCCTTCAGCTGAGAATATTTTGTCTCAACCTTCACTTGATTTAGAATTGAGCCAGCCCCACAGGACAGCAGTTTAAGCACTGAAAATCAGATCTCACATAGCCATGGTTCGAATCACAGCCCAAATAGTGTGAAAAACATCGGGTGCATGTGCATGCCCCAAATCCTGGTGGGATAGAAAAACGCAGGAAAAAGGATTGCAGTGTAACTATGTCTATGGGGGAATGCCCTCTTTCTCTCTGTCTCTCCCTTACATGCCCCCAGCAAAGAAAAAAAAAGAATCGTGATTGACAACCTATTTTCTTTCTCTTTATTTAGTTTTTGCTATAGGGCGTGGGCGTTCACCAGAAAGACAGAGAGACCGAAAGCGAGAAATCACCCCCCAGGGGGATGGCCGGCAGCAATCCCTTCTCCATTTTCCTCTTGGGATCTTGAGCACGCTCGCACACACGCCTGGCATGAATTTAAGCCACTGGGTCTGGGACTCGAACTGTGGTCGACCACATGGCAGTCCAGTGACATAGCCATTACGCCAATTGCTGGTCCCAATTGGATTGTTTTTTAATTACAGAATTTCCTTTTTAGGTTTTGTAATACAACGCCCTATTGCATGCTAGAGAGGGAGAGGGAAACAGAAATCGCCCCCCCCCCAAAGGGCAATCCCTTCTCCTCCATTTTCCTCTCAGAATTTTGGGTATGCATGCACTTGTGCCCAGAGTGTTTTTCAAACCACCAGATCTGAGACTTAGACTGCACAGTCTGCCATGTGTTATCTGGCTAGCCATTCCACTGACTGGCCCTTGATACAGAGTTTTCTTTTTTTTAATGAAAAACTTTTTTTTTCCTTTTTAAAAATTTGCTATAGGGCCTTTGCACTCGCTGAAAAGAGAGAAAGGAAACAAAAGAGAGAAAGCATCCCCCCCGATCCCTCGGGGATTGATGGCTACACCGTAGTCCCTTCTGCCCCAGTCTCCTCTCAGGATTTTGGGTATGCACACACATACACCTGGCATGTTTTTCTAGCTGCTGGGTCCAGGGCTCAAACCACACAGTTAGCCATGTTGGATCCAGCTGCCTTCACCACCACACCACCTGGCTGGCCCTAGATACAGTTTGGTCATCATATCATTCTTGTGCATGCATAGAAAGGAACATCTCAAAGCCACCTCGTTAGATAAGGTATTCCTGTCATTTCTTCACAGTCTGGCTCCTGTGAATCCCGCCTCGCCAGTCGGCGATGCCTGTGCCCTGTGGAGTGGGTGGGTGCTTGTGCCGTCCATGCCAAGGGGGCAGCGTCTCCCTGAGCACTCTGTTCTCCTGGTTGCGAGGGTTTTTCTGGGCTGCAGGTACCCACTTTGCAGGAGTGTGGCTGGCTCTCTCCTCTGGTCTGAGGCAGCAGACTGTCACCACTGTGCCCTTCCTGCCCCCTGGTCCGAAGCAGATGGAAGAGGCCACTGACGGGAAGCCCTGCTGATTTCAGGGCATCCGAACGTGAACGGGAAACCCAGGAGCTGGACTCGGACCTGGGAGCTGGGGCCGTTCTGACACAGGAGGGCCTGGCTGGCAACCTCCCTGTTCCTGTTCTAGCCTCCCCCCTTCTCTTCTCACTTAGATGAGGGTATGGCTTTGAAGTTGGGTATCAGTCAGGTATGAAGGTGGTAGTTTAATGCAAGTACACATTTTGTCGAAGGCTATAAGGTCACACAACCTTCCTTTGTGCCTCTGAATGAGAGAAGTTTGAGCACATCGTATTTAAAATGAAGAGTAGCATCATCTTTTTCTTTTGCATTTTAAAACGAGAGGGCAGGCCTGGCCTCGTGTCCCTGTGTCCGGGTCTTGTCTGCCTTCAACACAGACAGCTAGCTGTGGTTTGTGCAGGCCACGAGTACTGGCCGCCTCAGTCCTCCTAGTGGAACCCAGCCTGGAAGGCTCTGCCTGAGCCAGACACATGTGCACCTTCCATGGCAGAGTCCTCCAGGTGTCTGCAGCCACCTGTGGCTCTGCTCTCTAACCAGGGCCTGCTGCTGGGACTGTCCAACCCTGCCAAGTTCGCTCGCTCCCTTCAGAGAGTGGTAGCGCGTTTGCAGTGTGCAGCCAGGGCTGGGTGGGCTAGGTGCAGAGTGCTGCGAGCAGGCGGCCTTCACCGGCCTGCCACGTCAGATTGCGCTGCAGGAATCCAAGGAGACCTGCCCAGTTCCACCCGCCACACCGTCTGCTCTCCCAGTTTGGATGATTTAGTTCAGTGTTTTTCATTTACATCTTAAAACTGTAATCATGGTACACATATAATTTCTATCACAAGCTTTTCTCACACTGCTTTTGTTTTATCATAGTGGCCTTTAATGGCTCCAGGGATGAGAGTGTGTGTCGACACTGTTTAAACCTAATCTCATATGCCTGCCCCCTACCCCTGCGTTCGTGTCCCTGGCCACTCCTTTCTGGTGACACAGGTGTCGAGGACAGGGCCTTTTCACACAACAGGCTGGGCCCAGCATCCTTGGTCTGGGGCAGCCCTGACCCAGCCCCCGGAGTGTGGCCTGGCTCCTCCGCTGTGAGTGCACAAGTGCTTGGGCCTGGAGTTTGAAATGCCTCTTTTATTTAAGAACAGCTGAATAACATTCATCCGCTTTCCATGTTTTCCTGTCCAGATATGAGTCACTTCCTGCTCCTAATCCAGATGGGCCTTTTTCTTTTTGCCTTTTCCCATAAACCCTAATGTTACTCTGTCCTGGGACATTTAAGTATATGTTGTTACCTTGTGGCTAGGGACAGTACTGACCACACTTGTCTGTGTCCATTGACGTGGTATATTCTAGTGTCTTAACAATATAGAAGGTCTGAATTGGAGTGAAGTCATTGTGGGCAAGCTTTTAAAAATACTGCTCCAGAAAAACATGTGAGCTGACAGCCTGGCTAAGGAGGTCTGACCCAAGTGGGAGCTGTGCCCAGCACGGCCCTCCAGCCCAGCCTGCACTGTGGCCCATGCTTTGTTTTGCCAGAAAGGAAATAAACATTCTTATTTTTGTTAGAGTAATTCCTTCCTGTGAGGTGCTATTTTAGTCTTAAAATGCTCTACACCGAAAATACTAATATTTCCCATACGCGTATTTCCCATATTTCAGTGCGTCTCAACCCTGGGGCAGCTGCCTTAACGCAGGGAGGCTTTCAGGGGTGCGAGGCAGGTGGGGGCCCGTCTCGCCACCAGGCTGTCCCCTCCAGCCTCTGTCTCCTTCATTTAGCACAGAGCAGGATCTCAGCAGTGTGCAAGGGCCCTTCACAGAGAGTGTGGGAAATGCCTGATACAAAAAACCACTCATGGATTTCAAAACCTTTGTCGTAAAATAAACTGGTACTTTAATTCCATTTCCCACAAACTTTTGAAATCTCAGCATATTTTGGTGAACGACGGTGCTTTGGGCAGGGGTCAGCAAGCCTGCTGTGCAGAGATCTCGAGTCAGTGCTTAGGGCTCTTGGAGCCCTTTCTGCCTCATGTGCTTACCCCACCACAGTGGGCAGATGCAGATGCTGTGTCTGGGGCCAGGTGAGCCGTTCACACACATAGGAAAGGCGGCCTGAGAGCTACGGCTGGCTTCTGAGCGGGAACCACGACGGCGCTGCCAGCTTCACAGGGCAGCCGGACACAAGGGGATGCTGCTTTCATTCCGTCTTCATTGATTTTAAGTTATGCTCTCACTGTGGGTAGTGGCCCTGGTATTTGACAGTGCAGGTTTAAAGCCCTCTCCAAAGTTTGCCACACAGAGCAGTCACATGTCTGGGGACGTGCTGGGACTCAGTTGGCAGAATATGTTTGTTTGGGTGGGGGGATTGGTGGGCTCGACCTCTCTGATGGAGTTAGCTGTGACCCTGAACTGGTCTTAGATTTGTTTATTTAAAGAATTAGATTGGGAGCAGCAGTTAGCATAATGGCTATGTTGCTGGACTCCCATATAGCCGACCGTGGTTCGAGTCCTGGACCTAGTGGCTTAAACTCACACCAGGTGCGTGTGCGTGTGTGCCCAAGATCCTGAGAGGAGAATGGAGAAGGGATTGCAGCATGGCCATCCCCCCAGGGGGTGATTTCTCGCTTTCTGTCTCTCTGTCTGTCTCTGTCTTTCTGGTGAGCACATGCGCCCTATAGCAAAAACCTCTCCAAAAAAAAAAAAAAAAGAATTATTTTATTTAATTTTATTTATTTATTTTAATTTGACCAGAGAAGGACAGTGAGAGAGAGAGAGAGAGAATGTGAGAAAGCAAGCCGCCAGGTCCAGAACTTGGACCACAGTCAGCAATGTGAGAGTCTAACATCCTTAACCACTACGCCTCCTGGTGGCCATTAGGTTTATTTTTTTAAGGGTAGGAAATGGGAGGAGAGAAAATGGAATGTAAATCCAGCTTTTTTGTCTGTTAATGGGCTAAAGATGCAAAGACAAGTGGTACCCTGTGGTTTTATGTAAATTTTTTCTAATCTTTTTGGGCAAATTTTTATTAATCACATGTGACTTCCTTTAGACCAATACTGCTCTGCAGATTCAGGCAGCTAGTGTAAGTTGCTTTTATTGCCATGCAGATGACAGCTCATGGAACGGTTTCTGCGTGTCTAAAGGTCACCTTGTTCACTCAGATTGGCTGCTCTCTATAGGGGAGGGGTTCTGTGGCCAAAAAAAATGGGTAATCATTGTTTTAAAAACCTATTTTCTGCAATACTTCTCAAAGCCTTTAATTTGCTGATGTAATTAACAGCTGCAAGAAGGGGTCTTTGCGAACTTGTTGAATATGCACCTTTTGGAGGGTGACCCTGAGCATCTTACAGAACTGGCTTCCTTGGAGGAGACTTTGGGAAATGTGGTGTGGCAGCTCAGGAGCAAGGGCGTCTGCAGGAAGTGTCACAGTGCAGATCTGAGAGATGGTGCTGAGTGTTTGACATGGGACCCAGTTGCAGAAATACCCATAGCACACTGCCCAGGGGCCTCTGGAAGAGTGAAGGTAGCCAGAAGGCATGTGAAAGCCTGTCTTCCTTCACTGGGGTCTTTCCTGGTGTCCCTAACAGGTGGGGTGTGTGACCATCTGTGCCTGTGACAGTGCAAGAGCTCGACTAGTTGTTAGGTATCGTCTCGAGAAGCAGTAGTCTCAAGTTAGAAGTAGGACATGCACACTTGCTGTCTCTGGGAGCGGAGGCCATGGCGTGCTGGATAATGTCTTGTCTTGGATATGGAAACAGAGCTTCAAGCCTGAGTGAGTCATTTTATGTTTGAGGAGAAGGCACACTGGCTTAAAGGAAGGAAAGTCTGTGGGCCAGGCAGCCTGAGAGATCTCGGGGACGCCTAGTCTCTCCGTCCCAGTCGCCTGGTGCTGCATTGTCTGCTCCTCAGAGACAGTTGCCTTCAGCCTTTGCCCAGTTCCGCCTAGAGCTGCCCTCTGATTTCTGCCATGCCTGCCCTGTGGGAATGCATTCTGTTGACAGAGACGCACAGGAGAGGCTGTCCTGGAGAAGCACTGTCCAGGCAATCCCAGTAGAGAGCGCTGCTTCTCGTAGAGCAGAGCAGACCCCTGCCCGCTCTGAGGCCTGGCGCCGGAGCCTGGCGCCGGGGCTGCTACAGGCCTGTCAGTGCTCATGTGTGCTCGTGGAGACGCGGGTGCTCAGCCCAGGCCGCCCCGGTCTCCCTTGCCCGCCTCGCAGGTGCTGCCCGCGCTCTCACTTGCGAGGCTGCCTGCATTGTGCTCCGCTCCAGTCTCCAGTTCTGGGTGGGACTGAGTCTCGCGTGGAGAATTGCTGAACTATCGAATGCTAAATAACCATGTGTATACTGCACGGTCTTATTTCATTTTTATAATTTTGTTTTTTGTTTTCTGTTTTTTGTTTTACTTTTACAGTGAGTGTTGAAAAGATAGACCTGAAGGGATTATCACACACAAAAAATGACAGGAATGTTGAATGTTCCTTTGAGGTAAGATGCTAAGTTTTTTTTTTTTCCCTTTCTCCTCTAAGAGATAGGAGGAACACATTTCCATGAATAGGTACTTTTATTTATCCAAGTGAAATAGCTGCCTTTTTGCAAAGCTCTGTGCAGTGCCACGTGAGAGCGCAGGGCTGGCCACATGTGGCCACCTTCACAGTGGGGGTGGGTGCTTCCTGCTTGATGGCTGCGGCCCTCACTCACTGCCCCACACCTGGGGCAGGGCCGTGGCTGTGGGCAGCCTGGAGTCGACGGTTCCGTCTGTTAGTGGCTGAACTTCCCTGTGCCCCGTCTGCATCCAGCAGAGGGAGGATATTAATAGGACACAGCTTGGGGGATGCTGGGAGCATGAGCGAGCCTGCCCGTGCAGCGCCGAGCACAGTCCGGAATGGTAAGTGCCTTTGATGAGCTTTCTGTGTCTTCTTCACATGTACTCGGCGACAGACGTGCCTTGGTCCTAGCCAGGAGCAGTGTGGCGGTGCGCTAGGTCCAGTAGGCGGTCACTAGAGCTTGGTGGAGTGAACTTGTGAGAGTGACAACGCACTGCATGTTAGGGCAGGGACCTGCTGGGTGCTCAGCCCACCTGAGCTCACCTCTCTCACTTTGGGTGCCCAGGGCTGAGCCGGAGTTGCCATGGCAGCTGTGCCCCCCGCACTGTCCAGCCGAGGCTCCTCCAGCTTCCTTGGGACAGCGCTAGCTCGTGGCCCTTGGCCTCGTGATCCAGGATGACAGCGAGGGCTCCCGTCCTCACGGGTGCATGTCAGGCAGCAAGGTGCTGGGTGAAGAAGGGGAAGACCACATTTTATCCTCTTTAAGGAGCATTTCTGATAGCCACCCTGGAGTGTTGTTGGCCCCAAGCCTTTGGCTGAGAAGAGGTAGGGAGAGGCGTCCTGCTACATGTCTCCAGCTGGCCAGCAGGGCCTGTCCCTGCCTGCGGTGCTGTTAGGTTCTCCTTCGACCACATGCCTCACTGAGCCCCCCGGGGGGCAGTCTGTGCCCACACTGCTGGGAGCATCTGTTGCAGTTGAGGCTGTGGCGGCGTGAGGATTGTCACTCTGTGCAGGCGATGGAATTTTTAAAGACCGAAGTGACACCAGAATACCTCAGCACTTTGACTGCCAGGGGATAGCACCTCAGTGCGGTGGAGATGCACCGGGCCCCAGGGTGCGATGTGCCCTCCCATAGTGTGAGGGAGACGCTTGCTTGTGACCACTGGATGGGATCTCAAGAGCTGCAGAAGCCCCAGGTCCCAGTGTCATCAGGGTTGGGCCATCCTAACAGGCCTTGGGGGTCCTGGTGACACCGCAGGGCCTCTGGCCTGGAGTCCAGCGGTGGCCTGTGGCCCTCACTCTGCGCTCGCTGTCATCTCTCACAGAGCACAGTCTCTGCAGGACCTGCATACTCTGGAAGGCTGGCCTCACTGGAGGGCATCTGTCCCCTTCTCTAGTTACCCCGGGTACAGGGGCCATGAAGAGCTGGGCGACTGAGTGCCTGGGGCCCTCCCATAGGCAGTGAGGGCCAAGACCGGGGAGGCCCCCAAGCCCAGCAGTTGTCCTCATGCGTCCCATGGCCCTGCACACATGGGGAGGAGAGGCAGAGGCTGGTCTCGGGCCGGCCCGCCATGCTGTGCCCGCGCTCCACTTTGGACGCTTTCCCCTGGTGGTGGAACTGGTGTCAGGGACTTCAGAGCTCCGACTTTCTGGGACGCTTGTTTCCTGCTGTGGGGCTGGGCAGTCATGCTCCGGCTGTCATCCCCGCTCCCCCGCAGTCCAGGTCACTTGCTTTGTCCCGACTCAGCGTGTCCTGGACTTCCTAGGCCAGGTTGTGCCTGATAGGTGGTCATCTTAGGCGAGGGGCGGCTGTCACATCAGCATTTGAAAGTTGGTTGTCGTCCTCACAAACGCTGCCCCTTTGCACAGCGCGCACCACCGTCGTGTGCGGGCACCGCTGGGGAGCTGTGCCCTCTGCCGTAAGGAGGTGGCTGCAGAGTGGTGGTGGTTGTGTCGGGCGTGGCCTCCTGGCAGCCTCCAGGTGTACAGCCGCTGCAGCTTCACAGCTGGCAGTCAGCACGGACTGGCCGCAGGTGCAGGTGGTGAGCGGGCGGCTTCCTGGGGTTCTTTTTTTTTTTTGGAGAGATTTTTTGCTATAGGGCGCGTGCGCTTGCCAGACAGACAGAGAGAGACATAGAGACAGAAAACGAGAAATCACCCCCCAGGGGGGATGGTCACACCGCAATCCCTTCTCCTTCATTCTCCTCTCGGGATCTTGGCCACGCACGCACACGCGCCTGGCGTGAATTTTAAGCTACCGGGTCCGGGACGTGAACTGCGGTCGACTACGTGGGAGTCCAGTGACATAGCCATTACGCTAACTGCTGGTTCCCCTGGGGTTCTTAAACATGCTATCTTTCTCTCGGCCTAAATGACCACGCCGGGGGTTTCCCTGGAGGTCTGTTGTTTGATCTCTCTCTTTCTCCCTCTCCCCCCACCCCCACCCCCATTTCTCTGTCTGTTTGTCTTTCTTTTTTAAAAAAATTCATGGTGGAATACATGCATGCATGCGAGAATGAGAGCGAGAGTGGGGCACTGTCCATGGGGTCTGGTCATGCCATTGCCCCCTACTTCCAGACTGTTAGCCCACCAGATCCCGGGCACCCACACTCACGCCTGGTATGTGTGCTGGTGAGCAGGCCAGGGATTTGAACCTGTGCCACGTGGGATCTAGTGTCTCTTGAGTAGCACATTGCCACTGCTCCAAGGAGCCAGCCCAAATTTTCCTGCTTTAGAATTCGAGTCAATTCTAAGAGATGTATGGAAAAAACTAGAGTAATCAAAACAATTTTGAAAAGAAAACCTTGGGGGCCAGGAGGTGGTGTGGAGGTTAAGGCAGCTGGAGTCCACCTGGCCAACTCTGCCAGGGCTGATTTCTCACCTACCCCCTCTCTAGTGAGTGCATGCACGCTATAGCAATCTTCTTCTAAAGAAAGGAAGAGAAGGGAAAGAAAGAAAAGAGTTTGGAAGACTCACACTACTTGAATCAGAACTTCATTTTCTCTTTTTTTAAGAAAAAAAATTTTTTAAGAGATTTTTTGCTATAGGTTGTGTGTGCCTGCCGAAGACGCAAAGAGACACAGAAAGCAAGAAATCCCCCCCCCCCGGGGGATGGGCACGCCACAGTCCCTTCTCCATTTTCCTCTCAGGATCTTGGGCATGCACACACACGAGCCTGGCGTGTTTTAAGACACTGAGTCTGGGACTCGAACCACGGTCAGCCACGTGAGACTCCAGCGACATAACCATTATGCCATCTGCTGGTCCCCAGGACTTCATTTTCAACCTCAGGTTGGTCACACTATGGTGTTGCTGCAGGAAGCACGGCAGAGTCGAGGACAGAAGGGAAACTGCAGAATCTGACTCCTGAGGGCACATGGACAAAGACCATTCGCGGTGGAGGGTGGTCTGGTCACAGCGGATTCTGGAAGACACCATGTGCAGAAACCAGAGCACTGACTCAGACCTCCCCTCATGCAAAAGCTAGCTCCGGGGTGGCATGGTGGTTACGGTGGCTGGGTCCTACATAGCTGATCGTATGGTTTGAGTCCCGGACCTAGCAGTTGAAAACACACAGTCACGTGTGTGCGCGCCAAAGTTCTAAGGGAACAGAAAAGAGACTGGCGTGGCTGTCCTCCCCGCCCCCCACCCCGGGTGCTTTTCTCACCCCTCTCCTTTTATTGCTGCTCGGCATATTCCCAGCAGCAAAATTTTAAAAAGAAAAGAAAATATTAACTCAAAATTGATCATAGACCTAAATGTAAAACCAAACACTTAGAAAGCACAGAAGAGAACTTGGTGATTTAAGCAAGGTAAAGTGTTCTTAGAGACAGTATCCGTAGAAGACAGACGACAGACTGGGCTTCATCGGATTCAGAGCTTGCTACCTGGGAGGCACCCTGCACCGAGTGGAAAGGGAAACAGAGGGCAGGAGGAAATGTCTGCGGGTCTCACGTTCGGTAGGGGATTTGTATTCCAAACTTCATGCTAGGAAAACAACCATCCAAAAACGGGGAAAGGTCTGGACAGACAGTACCGTGGAAGCTGTGTGGAAGCAGAGAGGCACGAGCGGGCAGACGCTGTGCACCGTCCACCTCAGGGAGGCGCCATCAAAGCTGCGGAGCAGACTCCGCCCCCGGAGCTGGCGTCTCACACTGCTGCTGGGGGTGTGAGATGGTGAACTCCTTTGGAAGACAGTTTGGCAGTTGTTTCTCCTGTGACCCTGCCTTCCTTCTGACCAGGACAGTCAGGGTCTTCCCGTACTGTGATGACCCCTCCACCACCGTCAGCCTGCATGGCTCTGGTGTCACACGGCAGCGCCCTGCCACCTGTGCCACCTGTGCCACCTGTGGGGCCCTTTCCCTTACCAGAGGGGGAGAGAGGAGAAGGGAGGCAGAGAGAGGTACCTTTTATGGACAGGGTCTCCTTGTGTCAGACCCCCCTGCCAGCCTCCCAGTCCTGCAGGACTGTAGGCCCTCATAACTGCACCCAGCCTTTTAGGTCGGCCTGGGACAGCCTGTGCTGCTGCTCCGTGCAGCGTCCGGCGTGCAAGCCCCGTCGGCAGCTTCTCTCTGGAGCACGCACCTGTGGCATGCCCCGTTAGTCCTATGCCTGGCATTCACCGAGGGCAGTTGCTGTGTGTGGTCATACAAATGTGTACATGCAGCTTTCTTTGTGACAGCCCCGACTGCACACAGCCCGGCTGTCCAGCCACGGAGTGGACCCACTCCTGCTCCATCCTTGCCACGGAATCTGCCTGCCAACCAAAGGCGGGCTGTGGTGCGACGGTCTCCGTGTGTAAGAGAAACCAGGCCTCTCCTTCCGGAAGGAGAGGGCACGCGTGGGAGCCGTCGCAGGTCTGTCTACGTACAGCTCTCGCGCCTGTGAGCTGACCTGCCGTGACAGGAAGCACATCGGTGATCTTTTGGGTTTCGGCCAGGAGGGACAGTGCAGGCACACTTCGGCACCCCGGCCGGGCGCCGCGCTGCTGGCCATTCCCTAATAGAACTGTTCCAGAAATCACTCAAAGGCTTTATCCATAGAAGCTTACTAACAAAAACTAAAATGAAGTGTCCTGGAAATAAGTTGTCTTTTGCCAACGGAAGTAAGTAGCCATTAACCCGTGACCCGACAGTAAAGCGCTTGAGGAATGCTCTCCAGGGTGCGAGGGCGCAGCCTGCCAGCAGCAGCTGGAGGAGTCAGAGGAGGAGTAGCTGCCTCTCCCTGCCCTGCCGCTTCTCTCTGCCCGTCTCTCTCTAGTTCTAGTTGTCACGCATCATCGTTGCCGAGAAACGGCACTGTTTTACCGGGATGTCAGTGACCAGGTGAGGCTGATTTCAGGACGCACGCGTCTGCTCATTCCAGGGAAGCTGGGCTCCTGTTCCCATGCGTGCGTCCCGTTTCCGCCGAGACGGTGTTGCAGGCTGCTGGCTACTGAGGAGGTGGAATCGGTAGGCAGGAAGCAGAGGGCAGTCTGTGAGACGCGAAGTTAGCGGGTAACTGTGTGCATGCACAGCACCTGCACCCCACCAGCTTCCCAAATCACTGCTAAGAAACGTAAATAACCAAAATTTTATAAGAATGAAATTAGTCAACTTAAAAAAACTATTTTTATTTTATGTTTTATTTTGCCAGAGGATGCATGCACTTGCCAGAGAGAGCGGCAGAGAGAGAGATCTCTTCAGAGAGAGTCAGAGAGACAGAGAGATTTACAGAGAGAGACAGCCCTCCTCAGAGGCGTTGTGGGGCTGTAGCTCCTCCTCTTTCATTGCTCCCGGTGATGAGAATTTGGGGCACATGTGCTAAGTGCCTAGCATTGTTCTTCAGGCTGCTGGGGCTGAGTTTCATTTTCTTTCTTTTTTTTTTTTTTTTTTAAGTTTTTGCTATAGGGCATGTGTGCTCGCCAGACAGAGAGACAGAGACAGAAGGCGAGAAATCACCCCCCAGGGGGGATGGCCACGCTGCAATCCCTTCTCCTCCATTCTCCTCTCTGGATCTTGGGCATGCACGCACGCACACGTGCCTGGCGTGAGTTTAAGCCACCAGGTCTGGGACACGAACCGCGGTCGACTACGTGGGAGTCCAGTGACAAAGCCATTACGCTAACTGCTGGTCCCGGGGCTCAGTTTCAAACCCAGCCACGTGGGATCTGGCTCCCTCAACCACTAGACCTTAGAGCTGACCCAGTTATTTATTTATTTTAAAGGTTTTATTTTAATTTAACTTTTTTTTTTGGAGAGGTTTTTGCTATAGGGCGTGTGCACTTGCCAGAAAGAGAGAGACAGAGAGACAGAAAGTGAGAAATCACCCCCTGGGGGGATGGCCACACCACAATTCCTTCTCATCTATTCTCCTCTCAGGATCTTGGGCACGCATGCACACACGTCCGGCATGAGTTTAAGCCACCGGGTCCGGGACTTGAACTGTGGTTGACTACATGGGAGTCCAGCAACATAGCTATTATGCCATCTGCTAGTCGTGATTTAACTTTATTTATTTTTATTTGACCAGAGAGGGACAGAGTAGGGGGGCGGGGCAAGTGGGAAAGCAAGCCACCAGGTCCAGGGCTCGAACTGTGGTTGGCCATGTGGGAGTCCAACACCCTTAACTACCACACCACTTGCTGGCCCTGGTAATTTTTTTTAATTCAAAGATCTTTTGGTATTGAGAAGATAGTACAAGAAAGGAGCCAGCCAGTGGCATGGCGGTCAGGGCAGCTGCATCCCACGTGGCCTACCCCGTGGTCAAGTTCTGGACCAGAGGCTTAAAAATCACCAGGTCCCCGTGTGCATGCCTGCAAAATCCTGAGAGGGGGACGGAGGAGAAGGGGTTGTGGTGTATGGCCTTCCTTCTAGGGGCGATTTCTTACTTTGCCTCTTTCTCTCTTTTCCAAGTTCATTGTTAAGAAACTGAAATAACTAAAATTTTATAAAAATGAGTTTAGTTCATTTTAAGAGTGTGTGAGCACATACATCCTTATAGCAAAAAAAAAAAAAAAGAAAAGAAAAAAAGTTTTCTTTACTTATTACCCATGATCAGGGAACGGGAAGGGAAACCGGAAGCGCCCCCAGCCCCGGGAGTACCGCCGTGACGTCCTGCAGGTCCGCGGGGAGGGTGCAGAGCACCTCGTAGCAGACACCCCTCGTTACCCAGACGTTTCATTGATCTCTTTTCTTTTTAAAGTTTAGTTTTCATCTGAAAGCAGTATTACTGTTCTGAGTGTTTTATTGTATATTAGCAAACAACAAGTTTTGGCAACCATTTTGCGTTTTTGTTTTTATCAGATATAAATGTACCCACACAGCTTAAAGAGTTCCACACTTCACAGGACACGACGTGTAGGAGGGAGTGTCGCTTTTGACGTTTGCCCTCACGGCTATGGGAGAGACCATGACCGTGGGAAGGTTCCCCGTCAGAATCACATGGTAGAGTCGGTCCTAGTGCGTTTCCTCTCTTGCCCAACATCTGTCTTTCCCGGAGCGTGCGTGTGCGTGTGCGCCCGCCTTACCGACAAGCGCTTAGACCGCTCCACTCCTCAGGTCCTCTGCTGTCCACACCCTCTGGTTACACTCAGCTGTGCATGGCGGCCTGTGGACTTGTCTCGGGACCCCGGGCTGGCCGAGCCTACGTGCCCACCTCCCAGCTTGGGTACCTGCCCTTGGGTTACAAGTGTTTCTGTTACCCTTGTTTTTAGCGGTTGCTCTAGTAGCTTCAGGAGGGTCCTTGGGAGGCATGGTTCTTGAGCTTCCTGTCTGTACGCTGTCCGCCAGGACACTTGGCAGGTAGCAGGTCTTGGCAAGACGTGGTTCGAAATCGAGAGCGTGGCCCACTTGGTGCCCGCTCATGTGGGGGTGCAGGGGGCGTGCCTCTGCCGTGGCGAGTGCTGAGCATCTGTTGGGTCGTGCTAGGGCTTCCTCTGAAGCCCGGCACCTGCGTTTTTGGGGGTGCGTGCTGCGTGGGCTCCGTCTCGTCCCATGGCGTGGAGACCACGAGCTCTTTGATCTGCAAACTCGGGTCCGCGCCTCTGGGGACCGGCTCTATTTTCCCTGCTTTGTTTTCTCATTCTAAAACCCTCGCTGTCCGCATGTCGGATCTTCAGACGGTTCTTTCCGTGCTCTCTCCTCCACTTCCTTTCTCTGTGGGCCCCTTGCTCTGCTGTGGAAGGCCTTGCCTTCCGCTCTGTGTTGTGAGCAGCTCCTGGCGCTTTCCTCGGAGACTGCTCCTTTCACGGCGCCTGCTCTCGGCGCGCCACCTCTGGCTCACAGAAGACACTCCTGGGACAGGTTCTGTGCTGCCTCCCGGCTTCTGGTTCTGTTCAGGCCTCAACCCATCACTGTGGGCTTCGGCTCCCCTGGGGGCCCAGCAACTTCTGGGTCCTGGGCTGTCTGCTGTCCCCAGGTACATGTTGGCGGCTTCCCCTGCAGACCAAGGCAGGGCTGCTGAGAACCGAGTCAGACGGGGACGCAGAGCGTGAGATGAGTCTCTGCAGCACATCTCAGGCTGCCGTGGGTGCACACCCCGGGTGAGTGGGCAAGGGCGGCCGAGGGGGAGACCCCAGAGCATGGCCTGGTCCCAGCGCCCGCTTTCCACCAGCCCTTGGTGGAAATGGCAAGTCTGCACGGGAAGAATGGTGCGGGAGCGCCCAGCCTAGACTTGTGGGCAGGGAGCTGATGGGGCGGTCTGTTCCATACATGGGGGCCGTCGCACACACTGGCCCTCTGGGCACGGGGCCCCGTGCCTGGCGGAGTGGGATGCGGCTGTGGGAAGGAGAGCGCAGAAGCCCACCTGAGGCAGGTGCATGTGCAGGTGCGTGAGGGGGGAGTTTCCCGTGCAGTGCACTTGGAGAAACGCTGGGCATCACGGTGCGCCAGGCAGGCGTCTGCCTGAGCTGGGAGCTTGCCTGCAATCAGATTTCTGCTGCTTCCAGCAGCCGCTTGGAGCCACTCCCCTGATGTCTCCCAGTGCTGCTGTGGGATCCGGGCATATCAGACCCCAAGGAGCAGCTGGGTGTGGACCGGCCACGGTGGTTCAGGGAGAGTTAGCGCTCTCCTTGCTGGTGCGTCAGTGTCAGTAGGGCCCAGGGCTGTCCGAGAGCCCCGAGGACGCACACGCTCGCACCCTGCAGTGGTTGGCAGCCATGGGCGGGGCGGCGGAGGGGAGTGTGGCATGTCTTCTAAATTGGCGTCATGTTTTCTTACTGGGCAGTGAAATACTGGGCTGCCAGGAAAGCCATGGCGCACGTTACGTTTTTCTAGGCAAAAATGCGTCGTGACTTTCCTGTCACCTGATACGCTTACTCCTTTTATTGCCTGGCTTGAAACCGACGGCTCTGTGTGAATTTCAGGGTGAAGTTGGTATTTGTGGCTGCCCCTCCGGCCAGCCCAGCTGGCTCTGCCCCTCCGCAGGAGCCTCCCTCTTCCAGGCAGACCCCCCGACTCCAGACTTCCGGAGCACCTTCTGCCCGAGGGCCAGGACCACAGGGGAAGGCTCTGCCCCCTTCCCAGGACTTGGCGTCCACGTGGGGAGATGGGCCTCTACAGAGTCACACAGCACCATAACAGGGCCGCGTGCGGGAGGGAGGCCGGGGCCTGCCGGGTGCAGGGTCCTCCAGGAAGCCCTGCACTGCCGCTCTTCCTCTCCTGCCCTCTCACTTCTCTTGGCGCAGATGTGCTCACGGCCTGGCGGGGGTTCGGGCCCTCTCGTTCTCCCATAGCACCCTCCCCCCATGGACACTGACCCTCCTGTGGAGGGACCGACTGCTGGGGACTTCCTGATCTGCGACTCGTCTGTGAGCAGCAGGCCATGCCCGGCTCAAACGCTCAGCCATGAGCGTTGGCGGCCCCTGAGCTCGGGGTCAAGCTTTAGGCCCGGTGCTTGAGTACTTCAGTGACATTGACAGGCGAGCTCTAATGGCCCATCTTCCTGTTACAGATCGGGGTGCAAACACCTGCTCACCACTCACCTTGCCCCGGGGCTGGCACACTGGGCAGACGTGTGTGCTGGGAGCAGTATGTCTGTCTGTTTCTAAGGTTGGTTGGTTTGTTTGTTTTTAAGGTCCTGTGGTCTGATTCTTCAGTAACATCAGTAACCAAATCTTCCTCTGAAGTGACTGACTTTATTTCAAAGGTAAGGTGACCAAGGGCTCTTCTAAAAGTTAAAGGTCGATTCCCCAGTGGTTGAACGCAGCGCCGAGTAAACAGCAGGTGGTTCCTGTGGCCGCCGAGTGTGCAGCCCGTGAAGCTCAAGGCCACTGCTCGCAGGGTGCGGCCACACCAAGCACACCGTCCACGTTAGCCACGTCACCGTCCACGGCTGCGGCCTGTTGTGCTCGCCAGAGGAGGAGGCAGAGAGATGCCGCACACAGGCCCCGGGGCCCCACGGCCCTGGGCAGGGGCAAGGGGCGGCCTTGGCACTCAGCGGGCCCAGCTCCGCGCCGAGCTGTGTGGAGCGGATGAGCGGATTTTCCCTTTCGTTTTTAAATTGGCTCAGGAGTTTAAGAATATCTTTTAAACAAAAAGTCCTGCTACTGACTGAATGCCTCTTGTCTGTGTAGTATGTAACACACCCTACCTGTACGTGTGTGTGGGTCTTCAAAGGCTTCATGGAGAATCGGCATTTGGGAGAAAAGGCTTGGTGTTCCTTTTTTTTGGTGCTAAAGTTCTCCTTGGACTTGGTTTCCCATGGACTCCCGCAGTCCCACTGTCTCCCTCAGGGCTTGTGGTACGGCCATCTTTGTTAGTGGGTCAGGGCCAGCCCTGCGGCCCGGTGATGGAGGGAGCCCACTCTCAGGTGGCTGCCCCCGCAGTTCACGTCCTGGCCCTGGTGGCTTCGAAAACACGTGAGGCACGTGTATGTGCGTGCTGCAGGTTCCTAAAGGAGGGAGAAGTTGAGGGACAGGGACTGTGGTGTGACTGTTCCCCGCCCCCCGTCTCTCTGTGGTGCCCTGGTGACCACGTACACACTGTGGCAGTGAGGAGAGCTCAGCGGGGCCGTAGCCTGGGGTGTCTCTGGGCCTCGCGCGCATTTACCGTAGGCCCCGAGGTGTGCCTTCGTGCGGGGGCACTTGGCAGCTGTGGGGCACGTCCTCACAGCAGGGCTGGGGGCCGTTGGATTCTGCTGCTTTCTAGCCTGTCGGGCATGACACACACCGTGTGCTGTACCTTGCAGGGGGACCTTCTCCCTGGGAGTCACTGTCCCTCCGTAATGCCGGAGCACCCATTGCCTCTCTGCTTCTCATTTGTAAAAAGGCCCTTTCTCTGGCCTCCCAAGGCTGGCTCGGACACTGGCCCTCGCCGGGCTCGGTGCACGTGTTTGCACCAGCCCGTACCCCGTGTGGGGCTTCCTGATCTTCGCGGGCGCCAGGCTCGTTGCTGTTCATCTGGAAACATTCTCTTCCATCCTCTTCTCATTGTTTCTGCCTGTTTTCTGTCTCGGGGACTCCAGCTCTGGGTGCCTGAGCCCTCTGGGCCCCAGGGCTGGGACACTGGCTCCGCTCTCTGGCCGATTGTTCCTTGTGCCCTCCGCCTTTGGTTCTCAGCCCCCCGCTCTGTCAGCGCTGCTGCTGCTGGCCCAGTGGGGTCTGCTCATTTCTGCATCCTCACCGGCTGCTTTTTTTGCTTTTTGGGTTGTTCTGTTTTGTTTTGTTTTCCTTTTTTCCCTAGCTTTCCTGTTTGATGTGTCTTATAATAAAGTTTCCATGACTCTGTGGAAATCCCCCATCCCTCCCTGCATGTTGTCCATCTTTTTCACTAGATCCTTTAACGTGAGTCATGGTCATTTCAGAGTCCCTGTCTGATACTTCAAACATCTGTGCTATTTTCAGTCTGGTTCTAATTATTCCTTTCTCTCTCTCTCTTTCTCTTTGTTTGTTTTAAAATAAACTCATACTTTAATTCTATTTTTCCTTGAACTTTGTTTAAATGTTTTCCCCTTCATTTGTGATAGGATGCCTATGTGCTCGCGAGAGAGCGGGAGAGGGAAGGGGCAGCTCCACAGGGTCTGGCCATACCCAGCCTCCCCCGGCCCTCAGCCCAGCAGACCCCGGGCTGACAGCCACACCTGGTCTCCCCCGGCCCTCAGCCCAGCAGACCCCGGGCTGTCTGGCCACACCCGGCCTCCCCGGCCCCTCACTCCAGCAGAACCCGGGCTTGCATGC
This sequence comes from Tupaia tana, assembly GCA_026018925.1. Lineage (NCBI taxonomy): Eukaryota > Metazoa > Chordata > Mammalia > Scandentia > Tupaiidae > Tupaia > Tupaia tana. The sequence goes on from JAKSZU010000018.1 coordinate 2,024,538, forward strand.
ACGTGCCTGGCATTTCTCAAGTGAACCTGGCTGGGGATTTGAACTGAGGCTGTCGTGTGGGCTCTGGCTTCTCTTGAACAGCACCTTCCTGTTGCACCACAGAGCCGGCCCAGCGCTTCACCTCTCAACAGTAGTTTGTTACTTTCTCCTCCCGCTTTTTACCGTGCCGTGTGTCTTGCAAACTCGGGCTGAATGCTAGGTACCCTGTTGGGGAGACCCTGCAGACAGGAAGGCACGTTCATGCCTGGGACGGGCCTGCCGAGCCTTCGATGGGGTCCCGGGTCCGTTCGAGCAGGAGCTGGGTGGGCTTCGTCTTCGGTTGTCACCATGCGTACCCTGGCGTGTCAGTGCCCGCAGTCCTTCACGGCCTGTGGCCTGTCCCCCGACTCCTCCCAGGGCAGATCCTTCCTACTTGCTCCCCGTGCGGCCTGCACTGGGGGCCAAGGAGGCGTGCTCCTTTTGCTCAGGCCAGCTTGGGCTTTCTCAGCCTCCCTGCCCTCCCCGCAGTAGCTGACCTCTGCTTCATGCTGGTGCAGGGTCCCGGCCCAAGTGGTCTCTCCCTTCTCCAGGCCAGAAGGTTTTTGCCCCTCTCCTGGGAGCAGTGGGTCTTTGCTGCAGCCTGGTGTCAGACAGTGAAGTGTTACCTCCCCTCCCTGCCCCCGTGAACATGCTGGCCACGCTCGGCCTCGCGTCTGCCCATCTCCCCAGCAGCCACTGCCTCTGCCTTGTGCCTGCCACAGGTGTGACAGGTCATGTGTCCTCTCCCTAGAGGGTCAGTTCCTGCATAGGTCCTGTTTATGCAGTGGCCTTGTGGCTCAGCTCGCTGGTGGCTCAAGCAGTGTTGCCGGCCATTGCAGTGGGGGGGCGCTGTGGGGTGGCCCTCATCCTCCCGATTGGCCGTGGAACCCAGCAGCCAGCAGATGGCGGCAACACCCGTCACGGCCGCTGCCTGCCCCGGGCTCTCTCGCACAGAGGAACCTGCTGTCCTGTCCGACGGCCTTGATGTCGTCCCTGTCACCGCTGCTCTCTTTCAGTTGTCTCAGCTCTACCCCGAGGAGAATTTGGAGAAGCTCATTCCTTGCTTAGCTGGTCCAGATTCGTTCTATGTAGAGAGGAACCACATGGATCTAGAAGCCGGCCTGCGGTAAGCTCTCCCCAGGGTGCAGTAGCCCGCCAACCTCCAGGGGAGCCCTGCGGGGCCACTTGGCATGCAGGTTCGGTTCTCCACTGTGCCTTGGGGCTCACATTAGTTTTGGAGACTTGGAAGGAGCTTACTGATCTAGGGGTGATCTTGAGGGTGTGTAAAGGAATTTTAGAGGGTATCCCGCCACTTAAGGTGCCCTCGACAGTCTCATGGGGTACCATTGGCATTACTCCTTCTGCTTTATAGATGACCGCTGGGACTGTCGCAGGTACAGCTAGGGCCTGGCTGGCTCCTCTGGACCGTGGCGTGTCCTGGCGGCGTCGACAGTGCCCGGCCACTGGTCGGCAGCAAGTGCGGGACCCTGGGCTGCCATCTCGGCGCTGGGCCCAGTCCTGCAGTCCTCCAGTTCTCCTTCACATGGCACCACTGTGGACGCCCCTTGGGAGGTTCCCTGCTCACTGATAATACTGGGTTGTTGGGAAAGGCACGATGCTGTTTTGCATAGAAAAACAAAAAGTGCTTCATGTCTTTTCTGACGACCTAATACAACATGAAGGATAGGGGGTGGACTTGGCAAAATGATGCAAATCAGCACAAGAATTGAATAAATGAAAGCAGGAAAAATGTTCGGTTATGGTGCTTCTACTTTTTTCTTTAATATACATCTCTCTTCGTTGAAACCCAAGTTTTCTCTCCTAATTAGCTTTGTTTTTGGAGAGGTTTTCTGCTATAGGGCGCGTGTGCTCGCCAGACAGACAGAGAGACCAGAGAGACAGAAAGTGAGAAATCACCCCCCAGGGGTGATGGCCACACCGCAATCCCTTCTCCTCCATTCTCCTCTTGGGATCTTGGGCATGCACGCACACGCGCCCATGGCGTGAGTTTAAGCCACCGAGTCTGGGGCACAAACCGCGGTCGACTGCATGGGAGTCCAGCAACACAACATAGCCATTACGCGAACTGCTGGTCCCCCTAATTAGCTTTTAGTAGTGACATCTTAACACTAATGAAACCACTGTTTGTTTTTTAGGTATTTGGCTTCACTACCTTCTCATATATTGAAAAATGATCACATAAAGAAATTTTTCAGCACGTCATCTCCCACCCAACAGCTTCAAAGTCCAAGTGAGTCCGTAAAACGCAGTTAAATAAAGTGTGATACATTCTGAGTGTCTGGGCTAGATGGTGCGGCCGCAGAACATGCTGCTCTGCCAGGCTCCCCACATGCAGAGGTCCCTGGGTGTGCACGAGCCCATGTGCAGGGCTGGTCGGGGGGCAGGGCTGGACGGTGGTGTCAGGACCCTGTTCAGGCGCGCTCTGTCTCTGTCTTTCTCTCCCAGAGTAAGGGAGAGAGCGGTAAAACACATCTCACTGTTTGTACATTTTACGATATCTTTGTTAATTTATAGGTCCTGGCAGCCCTTCCCTTTCTAAAGTAGGTGCCGTGGTGGGCGTGTCTGGAAGGTGAGAAACCCGTGTAACCAGCACATTTGCATAAGCATTTTACAAAGTGTGCGTCTCATTCGCGTGTGGATGCTCACCTCTAGAGTAATGTCTTTCTCAGTATTAGATAATGTGGGGGGAGGAGCCAGGTGGGCAGAATCCGAATTCGGACTGCCCAGAGCATTCTCTAACCCACTGGCTTAGAGCTTCTAGAAACTCTTATTACAAATGCAGACCTCTAGGCCCTGTCTCAGACCCAGGAAACCAGACGTTCTGGGGTGCTTTATTTCTACAAGCTCCTTAGGGCTGCTGCGGCCGGGCTCTGCTCTTGAGGTGTTAGGGCCCTCAGGTCATCACGGTGCGCTGGTGGTAGACAGCTGCCTATCTGATTGACAGCTGCCATTAAGACAGGTCGCCGTCGCAGACGGTGATGTCAGCTCGCACACACACCTGACACTCCCCGCCGTGGTGTGGAGAGCTAAGGTAATGAGTCTTGGAAAGTGCCGCGTTCCACCTGCCCGCGGGCCTCGTATGTCATAAACACTCGGTGAATACGTCTAAGTTTGTGCGTGTAAGTTTGTGCATGGCGGTGGAAGGGCCTCGGGCAGGAAGCGGAATGTTGTTTTCCCCTTCCAGCCTCGAGGCTTTATGTTTGTACGATATTAAAGACTTAGTAGTCAGGTTCACTTTGTGCCGTTTCGGTATTGTCCTGGGATTTAGAAGTAACAGGAAGAGACCAGGAAGCTCAACTGAAAGTCTGGTGGTGGGCATGTACGTTACACGTGTACATGCATGTACATCAGATAGGCGCGGCCTGTCATGCTCTGCACACATGCATCAGATGCACACACATACGCAGTTACACAACGCAGACCTCCTCATTTAGGGCAGGTGGCTGGGCTGCGTGGGCTGCGGGCTCCATTGTCTCCAGAGCTCAGAGGGACGGTGATGCCGGATGCGGTTGGGGAGCGGTCATGGATGGAGCCTGGTCACCGTCTCCTGAACCACAGCCCTTCTGTCCCCACCCCCCGCTGTCCCGCAGGCCTGTGTGTGGAGTAGCCGGCATCCCGTCCTCTCAGAGTGGGGCCCAGCACCACGTGCAGCACGCGGCCAACACAGCGGCCGCCCTGCCCCACTGCTCCCACGCAGGGGCCACGGGCTCGGCCCTGGCCTACCGCGGCCAGATAGAGACCTCGCCTGCCATCCTGATGCCCTCCGGCCTGCAGACGCCGCAGACCCAGGAGCAGAACGGGATTTTAGACTGGCTTCGGAAGCTGCGTTTGCACAAGTACTACCCGGTCTTCAAACAGCTCACCATGGAGAAGGTATGCTGGCTCCCGAGCCAGCGGCCCAGAACATGTGGGGTGTTTTCCTCGAGTAGCCAGTCCCTGACCTCCCGGAGGAACTGGGTCGGACTTCTACATATACATGGTGTGGACGAGCCCAGCATGGGAACTGCAGCCCGGTGTCAGTGAGGACGGTGGGTGTGGTCTTGACTGCCACCTGCCACTGAAGCAGGTGCCACCGTGAGCTAATGCCATTGTTTGGGTTGTTTCCTCCTTTAACGTTTTTGTCATGGGACATATGTACTTTTTGGAGAGAGACAGAGACAGTGAGAAGGAAAACAGGACGTCGCCCCCAAGGGCATGTCCATGCGGCAGTTCCTCCCCTTGACGCTCCTCTGGGGAACCCGAGCGTCTGTGCACACGCGCCGGGGGTGCTTTTCAAGCCGCCAGGTTCGGGACCGAACTGCAGCTGCCGTGTGCGAGTTGAGCGCCTTAACCACCATGCCACCTGCTGGCCCCAGACAGACGGCGTTTCTGCTCACTCTGAGTCGTCGTGAACTAGGAGGGCGGGCTTGGCCCACACCCCTGCTGCAGGCCCCAGTGTACCTGGGTACATGCTACCCTTACGACGTCCGGGTACATGGCTCCCAGATGATCTGGCTGGGTTTTAGGGTTGCATCTGGAGGAACGGGTGTTCACTGTCTTTCAAGTAGCCCTGTCTAGAAATTATTTTTTACAGTAAAGAGTTTTGTTTTGTTTTGTTTTGTTTTGTTTTGTTTTTAGAGAGATTTTTGCTGTAGGGCGCATATGCTCGCCAGAGAGACAAAAAGTAAAAAATCACCCCCCAGGGGGAATGGCCACACCGCAACCCCTTATCCATTCTCCTCTTGGGATTTCGGGCATGCACACACACACATGCCCAGCGTGAGTTTGAAGCCACTGGGTTCAAACCATGGTGGGCCATGTGGGAGTCCAACAGTGTAACCATTACACCATCTGCTGTCCTGTGATAAAGTTTTGATGAGGAATACCTTTTTTTGGAGAGGTTTTTGCTATAGGGCGCGTGCGCTTGCTAGGCAGACAGAGACAGAGAGACAGAAAGCGAGAAGTCACCTCCAGGGGGGATGGCCATGCCACAATCCCTTCTCCATTCTCTTCTCAGGATCTTGGTCACGCACACATGCCCAGCATGAGTTTTAAGCCACCAGGTCCGGTACTCGAACCACGGTCAGCTCATGGGAGTCCAGCGACATAGCCACTATGCTAACTGTTGGTCCAAGATGAGGAATACTTTTTTTAATTAAAAAAAAAATTCTGGAGCCAGCCCTGGACCTGGTAGAAAATGATCCCCCATGGCCAGCTGTAGTTCTCATTCTGGCCCCAGCAGCTTGAGAAACACCCTTGGGCACAGGCGCGTGTGTGCCCAAAATCCTGAAAGGAGGGAGGAAAGGAGAGGGGCCGTGGGTGGCCACGCCCCATCAGGGTGCTTTCTGTCTCTGCCTTCTGGCCATAAAGAAGATCCTTCTGAACCGCCTTCAGTCTGGGCGTCTACTGGGTGTCGCTAGTAAACTTGAAGACGAGGCCCTTGGATGCTGAGCTCCCTCTGCTGGACAAGATGGTCTGGTGGGTTTAGCTGTGTAAAATTGTGTTTATCTCAAATCTATAGTTGATCCCCAAATCCTGGCTTCCAGAACTTCCTACAAAAAGACAAATTTTATTTTATTTATCTATTAGATTTTTGCTATAAGTGCATATGCTCGCCAGAGAGACAAAGAGACAGAAAGCGAGAAATCACTCCCCGGGGGGACAGCCACACCGCAGTTTCTTCTCCAGTCTCCTCTCGGGGTATTAGGCATGCATGCATGAGGGTTGTTTTTTTTTTTTTTTTTTTTTTTTTTAAGAATTTTATTATTTAAATTTTTTACTTATTCATTCATTTATTTTAATTTGACCAGAGAGAGACATACAGAGGTAGAGAGAGAGAGAGCAAGCCACCAGGTCTGGGACTCGAACCGTCGTTGGCCACATGGGAGTGTCTAGTGCCTTAACCACCATGCTACTTGCTGGTCCCCCTGGCATGAGTTTTATGCTGCCGGGTCCGGGACTCGATACACAGTAAACTGTGGGAGTCCAGAGATGTAACCGTCACGCCATCTGCTGGTCCTTAAAAAAGATGCTGCGTGTACAGGCTGAGCTTATCCCAGCTGAGACCCAGCCCGCTCTGAAACAGTTACCGTTCTGAGCACTGACGTGATGCCCCAGGTGGGAAGTCCCACACCTGGTTTTATGGGGTGAGTCACAGTTAAAACAGTGATGTAGAGGGACTAGCAGATGGCATAATGGTTATATCACTGGACTCCCACATGGCCGACCCCGGTTCGAATCCCAGACCCGGAAGCTTGAAATTCACGCTGGGCGCATGTACGTGCTTGCCCAAGATCCCCGGAGGAGAATGGAGGAGAAGGGATTGTGGCATGGCCATCCCCCTAGGGGGTGATTTCTCACTTTCTATCTCTTTGTCTCTCTGGTGAGTGCACATAACAAAAATCTCTCTCAAAAAAACACTGCAGTAGAAAAGTATGGCAGCAGACAGCATGATGGTTATATTGCTGGACTTCCACTTAGTTGACCGCAGTTTGAGTCCCAGACTCGGTGGCTTAAAACTCAGGCCAGGCGCATGTGTGTGCGTGCCCGAAATCCCACGAGGAGAATGGAGACGGGGTTGCGGTGTGGCCGTCCCCCTTTCGGGGCGATTTCTCACTTTCTGTCTCTGTCTTTCTCTTTCTATGGTGAGCGCACAAGCCCTATAGCAAAACCTCTCCCCCCCAAAAAAAAATCACATTTAGGGGGCCAGCAGGTGGTGTGGTGGTTAAGGCACCAAATTCCCACATGGCTGTCTATGGTTCATGTCCCACACCTGGTGCTTTCATGTGTGTGCATGCCCAAAATCCTGAGAAGAAAACGGAGGAGATGGGATTGCAGTGTGGCCATCCCCGGGGGGTGAGTTCTCACTTTCTGCAGCGAACGCATGTACCTTGTGAGAGTGAGAGGGGAGTGAGAACTCACAGCCCATGGGGATGGCCACACTGCAAAACCTAAAAAAGAAAGAAAAAGGAAATTGCCTTCAGGCTATGTGCGTCTGTGAAACAGAAGTGAATTTTGTGTTTGGACTTGGGCACCCTCCCCGATCCCTCATTAAGTCTATGCAGATAATCCAAAAGCTGACACACTCTGCTCCCAGGGATTCTGGAGAAGGGGTACTCAGCGTGTAATGCCTTGTAATTAGAATTTATAAACCTTAAAAATGAGATGTTGGGACCAGCAGTTAGCGTAATGGCTATGTCGCTGGACTCCCACGTAGTCGACCGCGGTTCGAGTCCCGGACCCGGCGGCTTAAACTCACGCCGGGCGCGTGTGCGTGCGTGCCCAAGATCCCGAGAGGAGAATGGAGGAGAAGGGATTGCGGTGTGGCCATCCCCCCTGGGGGGTGATTTCCTGCTTTCTATCTCTCTGTCTCTCTCTGTCTGTCTGGCGAGCGCATGCGCCCTATAGCAAAAACCTCTCCAAAAAAAAAAAAAAAAAGAGAGATGTTACTAACCCTAGTGACAATCAGTTTAAAGTTTTTATGTGAGCTGAAGTGGCTAGGCTGCATACCCCGTTGTGGAGTGTGGCAGCGGGCGTGTCACTTCGTTCCCTTGGCCCAGGTGTCTGGGTTGGTCAGCCATGGCTTTGGACGGCATCTTCTGTGCTAGGTCACTTAGGCCTGCTAAGGGCGCTGTCATCCAAAATCGTGTGACTCTGAGAAGGAGAGACTGTGTGAGGACTGTCCTCCTGGCCTCAGAGGCCAGCAGGTTCTCAGGGGAGTGCACTCTGACAGGCCGTCCTGAGGGGGTCAGGCACTGTCGTGAGCTGCATCTCTGCAGAGTCGCGCCGGGACTGCTGACGTCTCCTTGGTGGTGGACCTTAACGGAACGGGCATGCGGGGCAGGTGGGGTCTCGCTAAGCCGACGTGCCTGCGGGAGGCGCCGTGGAGAGCAGCTGGTGGTGGGAGCTTTGACCCCACTCAGCGAGAAGGCGGTTTAGTATTCCCGGGTCTCCTGACATCGATTCAGCCTGATCTGTTCATGTATCCCCGAGGGAGAAGAAATGCATTAACTTTGCCGCCCAGTTCTGTTTTCAGAGTCCTAATTAATCCAGTAACTCTAATCTGTTTCTCCTGTGGAAGTTTCTGAGCCTGACTGAGGAAGATCTGAATAAATTTGAGTCGCTCACCATGGGGGCCAAGAAGAAACTGAAGACCCAGCTGGAGTTGGAAAAGTGAGTCTGATGTCGCTTTGGAAATGCATGTTTGTTTTAGTTTCCTGTGTGTTGAGTACAGTGACTGGGTTTCTTTTCATTACGTATCCAATCCTTAGTGCTGTCAGAGTTCTCCGTCTGTGGCTTTGTTCCGACAGGGAAGACCCTCGGGAGTGAGTTGGACAGCAGAGTGTTCCCTCCCCTCGAGACGATGTGCAGCCCTCCTGGGCTCGAGGCAGTTGCGTTGAAACAGTTCGCAGCAGTAGTCGGTCAGCTCGCTTGTTTCTGTGCTCTCTCGTTTCGCAGGGAGAAATCCGAGAGACGGTGCCTGAATCCCTCAGCCCCATCCTTGGCCACCAGCAGTGGGGTGGCTCGAGTGCCCCCCACCAGCCACGTTGGGCCAGTACAGAGTGGGCGAGGCAGCCATGCTGCAGGTGCGTGAGGGTCCGTCCCCTGCGGGCCTCCCACAGGCCGAGCCATGTGTCCGTGTGGGTAACGGTCAGGCCTCACTCAGGGGTGCCGCGACGTTTTCGTTCTGTGAGAGGAAAGGAGGGAGTGGCCAGTCCGTTTTGGTGTCTTTGTTTTGTTTTTGCTGCAGGGCATATGTGCCCGCCAGAGAGAGGGGGAGAAACTGGGACGTCACCGTCCAGGGCAGATGGCCGTGCCGCAGTCCCTTCTCCACCCTTAGAGCTTGGGGCATGTGCATCCAGTATGATTTTTTTTTTAAAGAGGTTTTTTTGCTGCAGGGCGTGTGTTCTCGCTGGAGAGATAGAAAGCAAGAAATCACGCCCCGTCCCTGGGGGGCATGGCCATACTGCAGTCCCTTCTCCTCCACGCTCCTCTCAGAATTTGGGGTGTATGGGGCCAGCAGATGGCATAACAGTTAGATTGCTGGACTCCCACATGGCCGACCATGGTTCAAGTACCAGAGCTGGTGGATTGAAACTCATGCCAGGCTCGTATGTGTGCATGCCCAAGGTCCTGGGAGGAAAATGAAGAAGGGATTGTGGCATGGCCATCCCCCCCCCCCCCCCCCCGGGAGTGATTTCTCGCTTTCCCTCTCACTGTTTCTGTTTTTCTCTCTAGCAAGTGCGTGTACCCTAAGGCAAGAGCCTCTCAGATAAATAAAAAATAAAATTTAAAAATAATAATAATAATTTGGGGTATATAAGCATGCATACACATACCTAGTGTGAATTTCAAGCTGCCGGGTACAGGAGTTGAATCACAGTTGACCACATGGGAGTCCAGTGTCTTAATCACTAAGCCACCTTCTGGCCCCAGCGTAGCATGATTTTCAAGCTGCTAGGTCTGGGACTTGAACCAGAGTCAGCCATGTGGACTCCAGCACCTTAACCTTTATACCACCGCCAGCCCAGTTCTGGTTTCTTGTAATAGGTCTCACTATGTCATGACATGCCCAGCCAGCCCCAGTGAGCTTGGACCAAGGGCCAGGCCTCTGTCACCTGGCCACTACACAGCCTTGGCCACTACGTAGCACTTTCCTGCTTGTGCCACCAGCACTGTGTCCTGTTGAGGTTTTTCCATCCTCACGCTTTTTTTTTTTTTTGGAGAGGTTTTTGCTATAGGGCGCGTGCGCTCGCCAGACAGAGAGAGACATAGAGACAGAAAGCGAGAAATTACCCCCCGGGGGGATGGCCACGCCACAATCCCTTCTCCTCCATTCTCCTCTCGGGATCTTGGGCACGCACGCACACATGCCCAGAGTGAGTTTTAAGCCACCGGGTCCGGGACGCGAACCGCGGTTGACCATGTGGGAGTCCAGCGACATAGCCATTACGCTAACTGCTGGTTCCCTATCCTCACACTTTTGTTCTAACTTTCATTGTCGCACTGTAGGGACAATTGGGGTAGAAGCTGGAGATTATGACTTACCTGAGTTTGGGCAAAAGAATTAGATCCACAGAAACTGCTGTGGTGACAGGGACAGAGCTGGGCAGCTCCGTCTGAGGTCCCCAGTGCCAATGACCCTGGTGAGCGCCAGCGCCCAGACCCTTCTGCTCTGGGGTACACGGAGTCTCGGGGGCTCGGTCTTCCAGCCGTCTTCCTCCTTCCTTCCCCATCTCCTGCCTCAGGAAGGTGGCCCACGCCTGTCTCTTGGTATGCAGGCAGTTCGTTCCCGTGGCTCAGGGCAACTTTACAGCAGGGCAGCAGGGGTGCTTTAAGGAGCCCTGGTCTTGACCCTCCTTTCAGAGAGGGGCGTGGGAGAAGCAGAGGGGGCGAAGCCATGGGCCCTCTGTTGGGCGTGGGGCACCTGTTTGCTTCTCTGCCATGTCACTCGTGTGGCCTCAGACAGTTGGTCCGCGGAGACTCTCAGAGCCCCGTCTGACCTGGGAGTAGAACCTGCCTCCTCAGAGACCATGGGATCCATGTGCGGGGGTGTGGGTGGCTGGCGGCGGTTGGGAGTTCTAGGAGCCCCTTGCGGTGCGCAGTCGTTCACCTGTGCCTTGTCTGCAGAGCTGCGGGTGGAAGTGGAGCAGCCCCCTCACCAGCTGCCTCGGGAGGGCAGCTCCTCAGACTACTCCAGCTCCTCCTCGAGCCCCATGGGGGTGCAGGCCCGTGAAGAGAGCTCGGACAGCGCCGAGGAGAGCGACAGACGTAAGAGCTGGGGCTCGCGGGTGGGCTCCTGCGCCGGCCGCGGGGAGGTGCTGAGCGCTGTCTCCCTCCCTAGGCCTGGAGATGCACCTGGAGGGGCCCGAGAAGGAGAAGCCCGTGATGCTCCTGAACCACTTCGCGTCGAGCTCGGCCAGGCCTACTGCCCAGGTCCTCCCTGTTCAGAATGAGGCCGGCTCCACCCCTGCCGGCCACCACCCCCTGCCCCCACAGATGCTGCCGGCCTCGCACGTCGCGCCCATCCGGATGCTGAGCTCCATGCACAAACCGGAGAGGGGGAGCGCCGACATGAAGCTCCTCTCGTCTTCTATGCACTCGCTTTTGTCCCTCGAGGAGAGGAACAAGGGGCCGGGACCAAGAAGCAGCGTTAAGGTGGACAAGAGCTTCGGCACCACCATGGTGGACGTGCTGCCCACGCCCCACCCACCCGTGCAGGTCCTCTCTGGACTTTCGGAGAGCAGTTCCATGTCGCCCACAGTCTCCTTCGGTCCCCGGGCCAAAGTCGTGCACGCATCCACGCTGGACAGGGTGCTGAAGACGGCACAGCAGCCGGCCCTGGCCGCCGAGAGCAGCACGGCCGCGGCGGGGACGCCCAGCACGGTCTTGCACGTGGCTCGGCCACCCATCAAGCTGCTGCTGTCGCCATCTGTCCCTGCGGATCCCGCCATCTCTGGGCCAACTTCCTGTCCTAATAACGTGCAAATAAGTGTGCCCCCTGCAATAATCAACCCCCGGACTGCTCTGTACACAGCCAACACCAAAGTTGCCTTCTCTGCAGTGAGCAGTATGCCAGTGGGCCCCCTGCAGGGCAGCTTCTGTGCGAACAGCAACACTGCCTCATCCAGCAGCCACCCTTCCACATCATTCGCCAGCCTGGCCACCCTGCCCAGCTGCCCGGCCCCCAGCTCCAGCCCTGCACTCGCCTCCGTCCCTGAAAGCAGCTTCTACAGCAGCAGCGGTGGCGGCAGCTCCACAGGAAACATTCCTGCCTCGAACCAGAACCACCACCACCACCACCACCATCAGCAGCCCGCGCCTCCCCCGCAGCCCGCGCCACCCCCGCCCGGCTGCATCGTGTGCACGTCCTGCGGGTGCAGTGGCAGCTGTGGCTCAAGCGGCCTGACTGTCAGCTACGCTAACTACTTCCAGCACCCGTTCTCCGGGCCGTCGGTGTTCACCTTCCCCTTCCTGCCCTTCAGCCCCATGTGCAGCAACGGCTATGTCAGCGCCCAGCAGTATGGCGGTGGCTCCGCCTTCCCTGTCGGACACACCCCCTACAACAACAGCGTCACCCCTGACCCGGTCCTGGGTGGCCCGTCCACGTTTGCGGTGCCACCCATGCAGAACTTCATGGCAGGTACAGCAGGGGTGTACCAAACCCAAGGCTTGGTTGGCAGTAGCAACGGCTCCAGCCACAAGAAGAGTGGCAATCTGTCTTGTTACAACTGTGGGGCTACCGGTCACCGCGCTCAGGACTGCAAGCAGCCGTCCATGGACTTCAACCGGCAAGGTAAAGTCACACGATGGCCTGGCCTCAGGCCGCCTCGCTTTCTGTTCATAGCAAAATATCAGTTCTTTGGAATGTTCTTTAAAACAGCGTGAAAACCTAAACGCAGGCTGCGAAGTCTCCGAAGGAGGGGCTGTGGGCTCTGGGGAGCGTCTTTGTGATCTCAGGCCGGCCCTTACTCTGAAGGTGATGGACTGGCTGTGGGCAGGGCGGCAGTGGGCCCTGCTGCCGCCGGTCACATGCCCCGCGCGGCAGGTACGCGTAGTCCATGCCACGGGCAGGCCAGGCCCTACGGCGCTGCGCTCCTGCCCTGCTCTGCCCCAGGCAGTTGTGGCAGTGCCCATGCCCTGGCGCCCTTGTGCTGCGCCCCTTCCGCACCTTGCTTTTTAGAAAGATTAGATTGGGGATTAAGAAAGTTGGTCCCAACCTGTGACTGTTCCCTGTGCAATCTTGAAATGTCGCCTGATCGCGGCAGATTTCCAGTAACTTTGGGGGTTGCCCTAGATTCGCACTCGCAGCCCCTAGACACCGTCAGATACAGGCACCTCTGGCCCAGCCCCTCTGAGGCTGGGTGGGGACGCCGTGGGGCGGGGGCCCTGTCTCCTGCAGCATAGGGGACAGCTGGGCCGGCCTCACCTGCCCTCTCCTGCGGTGTGCAGCCTGGTCCCCAGAAGTACAGAAACGGGTTGGGACTCTTCTCCTCCGCCACTCCGTGCTTGTCTGGCTTATGAACTTGTGAGCTACTGTCCATTCTGGGGGGTTGGTGAAAGCAGGTAGCCTAGATCCCAGACTGAGCGGCGAGGATGGGGAGGGCCGGCTGGTGCGCAGGGTCCACAGTGACGCAGCTTTGACGTCTCTCTCCTTTCCCTCTAGGTACTTTTAGGTTGAAATATGCCCCTCCAGCAGAAAGTCTGGACTCCACAGATTGATACTTTCTCTGGCGACAGAACAGTAAGCCATGGAGACTAAGGAAGATCAGATACAAAACTGAGACGTCGAGTTGCTGTTGAGCTTAATATTTTTAATCCAAAGGTGCTTTACTTTACTAGACTGGATAGAAACCTAGCGTAGACGTGTATCAGACTCGAATTTATTGCCAAAATCCTAGGCTGGAGCTTGGTGTCGGGACTGCCTAGTGGATACCTCCAAGACTGGGGAGACAGGCACCCTGCACCCGCGAGCGCGGTGCAGGGACCCCCGAGGCTCCCGCCGAGCATTGTCGTTGGTCCTTCCGGGCTCACACGTGATTCCAGGGCAGCTACGCGTGGTCATCGGGATCGAGAACCGAAGGCTGGAGTTCCTCCGTTAGGCTCGGGACGCCCCTGGGCTAGGGAAGATGTCGACTTGCTTTGTTTCGCTTTCTTCCTAAAGTGATTAGGCACTAATCTCTGGGATTTTTAAGGATTGCACTACAGAAGAATGTAACCTGATGTAGATCTCTGCAGTTCTGGGAGAGACACTTCTCTGATATACCCGTCAGTGCAAGAGACTCCGACAAACCCCATTTAAAGAGTCGGCACCAGCAGGCTGCTCGACGGAGTACGCCACAGGGGTCTTAGCACTTCCCGCCTCGTTCAGACACTCGTAGCCGTTTCAGGTTTTTAATTGTTTTCCTGCAAATAAATTTACACTACATCGTAAAATAGAAATAGTTTACTCGCAACAACTTAATTTCTAAGGGTCCAAGTCCCAGAGAACCCATAGTCGTCAAAACTTTGAGAATCCTTTCCTTCCCAGCTGTTCAGGGGCTTTGAGTCCTGAGATCTTCCACCACAGACACTCTTGTAGCCAGGGCTGCGGCACGAGCTGGCCGCGGGAGGCTTCCAGTCCTTAGCGGTGTGTGCAAGGCTTTCTCGCGGGCTCCCCAGGACTCCAGCCCCAAGGCTTCCTGCTAGTGAGTCACGGTCGAGACAGACATTTCAACATAATGCATTTCTGTCACTTACGAGCAAAAGATCTGGAATCTCCTCCCTCAGCTTCTGTATACGGCTGTGTATTGATAGTCAATTCCGTTAAAAATTACCTGGAAAACTTCAGTAGAAGGTGGTAAGACTCTAGAAGAGGCCATACAGACAAGACAGAGCTGCAGGATCTGTAGACGTTTGCTTTTTTTTTTTTTTAGGGAAAAGTCCTCACTGATGTCTAAATTTCAACCCATTGGTATGAAAGTATTTTGGTCTGAAATTTAGGGACTTGAATATTCAAGGTTAAAGGGAATTTTCTGTTTAAATATTTAAAACACTAGAGCTTTCAATATTAAAATATTGATTGTTAAAAGTCTTGCCAGGGATTTTCCATTTGAATATTTATTTACAAAAAAGAAAATGACAATATTCAAACCATTCTTAAAAATGGGACAATCAGCCTTGTGCAAAATTGGTATAAATCAAAAGATACCCTAGTCTGAGGCATTGTGATGTGAAGCTTCACATTTTGAGATCAGTTTCCTGACCTTGTGGAAACAAAAGCAGAAGGTTGGTGCATTTTTAAAATGAAAGGCTTGGAGTAGAATGTGTTCATTTTCCTTTAGCGGTTTTATTTCTATGCAATGCAGAATTGCCAGACCTCTGTCCTCTCCTCTCTTCATGGTACACAGTATGACATGCAGTTCCACGGTCTCGGTGATGCTGCTGCACAGCTGTAAGGGGACTGTTACATGGACCTCTTCCATAGAAACACTACAAAATGTCAAACTATCAAGAACTGACACAATTTTGCCTTAAAGAGTACCGGACTGGAACTTGTATTATGTTAAAGGAAGACTTAAGAGTGTTCATTGCTGTTTACGATTTTCCTATTTCCGAAGGCCATCATAGAGGCCTGGGTATGTGCTGAAAGCCAAACTTTTCAATTTTTTGGTTTTTTTTTTTTAAACAAAGAAATATTTTAAATAAATCCTATTTCAACACAGTGAAATTGCTGGAAACTGTCTCATAGCAAAAGAAAGAAGTCATATTTAAGTTTTTTTGTTTTAGTGGTCAGAGGGGAATGAAAGCGTCTGTTGTTACCCTTGTAATTATTTTGATAACTATTAGAGGTCAACCTTAAATACGACAGAAAATTAGAACAGAAACTTCGATTTGAAGCACGACATTCCAAGTTGAGGTTAGTAAGTGCTGTGCTGAAGTCGTTCTGGCTGTGGCTCAGTCATCAGGGGTCCTTGGAAATCCCAGTTGTCTTGAAAGCGTGTGTGCGGGGGGGTGTCTCCGGTGAGGCTGCTCGGAGGCCAGAATCGTGGCAGAACGCTACGACGCACAGGTGGAGACAATCGAGCTGCCGCTCCGGGAGCCCTCCTAGAGTCCCGCACTTGGACTTGAGAACGTGTGCTGCAGTATTCTCTGATGAATTTCTCTCCTAAAGCAACCAAAGTCAGGGAGCTTCAAGAGCATTTGGCGCTCCGACAGGAGACTTCCTCACTGGTTAAAAACAGAACATACTGGCCCTCACAAACGCTTAGTCATCTTCCTGAAATCGTGGTCCAGTCTCAGAATGCTCTGGCCGCCATGAGGGGGTGGCACCGGCCATCCTACCCTCTGTGTGGTCTGTCATATGTTCAAAATGGTTCTAACCCCATGTTTCTATCTCTAAGAATGGGGAAAGTGGAATGTACAGATCAAAGTAGAATATAGTGTTGGGATAAAACAAATATTTACTCTTTTGTTTTATTTTTTAAGCAAAGCACTCACTTTTCTACCTTGCTTTCTAACTTTCACTTCGTGGTAATACCGAAGATTGGAAAATGTTTAATGTCAGAACTCTTAATTGCTAAAGAGCACTGAGGAAATGGGAGCTAGCACTTAAAATAAAAATAAAGACAAAATTTTTCTCTTGAACGCATATATGTGATTGGGTTTTAAAAAACCAGCATCGTCTATCCTCTCCAAACGATCACAGGAATCAGCTTGTTAATATAGTAGTTAGTAAGTTCCGTATTTTAATTCAGTACTTAGAATTCTAGGTCCCGTACTGCAAGGACTCCGCGTAGTTAGTGTATATTAGACTACGTGCCCAGGCCGGCGGGGCGGCAGGGACTGCCTACACGTCGCCCGCTGTACGCGGCTTCCTGCCTGAGCAGACTGTACGCTTGGCTTCCACTCACCACCGCCTCACTCCCGTATCGCGGGTGGGCGCTTGCTGACTGGGGACTATGCTGTACCCGCTCGCTCCCTGTCACTTTCTTGTCACTCTTCTGGTGTTTTATTTTATACCTTGCTAGTTTTACATACTGATAACATGCTGAAGTCTTAAAAGGTGGTAAGGGGAACCGTCTCCCTGCTCAGCTCGACCATCTGTCCAGGAGGGGCTCGTGGAGCCTGAGTGGGGTCGACTGGTTTCCAAAGTGCAGGCGGTTCCCAAAGAACGAGTTCGGGACAGTTTAAAAGCCGTGGTTTCTGAAGAGGCGGAATTGTTGAGAAGTCTCAAGGGTCTGGCTGCAAGGGAGCATCTTTAATCAACACTCGCAATATTCTAGAAAACCATATACTGTGCTGGTTGAGGCCAAAGGTCAATGTTACTACACTATTAACCGAAGGAGGGGCGCCACGGGTCGACACCCTAGACCCCACCTCCAGTGTGTTGTATTAAGCCCTCATCACATGTGTAAGTTCTTCCATGCACAAAAACGGTAGGCTTCGGTACTGAGACTGAGAACCTTGTGTACTCAAGACTCTTCACAGCTTCTATTGGACATGTTTTCTTTTTAGGAATGAAGGAAAATTCTCCCATTTTTGAGCCATTCTTTTGTCAATTCTACAAAATTGCATGTAACTTTATAAATATTTTTAAAAGATATAGTTTTGTAAATATTTAATATTCCGCTAATTTGATTTTGAATTGTAAATGTCAAGTATTCTGTTTTTGGGGTTTTTATGTTTTATTATACTTTGTTAAAAAGGAAAAGTTGTACATTTTTAGAATGTTTTTATGAGTAAATTTAATGTACTGAAAATAAAAATTTTAAAAAAGGCTCAGTGTTTAATAGGCCTGTCTCATGGAACATGAAGCAGATACTTTTCAAACAGATCGTAATTCTTGATCTCCACACTTGGGATTTAACCATTTCTACCTTTTTCTCCGATTTACAAAAAGGATACCTGGTCATAAGTCCATTTTCTATTAAGGTTCCCAGTTTAGGGGGAAAAAGAGTCCTTGCTAAGAACAGAAATGTAGATCCCTGACTTGGGTTAAAGATGTCCCTGTCTACATTCCGTGACAAAGCCAGCATTAATAGAAGCAGGTGTCGCAGGAAGCTGGTGTTGCTCTTGAGCGAGGGAGCATGCCTGTATGGGGTGGGTGGGGGTAGGGCCCGGGGGCCACAGCCACCAGGGCAGCTGGCTGACACACCAACCCGCAACTAGCTCATTCTAATGTAAAGAAGGGCAGCTTTGTGGGACAGGACCACATTGTCCCAAGCCTGTGCTCAAGTTCTCATTTCAGGCAAACCGTGGCAGTGAAAGCGGGAGACATGGCGGCTTCTGATGGAAAAGGCTGCCTAGCAGCCCGTGCAGCCGAAGGCTGTCGGGCATACAGGCGCATCTGTGAGCAGTCTTCGTGGGAGAGCCAAGCGTGGCCTTAGCTCACTTCCTTGTGTTTAGCACACACTAGTGTCCACTTAACTCCTGTCGGGCCTGGTTTCTCAGCACCACTGCTCGGCCATGTGCTGTGTCACCCCACCCCCACACTCCTAGCACTGTCCATGCTTGTTTGACCTCAGGGGCAACTGGTTTAGAGGACCAGCAGTTGGCGTGATGGCTGTGCCGCTGGACTCCCACGTAGTCGACTGCAGCTCGAGTTCTGGAGGCTTAAACTCGTGCCAGGCGCATGTGCCTGCGTGCCCAAGATCTCGAGAGGAGAATGGAGAAGGGATCATGGGGTGGCCATTCCCCTGGGGGGGGGGGGGGGTGATTTCTCTCTGGCGAATGCACGTGCCCTATGGCAAAAGCCTCCCCCCCCCAAAAAAAAATGGTTTAGAGCAGGTGATCACACGTTTACTCCCACAAAATATCACTCTTCTCCTTTATACTTTATAGCAGTTCTCAAGAGAGTTCAGTTTTGGGGACCAGCAGATGGCGTAATTGTTAGGTCGAGGGACTCCACGTAGCTGACCGTGGTCCCAGTCCTAGACCTTGCAGCTTGAAACTCACGCCAGGTGTGGGTGCATGTGCACCCAAAACCCCAAGAGGAGGAGAACGGAGGAGAAGGGACTGTAGTATGGCCATCCCCCCCATGGGGTGATTTCTTGCTTTCTGTGTTGGTCTCCAGTGAGCACATGTGCCCTATAGCAGAAATTAATATGTTTTTTAAGAGAGGTTTCTGCTATAGGGTGCCTGTGCTCGCCAGAAAGAAAGAGACAGAAATCAAGAAATCCCCCCCCCCAGGGGGGGGGGGGGATGGCCATGCCGCAATCCCTTCTCCATTCTTCTCTTGGGATCTTGGACACACATGCACACAAGCAGGGCCTGAGTTTAAGCCACCAGGTCCGGGACTCGAACAGCGGTCGACTACATGGGACTCCAGTGACATAGCCATTACACCAACTGCTGATCCCAGCAAAAATCCCTAGGGAAAAAAAAAATTAGTTTTATAAAAGCAAGACCTAGGGACCTGAACCGAGGCAAGGCAAGTGTCCATGACAAGGCCGAAACCTCCAAAGGTGGGTGACCCTCCACATGAGCACTCTCCCTTACATAGCAAAACCAGTCTGGATGCTCCTTTTTGGGAAGGCAAGAGCCTGCTTGGCTGTGAAGCAGTGTGAAAGGAAGTCTAAGACACCGATCCCATGAAACTGAGCTCTGCTGACAGTGTTCAGTTGTGCCTTTATTCACTTCATTAAAAATGCACTTGGTTTTAGAGATCCTATAAAGTGACCACCCATTAAAGTAGAATATAGGTCATCCCTCCAAGTGTGGCATTTTTGAAAAAAGCAGTATTTCTTACAGGAATTTTACTGATCACACAGGATTTAGAAGAATGTCAGATACAATGACATGAACAATCTAAACAGGACAGGCTGATTAAGAATTTACATAATGTAAAAATATACACATTGAAAGCCGTGTGGACAGATACATGCAGTGGGGAGAGTTGCCGACAGGAATCTCTCTAGTGATCAGCTGAGGGCCCAGATGCAGTAAAATCGCTTTCCCCCCCATTACAGCAAACGACTTTCACTAACAGACTCAGGTATTCCACTCAAGTCTACATACACACGGGCGAACTGTGACCTGCTACACGTAGTGTCAAACTTCGTAACTCAGATCTTTCTGTGACACTCCCAAGAAAACTAATAGCCCCATGCAGGTGGCAGGAAGCACTGGTCTTTTATTCCAGGCTGGATTTGGAAAATGTTTAAGTGTTGACATTAATATTTGTAAAGAGCATCTGTCTGCTTATGCTATGTTTTCTTTACAGTTGACATGCATTAGAGGGGAAAAATCTGATGGTTTGACTTAACAGTGAGAACTACTCTTCAAAATGTAAGAACCTTTTAATAAGATACTTTAGCTACATATTTAACAAAAAATACAGCTTTAAACCAAAAGGCAGAAGGAAGTACATGTGAAATTCAGTGCTTCAGTTTTACTATTCTGTAGTTGCTATCACTGCCCTGAAGGACAACATTGATAAAATTATTTTCCAAAGAGGCACTAGTTTGAAGTCTAAGAGAAAATCCCAAACAGAAGAAATGCCACTCTTTTTTTCTTGGGACTTTTAAGAAACTAGACAAAAACAAAATTATTCAAGGTTCCTATGAAGCAGTGCTATCTGTCTGTAGCTGTCTAGAGAACAAATCAAAACACTGCAAGCAGGGGGCTTAGGTGTACGTCTGTCAGCAATCGGGAGCCCGGGGCAGCAGCTTACTACTGGCTGCTGCTGCCCCTCGCTCCTGCTCTTGTGCCAGCTGTTAACGGCCTACATGTTGGGGGGAGGAGTGGTTACACGTGACACCTTATGCTTAAAGGTTCTCTTAGGGAGATTTCTCTAGCTCAGTAGAAGCCGCCTATAAAAAGGTAGTTCTGCTCAGAAGGAAGACTCCTATCGCTCTGAATGCCTGTTAAGCTCCCACTCAAAATGCAGGTTCCTACTGGGAGAAAAAAGAGCATTAAAATAACTTAAGGTCTATTATATTGGCAGATTAGAATGCAAAGTATTTTATTTTTAAGCCTCTAAAGTTTTAAAACAAGGTGGTCTAGGTTAAATAATAGAGTTTTCCAAAGCTGAATTTGCTCATTTGGAGCTCAGTTTTTCTGCTTGAAATACAAAAACAACTTCCTAAAACTCCTAGGTGGGAACACTACTGTTTGATGATCTGTGACTAGATGAACTTGACCAATCTCAGTTGGTAATATCCCTTTTTTCCTTGGTAAGGGTTTTTAAATTGTAGAGCAGCTGCCTTTTTCTAGTCTTCCACTGACGGTTTCCTTCCAAACGTCTCCTGGGAGGCGTAGACCATGTACAGGAATCCATCTTCATCCTTCTCACTTTCATATACTTCAGAGATGGGCGTGGACACGCTCACCATGCTGTGTCCATTCACCAGTAGGAAGAAGGCTTGGTTAGCATTGAGTTGTAGGCGCCTTCTGTTAAAAGAAATATGCAGAAAAACACTGTAAGTAAAGAGCGCATGTCAAAACTACCATTGCTGGATGCTAAAATACTGCACTAAAATTCCATCGGGCCAGCCCATGTCGTAGTGGTTAAAGCAGCTGAATCCCACGTCTGACCATGTGGTTCAAGTCTCAACCTGGTGGCTTCAGAAACACACAGGTGTGTGTGCGTGCATGCTCAAGATCCCAAAAAGAAGAAACAGAGAAAGGAGGACTGCAGTGTGACCACCCCGCAGGAGACGCCCTTTCTCTCTGGCAAGTGCATGCACTCTCTGGCAAAATTTAAAAAAAAAAAAAAAAAAAAAAAAAAAAATGATGTTTAAAATGCTGCTTCTGGCAAAATAAAGATAACTTGAGTATTCTCATGAAACATGGGACTTTTTCTACCTTTACATTCATGATCGATATTAACTGCAAATCATGAATAGATTACACTTCCTCTATTCTTTTTTTTTAATAGAGATTTTTGCTATAGAGCACGTGTGCTTGCAGGAGAGACAGAGAGAAATCCCACATACACACACCTAGGGGGTGGCCATGCCACAAATCCCTTTTCCATTCTCCTCTCAGGATTTGGGCATGCATGTACACAACACCTGGTGTGAGTTTTCAAGTCGCCAGGTCCAGGACTTGAACCACAGTCGACTATGTGGGAGTCCAGCGACATAACCCTTATTAAGGCATCCGCTGGTCCCCTTATTCCGTTCTTGAAGGCAGGCTTTATTCTGTTTGTTGTGATCAGAGGTCACGTGCGCTAGCTGGGGTGTAGAGACTGGGGTACGTGCCCAACAAGGCACGGTCACGCCCCAGTCCTTCTCCCACCCTGTTAGGTCTGGGACATGCACATACCTGTTCTTTAAACCCCAGGGCTGGGATTCAGTCCGCCACGTGGGACCTGGTTCCCAATGCACAATGCTTCACCACCGTGCACGAGGCCATCCCAGACGGCAGCTCTAAAACTAGCACACTGTCTCAACAGTTACTAGTGTCCGATCTGAGAAAACTGTTCAAAGTGTAACTTACAGTTTGGTCTAAGAATGAAGCCTGTTTATATTGGCCAATACTCGAGGCGTCATCATCTTTTTTTTTTTTAAACCAACTTTACTGTACAAAACTTTTTTGTTTTTTTTTTTGGAGAGGTTTTCGCTATAGGGCGCGTGCGCTTGCCAGACAGACAGAGACATAGAGACAGAAAGCGAGAAATCACACCCCGGGGGGATGGTCACTCTGCAATCCCTTCTCCTCCATTCTCCTCCCGGGATCTTGGGCATGCACGCACACGCGCCCGGCGTGAGTTTTAAGCCGCCGAGTCCGGGACTCGAACCACGGTAGACTACGTGGGAGTCCAGCGACATAGCCATTACGCTAACTGTTGGTTCCCTACTGTACAAGACTTTAATAACGTATAACACCAGGGCCGGCAGGTGATGTGATTAAGGCTCTGGGTCTCACATGACTAACTCTGTGGTTCAAATCCTGGACCTGCAGCTTGAAAAACACTCTGGGTGTGTATCTCTGCATGTCCAAAATCCTGAGAGAATGGAGGGAAAGGGGATGCTTGCTCACTTTTCCTTTCTCTGGTGAACGCACACACAAAAATGGCAAAAATCTCAATAACAATAATGTATAACATTTCTTTTAAAGAAGAAACAACATCTACACTGTATGTTAAGAATAAATCAATTGAAAGAGACCTGAGGCCCAATAAGTAAAAATAGAAAACCGGTGAAATAAAACATTTTATCAGTTTAAAAGTTTTTAATTCTGATTTTAATCAGAGTTAAAAATTATCTGGAAGTCTGATGATAAAGAATAAAAAGTTACTCGAGATACAAAGCAAAGAACTTGATTAATACCTAATTATCTTGATGAGCTCGCTCATGTTGACATGGTCAGGTACCAGGAACTTGGTCTTGTCCAAGACGGGAAGCTGCTTCTCACCCTTGTACCGCTCTATTATCACCTAGAGAAGAGGCCAGCAGGGACTTACAAACAGTCGCGAGCAGTGAGAACCACAAGCTGCTTCCTGCGCTGTAACTGCCACGTGCCGGCGTGGGGTTTCCAAGAGCACGTGTAGCTTCCTCACGGCACTCCCGTGAACAGGGGCCATTTACTACATGCCTTCTGCCTCCGCACCCCATAGGAAATCTGATGGGTGAGAGAAAACATGACTGTCTCAAGGCAAGCGGGTGGCTACGGCATGGGGAGACACTTTGCCATGTATCCTTTTGTTCTGGTTGGACTTGGAGCCATGAAATATGTACTCCCTACTCAGGAAAAGAGCCCAGGCTTCCAGGAGTAGAAAGGCTGGCTCCTAGCTGAAAGCGCAACAGCTTAGCAACAGCTGTCAGTTCTACACCATCGCTTTCTGCAGCATGGTGGACGTCCTGATGTGGGCAAACGCGTGTCTTAATGACAAGCACGAGCAATCCTGGTAATATGCTCTGCATTTTTCTATAGTAGAGATTGTTTCTCTCTCTCTTTTAAGTTGCCAGAGAGGGTGTGCACTCGTCAGAGAGAGAGAGTGAAAGAGAGGAAGCGGCACCCCTAGTGGGGCACAGTCACACTGAAACCCTTTCTTCTCCACTTCACCACACTGTGGTGATTTGGGGAACACATGCTCTCACACCTAGTGCGGTTTTTTAAAAATTATTGAATTTTATTTATTCTTTCCTTTATTTTAACTTGACCAGATAGAGACAGAGAGAGAGAAAGTGGGAAAGCAAGCCTCTAGGTCCAGGACTCGAACCGTGGTTGGCCATATGGGAGTGTCCGGCACCTTCACCACCACACCACCTGCTGGACCCCACACCTAGTACATTTTTCATGCCACTGGCCAAGACTCAAAGCAGGATTGGCCATGTGGGATTTGGCTCCCTTAACCACTAGGCTATGGAGCCATCTCAGGATTGCATCTCTAGTGAACATGAAAAAAAGTCTTAAGATTTCAAAAGGCAGGGCCAGCCCATTGGTGCAGTGATTAAGGCAGCTGGACACTACTGTCCGAGTCACATGCCTGGTGGCTTAAAAAACATTCCTGGAGGCCAGCAGGTGGTGTAGTGGTTATATTGCTGGACTCCCACATGGCTGACTGCTTAACCACTGTGCAATGAGGCCATCCCAGAGGGCAGCTTTAAAACTAGTATGCTGTCTTGGGACCAGCAGTTAGCATAATGGCTATGTTGCTGGACTCCCACGTAGTCGACCGCGGTTCGCGTCCCGGACCCGGTGGCTTAAACTCACGCCGGGCGCGTGTGCGTGCCCGCCCAAGATCCCGAGAGGAGAATGGAGGAGAAGGGATTGTGGCGTGGCCATCCCCCCAGGGAGTGATTTCTCGCTTTCTGTCTCTCTGTCTCTCTCTGTCTGGCGAGGGCACGTGCCCTATAGCAGAAACCTCTCAAAAACAAAAACAAAAACAAAAAGGGAACCAGCAGTTAGCGTTATGGCTATGTCGCTGGACTCCCAAGCAGTCGACCGCGGTTTGTGTCCCAGACCCGGTGACTTAAAACTCACACCGGGCGCGTGTGCGTGCGTGCCCAAGATCCCGAGAGGAGAATGGAGGAGAAGGGATTGCGGCGTGACCATCCCCCCTGGGGGGTGATTTCTCGCTTTCTGTCTCTATGTCTCTCTCTGTCTGGCAAGCGCATGCGCCCTATAGCGAAAACCTCTCAAAAAAAAAAAAATAGTATGCTGTCTCAATAGTTATTAGTGTCTGATCTGAGAAAAACTGTTCAAAGTGTAATTTACAGTTTGGTCTAAGAACGAAGTCTATTTTGTTGCCAGTACTTGAGTCTGAATCCTGGACCAGTGGTTTGAAAATCATACCAGGCGTGTATGCATGCATGCCCAAAATCCCAGGAGGAGAGTGGAGAAGGGATTGTGGCATGGTCATCTGCCCTGGGAGGTAGTTTCTCACTTCTCTGCTCACTGTCTGTCTGTCTCTCCGGCAAGCACACACAGCCTATGGCAAAAACCTCTTTAAAAAAAAAAGGAAGGAAGGAAGGAAGGAAGGAAGGGAGGGAGGGAGGGAGGGAGGGGGGGAGGGAGGGAGGGAGAGAGAGAGAGAGAGAGAGAGAAAGAAAGAAAGAAAGAAAGAAAGAAAGAAAGAAAGAAAGAAAGAAAGAAAGAAAGAAAGAAAGAAAGAAAGAAAGAAAGAAAAGCATACCTGGTGCATGTGTATGTACACCCCAAATCCCAAGAATGGAGAAGGGATTGCAGCATGGCTCCCCCCTCACCCAGGGGGTTGCTCTCTCTCTCTCGATCTCCAGTAAGTGGGTTCAAGTCCCAGACTAGTGAGATAGCACACCTGCAAACATGCTGAACATCGCTAAAGCCTGCCAGCCTTTCTGTAAGAAGCATGGCAAGCGCCAGCCTCGTAAAGTGACACAGTACAAAGTGGGCAAGGGCTCTCTGCACACGCAGGGAAAGCGTTGACAGGAAGCAGAGTGGCGACAGTGGGCAGACTAAGCATATTCTTCCAGAAAAAGGCGAAGGTCATGCTGAGACTTGATGTGCTGAGCCCCGCTGCGGATCCCAGGGGGTGCTGGCTAAGAAGAGATGTGAGCACCCTGAACTGGGAGATGAGAGGAGGGGCCAAGTGACCCAGTTCTGAGCATCTCTTGTTCCATTACGAAGACGACAAAATTGTAAGGTGAATGTTCACCTCATTTGATTATAGTTGGTCTTTTTATGAGGGAATAAAGTAAGCAATACAATTCCCCTTGTGAGGAAATTTAATTCATGGTTAAAAGCAAAAAACACAGCAGGCACATGTGCATGCATGACCAAAATCCTTAGAGAAGAGTGGAGGAAGAGGGACTGTAGCACAGCCAGCCCCCTTGAGGGTGATTTCTCACTTTTCATCTTACGTCTCTCTCCAGTCAGCACACATGCCCTATGGCAAATAAAAGAAAGGGATGGAAAAATCTTCACGTGTTTCTTCAGGAGGGAAAAATGCTGCATTGTACGGGACTGACGTAGCATCATCACCTTCTTCGTTAAGACAGCTTTGGGAACCAGCAGTTAGCGTAATGGCTATGTCGCTGGACTCCTACGTAGTCGACCGCGGTTCGCGTCTCGGACCCGGTGGCTTACAACTCACGCCGGGCGCGTGTGCGTGCGTGCCCAAGATCCCGAGAGGAGAATGGAGGAGAAGGGATTGCGGCGTGACCATCCCCTCTGGGGGGTGATTTCTCGCTTTCTGTCTCTATGTCTCTCTCTGTCTGTCTGGCGAGCGCACGCACCCTATAGCAAAAAACCTCTCCAAAAAAAAAAAAAAAAAAAAAAAAGACAGCTTTATCTGCTGGGCATGGCGGAAGTGTGATTATCCATGAGGAAACGGCAGCGCATAGATAGACTCCACTGGTCTTTTTTTTTCCTTAGATTTTTGCTATAGGACAAGTGCACTGGCCAGACAGAGACAGAAAGAGAGAAACCACTCCCCCAGAGGGCATGGCCACGCCACAATCCTTTCTCCATTCTCCTCTCAGGATCTTGGGGACGCACGCATGATACACACCTGGCATGAGTTTCAAATTGCTGGGCCCTAGACTTGAACCACAGTCAAACACATGGGAGTTCAGCACCTTAACCACTATGCCACTGGATGGCCCCTCACTTGTCTGGTTTTCTGGTTAGCAGAAATCATGGGGACCAGCAGTTGACTTAATGGCTATATCGCTGGACTCCCATGTAGTCAACCACGGTTCAAGTCCCAGACCCAGTGGCTTAAACTCACGCTGAGCACGTGTGCGTGCCCAAGATCCCAAGAGGGGAATGGAGGAGAAGGGACTGCAGCGTGGTCATCCCCCCTGGGGGGTGATTTCCCACTTTCTGTCTCTCTGTCTCTGTCTTTCTGGCGGGCATACGTGCTCTATAGCAAAAAAAAAAAAAAAAAAAAAAAAAAAAAAAAGAAAAGAAAAGAAAACTCTCCAAAAAAAAGGAAAGAAATCACGGGGCCAGCATATGTCATGGTTGTTACACTGCTAGACTCCCACATGGCCAAATGTGGTTACAGTCCCAGACCTGGTGGCTTGAAAATCATGCCGGGCAGGTGTGCATGTGCCCAAGATGTCAGGAAGAGATGGCGTGTGGCCATCTCTCGGAGAGGGGGTGGGTGGGTTGATTTCTTACTTTCCCTATGTCTGTCTGTTTCTCTCTGGCGAGCACATGTGCCCTAAGGCAAAAACCTAAATAAAAAAAGTGTTAGCAGAAATCAGAGGCAGTAAAGAAATCTTGGGGGCCAGCTACTGGTGTGTTGGTTAAGGTGGCTGGATTCCACATGGTGGACTTTGCAGTGTGAGTCCTGGACCCAGCAGTTCAAGAAAAAACACATGTGTACACATGCCCAAAATCCCGAGGGGAAAATAGAGAAGGGATTGCGGGGTAGCCATCCCCGTGGAGGGTAATTTCTCACTTTCCCTTTCTGTAACTCTCTGTCTCTAGCAAGCACACATACCTTATAATAAGACTTAAACCAAAATAAATAAATAAACAAACAAATAAATAAATAAATAAGAGAGAGAGAGAGAGAAAGAAATCTTGGGTTCTTGGCCAAGGAACACTGAGATGGTCAGAGAATAGGAAAAATGCAAGCCCTTAGAATCCTTTTAAAGGAACCAACAAGCAACTAGGAAATGCTGAATTATCGCCTTGGGGCATCTTCTTCCCTCATCTGTTTTGAGTCTGGTCTGCTTTGGGAAGAGCTACTCTAGCAGGTCCTGCCTCATTACTGGCTAATTTCCATGAAAACATCTATGAATGACTGGTTTACATTTCTTTTCTTAATTGTTAGCTATTTTTTTTTCTTTTATAATTTGAGAGAGATGTGTAACTCACTGAATAAGACATTTGGCTAGGTCTGAAAAGTGCCCTGTGGGATGTTTTACTTAGGAAGTAAGAGCAGAGTCAGCTAATGGTATGGTGGTGACGACAACTGAATCCAACATAGACAACTATAGGGAGGACCCGGCAGTTTGAAAAACATGCCAAGAGCATGTATATATATGTACAAAATCTCAAAAAGAGAAATGAAGGAGAAGAGACTGTGGTATGGTCTCTCCCTGTAGGGGCTGCTTTCTCAATTCCCCCTCTAAATCTTTCTCTTTTTTTCTTTTTGTAGAGTTTTTTGCCATAGGGCGTGTGCGCTCGCCAGACAGAGAGAGAGAGATAGTGAGACAGAAAGAGAGAAATCACCCCCCAGGGGGGATGGTCACGCCGCAATCCCTTCTCCTCCATTCTCCTCTCAGGATCCTGGGCACACACGCACACGTGCCCGGCGTGAGTTTTAAGTCACCGGGTCTGGGACGCAAACCGTGGTCGACTACATGGGAGTCCAGCGACATAGCCATTACGCTAACTGCTGGTCCCATAAATCTTTCTTTCTCTAGTGAGCACACATATTCTCTAGCAAAAGAAAAAGAAAAAAGGAAAGTAGAAGCAGAAGGAAAAGCCACCCTTGGGAAACCCAGCCTAGAAAATGATCATCGAGCTGCATGTGGCTCAACAAGTGAGTACCTCTGAGAGTCTGGTCCTCAGACTTGCTCAGGGAAGTACAAATACGTAAATTTCTGCAAAGAACTTGAACTTACTACCAGGAAAGATGGTAGTCAGTGGACACAGAGATTGAATTTTCAAAAGGAGGCCTTGGAACACACCCCGGCAGGCTGTTGGACTGCTGTCTCCGGTTTCTGGCATGTGCTAGCGAGCAGATAAAGCAGGTACTCAAAGGTGAAGATGGAAAATGGAAAAGGGACAGTGGCGTGGCCATCCTCCACCACGAGGACCAGCTGTGAAATGTCCAGCCCGTCTAGGGAAACAACACCGTCTCTGACTACAGAACCATGCAGTTGTGAATATGCTCAACAGACCTCTCTCTCTTTTTTGTGTACCTTTAGCCTCAGTTCAGCCAGCACGGCAGCTCCAACCTCCAGTCCATGGATATTTCCTCTTTTTCTTCTTAATTTAGTATAAACTGACTGGTCAGAAAGCCAAACATGAAACGGTCTATAGAACTTAGTAGTAAGGTTTCTTTCTAAGTGTTGTGTAAAATTAGCAAGAGGTATTATCAGCCAGTATTAGGTGGTTACCATTTGCCTAGAGTTATGCAAATCTCTGCAACAACCACAAGGGGTAAGTCCCTTCCCATTTTACAGATAAGGAAGCTGGAATCAGAATTTTAGTAATGGGGGACCAGCAGTTAGCGTAATGGCTATGTCGCTGGACTCCTACGTAGTCGACTGCGGTTCGCGTCCTGGACCCAGTGGCTTAAAACTCACACCGGGCGCGTGTGCGTGTGTGCCCAAGATCCCGAGAGGAGAATGGAGGAGAAGGGATTGCGGTGTGGCCATCCCCTCTGGGCGGTGATTTCTCGCTTTCTGTCTCTCTGTCTCTCTCTGTCTGTCTGGCGTTTTAGTAATGGGCCAGCAGGTGGTGCAGAGGTTAAGGCAACCAGATCCCATATGGCTGACTGTGTGGTTGGAGTCCCCAACCTGGCGGCTTAAAACCACACCAGGTGTGTGTGTGCATGCTCAAAATCTCCAGAAGACAATAGAGGAGAAGGGATTGTGGTGTGGCCATCCCCTCTGCAGGTGAGTTCTTTCTCTTTCCCTCTCTGGTGAGTGCATGTGCCCTATAGCAAACAAACAAAAAGAATTTTAGTAACTAGTCCAGAGAAAGCCTGTTTAAGGTCCACCACCAAAGGATTTGGGCGAAGAAACTGCTGGCTAGACATAGTAAAAAGTACGAGACCCTTACAAATGACAGGAAAAAAACAATGTTGTTTCTCCATTCCCTGTAAAAGAGCCAAATATAAGAGACTTCTGTGGAACACCAAAGGTCAGGCAGCTTTGAATCTGCAGTCATGTTTAAATCCTGGGAGCTATAGATTTCTCACAGTAGTGTTGTTTGAGTGGTTATTTCTTGGTGTCGGCAGGTGGTGCGGTGATTAAGGGTGCTGGACTCCCACATGGTCGGCAATGGTTCGAGTCCTGGACTTGTTGGCTTGCTTTCTCACCACCCCCTTCACTCTGCCACTCTCTGGTCAAATTAAAAATAAATAAGAACAATTTTTAAAAATTAATGGACTCTTCCAGCCCCCAGTTCTTTCCTCTCCAAATAATTACATTTGATTTGTTAAGTGTTTAACATTAACAGCAGGCAGCAAACTCAAGACTCAGGAAAAAAGAATGTGATTAGACAACAAAACTATTGATGAAATAGTTTGACACTACGTAATGAATGTTCGAGGATCCCCATAGAAATCCCTGCCAGGTGGATGAGTAACCAGTGCTCTCCCCTGTGTGTCCTGCATTACTGAAACATAGTCTGAGGCTACCTACCGGTATTTTGGTGGGGTGCTGCTCTCGGATAAGTCGGACATCTTCTACTCTCTGTTCTGTAAGAAAAGGAAAAGGCTATTAGCCAGACAGCTTTTTCCCTGCAGTTTTGCTGACTGTTTCATACCTGAAATTTAGCTGTCCTTAGGAATGGCGTAACTATGAACACTGAGGCATCTTTCCTAGAGCATAAAGTAACCAAACACCAATACTTCGGTATCTAACACCAAAGGCAACATACATGGAAACGAGGCAATTACATGCTTCTTCTTGGTGGAAGACCACCATACCAAGAGCACAGAAGTCCACTTAAAGAGACTGGGACCCCAGGTTTGTAGTCAGATATACTAAGCAGATTAACTGCTGGTGATTCCCGATCTTTCCTCTAAAGACTCTTACCGCCCATAACAATCCTGTCAACTTTGGTTAATGTTCTATAGTTTGTTAGACAAGCACAGTAATACAGGATAAACTATAGATTGCTCAATTAATTTTTCTCTTACCACTCCCACCTGTTTAATGATATGGTGCTTAAGAGAAAAGCTGCTCAACATAAAGAAACATGGAAAGAAAAGAACAGTCTGGTTTGAATTTAAAATAGTTTTGCTCAGTGCCTAAAAGAAATCAAAGCTTAAAGCACAAAGTAGGGCCAGCCAGTGGCATAGTGGTTAAAGTGGCTGGATCCCACATGGCCAGCTGCACAGTTCAAGTCCCAGACCCAGAGGCTCGAGAAACACACAGGTGCATGTGTACATGTATGCCCAAAATCCCAAGGGGAGAAAAGGAAAAGAAGGGATTGTGGCATGGGAATCCCCCATGGAAGGAATTATCTCAATTTTGTTCTCTCCCCCTCTCTTCAATGAGCACGTGTTCTCTAGCAAATTCAGAAAGTACAGGGCTAGCAGATGACGTAGAATTTAAGGCAGCTGGATTCCACATGGCCAACTGTACAGTGAGGATCAGATCTGGCAGCCTGGAAAATATTCTGGGCATGGAGCCAGCAGGTGGCATGGTGGTTAAGATGCTGGACTCCCACTTGTTCAACCACAGTTCAAGTCCCAGATGGGTGGCTTGAAATACACCAGGAGTGTGCATATGAATTTCCAAAATCCTGAGAACAGAAGGGATTGTGACATGGCCATCCCCCAGAATTATTTCATTTAATTTTAATTATTCATTTATTTTAACTTGACCAGAGACACACACACAGAGAGAGAGAGAGAGAGAGAGAGAGAGAGAGAGAGAGAGAGAGAAGTGAGAAGCGAGAAGCAAGCCACCAAGGCCAAGACTCAAACTGTGGTCAGATATGTGGGAGTTCCAGAGCCTTAACCACCATGCCACCTGCTGGTCCCCAGTGGGGGGGTGATTTCTTACTTTCTCTCTCTCTGTCTCTTTCTGGTGAGTGCATGTGCCTTATGGCAAAACCTAAAAAAGAAAAACATGCCATGTTTCCATGAATGCCCCCAATCCTAAGAGTTCAAGGGACTGTGGCATGTCCATTCCCTGGGGAGTGCTTTCTCTCTTTCCCTTTCTCCGTTTGTCTGCAGTGAGTGCACATGCCTTATATCAAAAATTAAAAGAAACAAGGGACCAGTGGGCAGCGTGGTGGTTAAGGTGCTGGATACTCCCACATGACTGACCACGGTTCAAGTCCTGGACCTGGTAGTTTGTTTTCTCACTTTCCCTCTCTCTCTCTCTGTTTCTCTCTCTCTAGTCAAATTAAAATAAATGAATGAATAAATAAAATAAAATAAAAATAAATAAATAAAGTTAAAATAATTCTTAAAAAAATGAAAAGAAACAAACAAAAAGAAAGCACAAAGCCTATTGTTGAATACCTTTCTGAGAGAATCTCTAACCTTCCATTTCATTATTTATCATACAGTGGGTAATCGTCAAAGCAAGGATATATTCACCTTTTTTGCCTTTTTTTTTTTTTTCAAATGTCTTAGGGTAAGTATGCTCGCTTTAGAGAAAGAAAATGAGGCGAAGCGAAAAATCATCCCGCAGGGACAGGGCCAGCAGGTGGTGTGGTGGTTGAGATGCTGGACACTACCATGTGGGTGACCATGGTTAGAGTCCCAGACCTGGTGGCTTACTTTCTCACTTTCCCATTCTCTCTCTCTCTCTGTTTCTTTTTGGTCAAATTAAAATAAATGAATGAGCAAAAATTAAATAAATAATTCTTTAAAAAAAGAAACACCATTCCCTGGGGAAACGGCTATGCCACATCCCTTCTCCATTCTCCTCTTGGGGTTCTGGGCATGCACAAAAAGGTACCTGGTATGATCCTCAATCCATGGGATCCAGGACTCGAACCACAGAGTCATCCATGTAGAATTCCGCACCTAAACACCACGCTACCTACTGGTCCAAACATTCATCTTCCTCAACACTAAATATCACATTATGTTGTGCATATTCAAAAACAGTTCTACTAGTTTTCTGGAAGGAAGGAGGGAGTATATATTCCATTCTCAGTATTTTTTACTCTGCTGTGATACATGATTCCATAACCTATTCCACTTGTTTACATGCATTTTTGTGTTAATCATTCCCCCCAAACACACCTTCCTTCTAATCTCCCTTTTAATATAATCACTCACTGTGTTGACCCTGTATACTAGTGGTTAATGGGCATGGCCAACCATAATTTGAACCTCGACCCTGGCAGCTTGGAAAAACAGGCCAGGTACGTGTGTGTGCAACCCCCAAATCCAGATAGGATGGTGGGATTGTAGCATCCCCATTCCTATCGGTAATGCGTGTGTGTGTGTGAGGGTGCTTTCTCTCTTTTTTTTTCTGTCTCTCTCTAGCAAGTGCCAAGATCCCCTTGGCAATTAATAAATATACAAAAAGAAAAAAAAAATCCAACTACTTGCTTATATTTTCAACAACCATCCTAGGCTCCTTGGGCAATACAGGAAAAAAAAAAAAAAAAACAAAGTCCAGTTTCCCATCACCTGAGCATATAGCTGAAGACACATGTCATTTACAATGCAACATGTAAACATGTAATTTAGGTGGCATCAGTGCCATCTTTAACCAAAAATTAACAAAACCATCTTGGTTTACTATAGTAGGGTTTCTTCCTTGTGAATATATTATCAACATCATGAACATGGCTCTAGAAAAAAAAAGATGCTATAACCTACATATATATAAATGTATTCTGTTTCAAAATTTATTTACTGTCTTCACAAATGTGGGGAAGGAAGAGAGACCCTCAACAGAGTCTCATTACACCTTGAACTCTGTTGCCTCCAAGCCTTTTCACTGATCAGGATCAGATGCAACAAATGTGTTCAGGTCCACGTAGGACCTGAATCTCAGGACTTCGCATGTGGCTCCGATATCACATAGCAGCATCCTACCATGTACGACACTATAGCTGGGCCTAAATATGAAATTATCCTAACGCCATTGCCAATTTAATCTAGAGTTTTTAAAATTTGAGTGTCACTCTATAAAAAACCTGAGGGCTGGGGCCAGCAGGAGGCATGGTGGTTAAGGCGCTAGACTTCCACATGGCCTACCGTGTCTCGGCCCTGGAGGCTTGCTTTCTTTCTCCCTCTCCCTTCTCTGTCCCTCTCTGGTCAAATTTAATAATAGTAATAATAAATAAAATAAAATAACTCTTTAAAACAAAAAACAGAATTATCGGGAACCAGCAGTTAGCGTAATGGCTATGTCGCTGGACTCCCACGTAGTCGATCGCGGTTCGCGTCCTGGACCCGGTGGCTTAAAACTCACGCCGGGCGCATGTGTGTGCGTGCCCAGGATCCCGAGAGGAGAATGGAGGAGAAGGGATTGCGGCGTGACCATCCCCCCTGAGGGGTGATTTCTCGCTTTCTGTCTCTATGTCTCTCTCTGTCTGTCTGGCGAGTGCACGCGCCCTATAGCGAAAACCTCTCCAAAAAAAAAAAAAACAGAATTATCAAGGGTCAGCTGGTGGTGTGGTAGTCAACACGGCTGGATCCCACATGGCTGCCTATGGATTTGAATCCTAGACCTGTGGCTTAAAAATATGCCAGGCATGTGTACACGCATGCCCCAAATCCTGAGAGATTGGAGAAGGGACTGTAGCATGGCCATCCTCCCTGGGGGAGCATGCTCTCTCTCTCTTTCTCTCTCCCTCCGCAAATGCACATAGCCCTATAGCAAATGGAAAAGAAAACACAAAAACTATTATTAAAATAATTCCTGTGTTCAACTATACACAGGTTCTGTTTCTATTTTCCTAGTCAACATTTTAAAGTCAGCCTCTAAGAAAAATTATTACACATAAACATATTTAATACTGACGAAGATTTTTGAATACATAGATATCTACCAGTGTATATTCTCACTATATAAATACATACAAAGACAATGATAAATTTGGCTATTGTTAATGGAAAACTTAACCCAGTGACTTTCTTATTTTTTGAGCCCTTTTCTACTTCTAATCAGGGGTCTCACTAACCCTTCCATATCATGTCTCCTGGTGCTAAGACCTCTCCCTGTTGTCTGTCCTACCCCAGAAAAGGTGCTGTGTCACTGAGTCTCTTTATGATAAAAACCTCTGACTGTCAGTGAAGGCTATTTCAGGGTCTGGGGTAGGGTCTTGGGGAGGGGATCACAATTTAATTCATTCTAGTAAATAAATAACTCTTTAATATATCTTGGAATGTTTCACCTTTAAAAGTTTATTCTGGGGCCAGCAGGTGGTGTGGTGTTAAGGCACTAGACTCTCATAAGGGTCAATCACGGTTCACGCCCCAGACCTGGTGGCTTTAGGCTCATGCTGGGTGTGTGCACGTGTGTAGCCAAAATCCTGAGAGGAGAGTGGAGAAAGGATTTGTGGTGTGGTCATCCTCCCTGAGGGGTGATTTCTTACTTTCCCTCCCTTTCTCTGACAAACACACACACCCCCTATGGCAAAAACCTTAAAAAAAAATACGGTTTATTATAACAAATGTAAAAGTATAAACAGGGACCAGCAGATGGCATGATGGTTATGTCGTTGGACTACCACATAGCTGACCAGTTGAATCCTGGACCCAGCGGTTTAAAACCCACACCAGATGCATGTGGGTGTGTGCTCAAAATCCTGAGAGAATGGAGAAGAGACTGTGGTGTGGCCATCCCCCCTGGGGGTGATTGCTCACTTTCTAACTGTCTCACCAGTAAGTGCACATATCCTATAGCAAAATCTTTTTCTAAACAAATAAACAAAAGTAGAAACATTCAAGCAAAAAAGGATAATTTTCACACGAGAAAACAGTTTTATTCTGGTAAATGAAGAAAACTAAATGCCTATAATGTGAGGTTCCAAAGTCAGAAACTATAGTGTTAAAGGTTGTCATTATCCTGAGTTATCCTACAAAAAAGGTTCAAAGGGGAAAGACAGAAATAATCATTATTTTAAAAAATCTTAAGGGCAAGCAGGTAGTGTGGTGGTTAAGGCACCTGGATCCCACATGGCTGACCACACAGCTGGAGTCCTGGACCTAGTGGCTAGAAAAACATGCTGGGCAAGTGTGAGTGTGAACCCAAAATCCCGGGAGAAGGGAGAAGCGACTGTGATGTGGCCATCCCCCTTGAGGGCGCTTTCTCAATCTCTCTCTTTATCTCTATCGAGCACACACGTCCTATAGCAATATTTTTTTTTTTTTTGGAGAGGTTTTTTGCTATAGGGCGCGTGCGCTCGCCAGACAGAGAGAGACAGAGAGACAGAAAGCGAGAAATCACCCCCCAGGGGGGCTGGCCACGCCGCAATCCCTTCTCCTCCATTCTCCTCTTGGGATCTTGGGCAGGCACGCACACACGCCCAGCGTGAGTTTTAAGCCACCGGGTCCGGGACGCGAACCACGGTCGACTAC
This sequence comes from Tupaia tana, assembly GCA_026018925.1. Taxonomy (NCBI): domain Eukaryota; kingdom Metazoa; phylum Chordata; class Mammalia; order Scandentia; family Tupaiidae; genus Tupaia; species Tupaia tana. The sequence continues at coordinate 2,060,653 of JAKSZU010000018.1, forward strand.
GTGGGAGTCCAGCGACATAGCCATTACGCTAACTGCTGGTCCGTATAGCAAATTTTTTTAAGAGAGATTTTTGCTCTAAGGTGCATGCACTCACTAGAGAGAGACAGAAAGTGAAAAATCACCCCCTAGAGGGGATGGCCAATCATAATCCCTTCTCCTCCATTGTCCTCTCGGGATTTTGGGTACGCATGCATGCACATGTGGCTGGCCTGAATTTCAAGCCACTGGGTCCAGTACTTGAACTGTGGTCAGCCATGGGGGAGTCCAGCCACATAGCCATTATACCATCTGCTGATCCTGCAAATATATATTTTTAAATTTTATGACCAGTATGCTCACTAGAGAAAGAGATACACATCACTCAATGGGGCATGGCCTCACCACCATCCTTTGTCCTCCATTCCTCCATATCATCACCATTTTGGGCATTCACACACATGCCTGGAGTGTATGTGTGTTTTTCCAAGGTATTTTTCTGGAGCCAGTATTTGAACCATGGTCAGCCATGTGGAATACCGCTTCCCATTAATAGCACTGAAGCACTATACTACAGAACTGGTCCACAACTTATTTTATTGAAGGTGGTAAAATTAAGGTATAAAGAAGAGAAATAACTTCCTAAAGGTGAAAGAAGCACTAAAGTTCTACAGGAATAGTTTAGCATCTTGGCCAATCGTAATAAAACTCCAGTGGTGAGCCTGGAGTGGCTGACAATAGATGATACATACTAATGTTTCCCTCTTTTTTTTTTTTTTAAGTAGACAGCTGTTTTAAGAGGCTAGTGGTTAGGATCAGCATAATGGCTACGTTGCTGGACTCCCACATAGCCGACCACAGTTTGAGTCCCAGACCTGGTGGCTTAAAACTCACGCCAGGCACATCTGCATGTGTATCCAAAATCCTGAGAGGAGAATGGAGAAGAGATCACAGTGTGACCATACTCCCTTGGGGGGTGATTTCTGGCTTTCTGTCTGTCTTTCTGGTGAGTGCAAGTGCCCTATGGCAAAAACCTCTCAAAAATAAACAAACAAACAAACAAACAAACAAACACTCTCTTAAAAAAAAAAGAGGCTAGCAGTATATTTAATAACATCTTTGAACACAGACCTACAGCAGGGAAGGATGGCAATTCTTTTATTCCATTATTTTCCTACAGTTGTAATGATCTGTTATTTTTAAATTTTGCTGGATGATGTGGGCGCTTGACAGAAAGAGAGAAAGTGAGAAACCAGCCAAGGGAAACGGTCAAGCCATGATCCCTTCTCCTTCATCCTTTCCTTTTGAGATTTTGGGCATCATGCACACATACCCAGCATGTTTCACAGGCTGCTTGGTCTGGGACTCAAACTGTGTAGCTGGTCTTGTGGGATTCAGACTACCTTAATTAACCACTACGCCACAGCCCATGATCTGTTTGTCATGTGTGAGTCAGAGACCCAGCTCTAATCATCTCTGGGTTCCTCCAGGGCTCAGACTTGTACATGGATGATGGATAATCAATAATTGAGTAAAATCTTTAAAACAGAACTGACATTGCTTCAAACACACATCAAGATCTACTTCCCCAGACTTCTGTCCTCTAGTCTCTAAGGTCTAGGTTAAACATCCTCAATACAATTTCAGAACAATGTCTAGAAAACAAATCTGTTATTAAGTAAACAGGGACAATCCAGGAGTGGAATGAAATTACATTTGAGAAGACTAAATAATTTGTTCAATTTCAACTTTTTAGGTGTATAAGATTTCCCAAAAAGCATATGGCAAGGACACACACTGTTTCCCAACACACAATCTTGATCCACAACACATACTAGCAATAATAGGTGGCCTATTGGGACTGGAAGAAGTCATGACAAAAAGTTAAAGATTCATCCAAAATTGGGGCTGGCGGGTAGCATGGCGGTGTGAAAGGCACTGGACTCCCACATGGTCGACCGTGGTTCGAGTCCTGGACCTGGCAGCTTGCTTTCTCACACACCCCTCACACCTTCCCCCATTCCTCTCTGGTCAAATTAAAATAAATAAAGTTAATTACTGTTAAAAAGGTTTCTCGGGGTGGCGGGTTGAGTGGTAGTTAAGGGCACTGGATTCCTACATGGCCAACCATGGTTTGAGTCCCGGACCTGGTGGCTTGTTTTCTTGCTTTCCCTTTCTCTCTCTCTGTCTCTTCCTGGTCAGATTAAAACATAATAATTAACAAATGGAAATAAATAAATAAATAAATCTTTTTAAAGAAAGATCTCTAGTGGGGTGCAGGGCGAGGAGAGCTAAAGGTAAGCTAAGAGGAAAAGCCCCAAAATGTAGTATATAAGAATATATCCATGGAGGAGCCAGCAGTTAGCGTAATGGCTATGTCGCTGGACTCCCACGTAGTCGACCGCAGTTCGTGTCCCGGACACGGTGGCTTAAACTCACGCCGGGCGCGTGTGCGTGCATGCCCAAGACCCCAAGAGCAGAATGGAGGAGAAGGGATTGTGGCGTGACCATCCCTCCTGGGGGGTGATTTCTCGCTTTCTGTCTGTCTCTGTCTGTCTGGCGAGCGCACGCGCCTTAAAGCGAAAAACCTCTCTCAAAAAAAAAAAGACAAAAAAAAAAAAAAAAGAATATATCCATGGAAATAAACAGGACATTCTTGCCAGCTTACACCTGGGGTCACTTTTGGGTTCCAGGCCAATTCCTTATTTTAATGAGTTACTCTCACGTTTCCTACCCATACTACTACTATTACTTATCTTCCTCAGAAATTTTTCTACAATAACCTAAAAATAAATAAGCAAGATGAAAACAACTAGTTTCCGTTATGAAAAAGGAGTCTCTCTCCACCAACTGTCTCTGTAAGTTCGAAATGCCAAAGTCAGGACAGCAGCTAGGTACCAAAGCAAATCTGCACATGCTGTGCTCTCAGGGGTCCCGAGACGCCAGGCGAAATGAAATGCTCCTTAAGGTCACTAAGGAGGAGATGGATAACAAAAGTAATGTTTTAAGTCTTGCCGTGAACAAGAGGCTATGGGAAGAAACATGCCTGGCGAGCCGATGTAAATTTCTTTTACTGAAGCTTTTTGGGCAGGAGAAATCAAATGACGGTCAATGATGAGCTCTGCAAAACCATACCCAAACTCCAATAAATGTTGAGCTCTTCCCAGCCTCCAGAGCAGACGACCCCGAGCTCACCTCCCGCTACGATGAGCAGGAACTTCCCCACGAAGCTGCCGGTCACTACAGAGCCGGTGAGCAGCCCTGCCAGACTCCACTTACTGCCCAAGTTCAGGGGGCCGCCCACCGCCTCCTCACTCTGCCAGGAGGAAATACAGCCTAAGACCGGTGGCCCAAGTTAGGTTTCCAGTCTAAACTTAGAGGGAAAAAGGTTACTGGGCGAACGCAAGAATGGAGCTGCAAAGCGGGAGAGGCGCCCACCCGGCTCCCGGGCACACACGCAGGGGCTGGACACGGGCGGCTGCCGTGGGCGCCGGGCGCGGCGCTCCCCTCTCAGGTACCCTGCTGGTCTGGAAGGGGGCCCGTGTGCTCCGGGCACATTGTCCTTTCTAATGAGTAAAACTTATCCAGAGGTGACGCCCTTGGACCCAGACGGAAACCCAGCGTCCAGGGGGCCCCGGGGA